>OX422213.1:628757654-629297654 GCA_949130495.1 Sambucus nigra | reverse complement strand
AGACAAAGCTCTTTAAAAAGATGATTGACTTCATACATGGTTCTACTGCTAATTATGGAAGGAATCCGCATTTCCAGAGGCAAGATGTCTAGGCCTTTCTTATTTTTTGATATTGTAATGGATAGAGACCTTGGATTCTTAATGCTTGATACCAATTATTATAGCTATATTTGTTTTTTTTCCATATTATGGTTTCAGATCTCCCAGGTTTTTCATGGCCTCAACCCTTAGCGCAAGCTCCAACTTTGTTTTTGTCAAAGCTTTTAGATTTACTCCTTTTCACACAATTTGGATGAAGTTTTTTTATCTTCTCTAGATTTTTTTCATATGGGTTGTTGTCTTTTTGCTCTAATTTGGATTTAAAATTATTTAATTTCAAATGTGTTATTGTAATCTTGATGGGTTTGTTGCCACATATATGTGCATTGTAATGATATGTCATAAAGATTGTGTATTGCAACAAAAAATGGTTTTTGTGATTTTTTCTTTTGATTTTATGATTTAATCAATGCATGCAATTAGGTTTTTGAATTCAATTAAAACTGATTTTGTTTTTTCAATTAAACAGGTCCTCTTCTTAACTTCATATTATCCATGTATTGTTGAATAAATGTCTCATAGATGGTGATAAAAAATATCTAATTGTTCTAAAAAAATTATTCGTATATTTTCTTATTATTTATGTTTCACACGTTGCGTCTCGACCGCGTATCGCGCGGGTTTTCAACCAGTTACCAAATATAATACGAATTTAAACACACATATAATATCAAAGCAAGCTAAACTTTTGCCTTAAGTTGTAAATCCTCTTTGTGTGTTAAAACAAGTCTGAAAATTTGCCTAAAATCCTTCTTGATTTCTTCCTCATCTTCTCTCTCTTTTCTCTCCTCTTTCTCTCTTCTCCACTCTCTCTCTCTCAGGTTTAGATATAGTTGCCCTAAGCCATCCCCAATAAATCCCGAAATTGGGTATTAACCCAATTGTAAAATGACTCATGTACCTAAATGCGAGTCAACTAGACTAAAAAGCCTTCGAAACCCAAACACTACCCCAGTACTTAATTTTGACTATTTTGACACATTCCGGATCAACTGTGCACTAGAAATCACCATCCGAGTCACTTATCAAAAATCACCATTTTATTCCCAACACGAACATCACGCGTGTCCCGAATAAAATATTATCAACTCGTTGCTTTTACCCACTTACGATGTGATATGAAGTAATACCATTTGAATTAAACATCTCAGTATCCAACTTCCCTTAACTGTCGACTTTTGCCAATTTCGTGTGTGGGACGTCTCGTAAGTGAAATCCAAACAAAGAACTATCCCGATACACTACTACAAGGATTAGTCAGTTATTGAGATCTATCAATTCAAGATTTAAAGGGAAAAAAATAAAAAGAACGTTTACGCTAATTACATAAATATTAACCCATTTTTTCACAACTTAATATTTATTTTAAATTTCCATTTTTTTAATTCAATTTAATTAGAAAAAACACACATGTATTTTAAATGCTAGCAATAAATATTCAAAAGTACGGGGTGTTACATCTGCTAAGTGTTTGATGCCCCGTGAATAATGAAAAGCTCGTGCCTCACCTCCTCATCCAGGACGTTATCGTGTTTGGGGTTAACGTTGATGGCGACTCGATCAACATTCTATTATATGTACATATTCAAATGCTTTATCTGGGCTAACTCCTCCATATAGGACTTAAAGTCTTTATAATTCTGTTTTGTGTCCATTTCCCTTATGGTAGGCTCATTTGAGTGCATTATTCCTCTTACTAGGGTCACCGCCCATTTCCTTTGGCCACTTAAGGAATTGATGGTCCTTGATCTTGCTTAAGATTTTGTAAATTATCTGATTGAAAATAGTATTAATAGCCTGAAATGACTTGGACAAGTTTAGTTTATTCTCGTTTCTGGATCCTCCATTTTTTTCTCCCCTTCTTGGGTGTATTTTCTTTATCGTTTGATTTGTTCTCCTTTGCATGACCAGTCCATCCCTGGCCGAGGTTGACCACTTCTTCCACTTTGGAATACTTCTTAACACGCGACATAAGATCATTGATGGTGTCTTCCTCCTTCTTAGTGAGGGACTGAAGAAACATGGAGTTAAGGGATAGGCCAATCTTGAACGATGCTACAGCAACCTGCTCCGAGCAATCTTTAACCTTATTGAAGGTTTACCAATAGCATTTGGCATATTCTCGTAGCGTTACCTATGGTTTCTTCTTCATGGTAAGGAGAGAATCCATCATCTTTGGATGTTAGTTGTTGGTTATAAAGAGAGCTATAGAGGCCTATGCGAAGGACTACTTGATGTTCTTGATCGATCTGTGGGGAAGCCTTTTAAACCACTTTTGGGTGACATCTCTTAGGCTGGATGGAAATATATGACACATGAGAGAGTCATTGTGATTCCATATAGTCATCGTTTTCCTATACTGACGCATATGATTTATGGGGTCGGTCTTTCTATTGTATATCTTGAACTTTGGGGCTGTGAACTTCTTTGGAGGTTCCTCCTCTTTAATTACCCTAAAAAAAGGCGTTGCATCTGGGTGATGAGTGTCCTCCTAATTAACTTTATTATGGATCTACCCCCACTATAAGATGGGCATTGATCCATTTCTTTTCAAATCAAGCTTCGTATATCTTTCTTATGGCATTCTTCATCGCGATTCATATTGTTAGACGACTTCGATGCTCTAAATGATCCTACTCGTGGCCAGTAATCCTTTCTCGACTGTGAGTTTTACTCGCTTGAGGGCTAGGTATTTGACCATGACACTTGTGATTTCCCTTACGGAGTTCTTTTTCCATCTTCTCAAGACGTCGTTAGAGATGTTATTTCTCTTCCATTTAGAGTCGTGTTGACTCCTCCTACTGGTAGAGTCATTCCTCGTAAGAATTGACCAATTGAGAGATTTGTGTTGATCTAGTCTACTCATTACTCTGCTCAGAAAGCTGCTCCTCTGGGAAAAATTTTGGATTCCTATCTCGATGAACCTCAGATTTGACTCTAGTAAGGACAACTCAGCTCGTAAGTCAACAACAATGGATGCACTATGTGGGTGAGACATTATTTTTACTCTTTGGTTTTAAGTTGCTTTTGGAAAAGATAAACATTCTCATAGACAACGCCAATTGTGAGTGAAATAAATCACAATTAATTGATACAATGTAAATATTACGTATTTCACCCGTTTACATACGCGTTATTAGCCCCTCGAGTATCTTAATCCTTATATTTATTCTTGTTAACCATAAAACCTCGGATTTCTATGTTAACATGTTTTGCAGGGGTTAATTGAGCTTTTATAGGTATTTTCATGCTTAGTATGAAGTTTGGATGCATTCCGGTGAAGTTCCATACACAATCGCAAGCACAAGAGCAATTTAGTCATTTCACAATTTGGGCATCTGGCCCAATGTCTTCATGGAAGTTGAAGCCCTCTGAACAAGATTCATGTGGCCGTAAACGGTGCACGAATTCGATCCCTAACGAAGAAGTTATGAAAGATTCAAGTGGAAGAGAAAGACATCTCAACCAAAACAGGAGAAAAGAAGGCAAAAACAGGGGAGCGAATCGATTCTCCCTTGGCGAATCGATTCGCTATAGTGAAAATTTTAGGTCTCCAACTACCGAATCGATTTTCACCATGCGAATCGATTCGCTCTGATACAGTAGCAACATTTCCATTCAGCGAATCGATTCAGACTATGCGAATCGATTCGCCCCTTTTGCAGCTTCGAAGATATTTATCAGCGAATCAATTCGAACCATGCGAATCGATTCGACTCTGCAGTTTTTCTTCTTCTTTCTATTTACAAGTTTGCCATTTGGGTTTTGTATAAATAAACTTTCTCTTCATATTGAAGAGATATCTTTCATTTTAGCTTAGTTTAGGGTTTGGTTTTGGGAGGTTTTCTTTATTTCTCTTTGGGATGACAACCATTTGGGGTTTGTACGTTGAACTTTCCATTTCCTTTACCATTAATATACTTGTTCTTGCTTATTTCTTGCTTTGTAGATTAGTTTCATGCTTTGTTAATTGGTTTGATTGTGTTTATTTCTTGCTTTCTTAGTTTAATTAGGATAAATTAGTTTAGTTCATGATGTACCCTTAGATAAATAGGGTCGGGATTTTGTTCTGCCATTTACGAGCCTCGAGCTCCGAAAATTAGGTTTTGTGCAGAATTGCATTTAATTGAAACCGTGTGTATTAAAGTTGTATTTTTATGCGTTTAAATTTATTTGTCACACAACTTCAGTGTTTATAGCGACAATCCGAATTTAATCCGCGTGTGACCATTTTCCGTTAAATGTTTTAGCTCGCAACTTTGGATTAAATTCCTTATTGTGTGATGTTTATGCTTAATTGAAAATGCTCGATTAAATTTCTTTCGAGCCTTAACTCTAATTAGTAGTTTTTTCGATCCGTGTGGTAGGATGCGATCCCGATCCTCGCTTTACTTTTGTGTAGCGTAACTTATTCTTTTCTTTTTCCACCATTCCCAACCATCACCTTTTATTTGATTTATTTTACACTTTTATTCTTGAATTTTTAAGTCAATTAAAATCTAAAAATGTGGATTTATTACGATACATGACTTACCGTTGTGCTTGCCTCGCAAGTTTAGTAGTAGTTTAGATTTTTGCATGTAGAGCGGGAGCTGGAATCAACGACAGTGTCCCTACAGGAACACTAGGTTTCCCTCGCATTATTAATAATTCTAAAAGCAAAGGAATTTAAGGAGAAAATAAAGATCACAACATAAAGGATTTACGCGGTTCGACAACTGCCTATGTCCACGGAGGGTCTCTCAGTTTTTTTATTAATTCTTTCAGAGGTTCAGAATTACATGATCCATTGCCCAGGGTGGCAATTTTATTCATAGTGATAAGAGTGGTTGGACTATACACGTCTCCCTACTCCTTATTGTATCGTTGGTCGATCCCTGTTTATCTCATCTGAGAATGTAGGTAATCTTGATGAATTTTTATAGTTATCCACATGATGTATCATAATTATCCACGTGGTACTGAATTTGACTTAGGCACCATGTTGGGCCTATTTGGGCTGCCAAAATTTGGGTTGTTATGGTTTTGTACCCACATAAACGATACTCAACAAAGATGAAGAGTAAATAAATTTTTAGTGCTCAAACATGAGATCTTATAGCATATTTAAATGAAACTTAGATCTCAAATAATTGGGTGTAATAGGGTTTTGGAGACTTTATATAACTTATTTGTTCAAACCTCGTTTGATGCTCAATGAAACCTTGTTTCACTACACCAACAAATACAAATATGGCATGCTTGGACAAGGAAAATCTGGCAAAGTTTAGAAGCGTGTAAGAATTGGATCGATTAATTCCCAATCTGGCACGGTTTAAAATGGTCCCGGAATCTGGCACGATTTAAAATCGTGACAAAAGTGTGCCAAAATTTATTACCAAAAAAATACTAAAACTAATTTTAATTTTCTTTATAGAGCCAACACCCTCCTCCGTGCTCTTTCTCTACCAAAAGTTCTCTCTCTACCAAATCCCACTTTCTCTACCTAGGTTCCACTCCATTGTCCTCTCTTTGAGAAAAGAGAGAGAGAGAGAGAGTGAGAGAGAGAGAGAGCATCCCAAACTCACATTTTGTTTCCTTACTTTATTGTAAAAAATGGTTGCAATAACCCCCACCAAAGCTTCCAAAGAAAATATCGGTTCCTCTCAATTCCACTCTACTTTGACAAATAGTAAACAAGCTTATCTTTCTCTGTTATTTCTCTATTATTTCTCTATTATTGTATATATAAAAATTCAAGGTTTGTGTAAAGTTTAATTTTTTTCTTTGTAAAGGTGGATAAATGTATGACTCAATTGCAAGAGCTACAATACACAGTTACAAGTGGGAAAACGTTAATCTCTGGTTTGAGTCAACCCTCGTAGCACCAGAGGCTATTTAAGAACCAGTCTCTACTGCAAATAAGAATCTTTATGGTACATACAAACTTAACGTATGCCCATTTAGGGATAATAAAAATTTCTAAATTCTCAATTGAATTCATCTAAATTTTTTTCTTTCCAATTTCAAGGATCAAGAATGGTACCCCGACAGACATTTGGTAAATTCCCAACAATCCAAGTTATATTTTTCTCTTTATATATATGCATATATGTATTGATATTTGTGTTTACATAGTTTTTGACTTGGACGATTTTAAATCTCAGTGGCATTCATGGATTTTCCATGCACTGTCTTATCCAAAATGATTTTTAATTATTTTAGAGAATATAAAAACATTAAATAATACAAGAACAATAATCTGAAATTAACATATACAAACTTGTAGTGACAATAAATGCAAAAAAAATATTGAGGCAGGTATCAGACTTTTTCCTTAAGATGAGATTTGCCCCTCAATGGTGCTCAACGGACTGAGCGACAATCGTCTCCCAGAATACAATAATCTCACTTACAATAGTAGCATTCCAAATTGTAAAACTAGTGAATTAACAATTTATCTTTTTGTGCGGACTAAAGTGAGATTGACTTAAGACATATTTTCTGTCATAAAATCATATGAAAATTGAATAATAAAACCACTTATTTATACTAAATAAGTGACAGTTAAAAACAATTGAAAAATATCCCAACAATCACAATTGTTGGGATAAAATATATATATATATATATATATATATATATATATATTTGAACAGTGTTGAGATAATAAAAACGGAATAAAAATTAGGGCCAGAAAATAAATAAAGCAAACCAAAAAATGAACTGAGAAATAAATAAAAGGTCTAATAAAATTGGCCCAAACGTTTATAGTTTTTCCAAGCCAAAGCCCACGACTCGCGACCCACGAGAACGAGATGAGCCGGACCGAACTGGGTCGGGTCAAGTCGTGCGGGCAGTGACAGTGCGCACATGTGGGCTTGGAAGTCAATCTAATCCCATGTAGGTCATCCCTCCTTCAAAGAGTTGGGATATCCCAAGGGCACCAAGACATAAAGCCAAATTGAGTTATAATATACTACACTAATTTTTCACATTCTTCTTATGTGGGACAAGAGCTTTAACATATGTGTATCCAATATTATAATATACTACACTCATTTATTGTATCCAATCTTGTATAATAAATTAACATATATAATCTCTAAGGATCCTCCATAATCGACCAATATCCTCTTTATGTTGAAGTTCAACAACCGAAGATTTAAGGTCAAATGCAACCTTAGGGATAAATTGACACCCACCAGATCATCATCAGTGAAAATGATTGGCTGATCAAGATCGATGTCCTTATGTTCTTGCTTGATATATATGGGAGTTGGAAAACTTCTTGCACACTAGCTGCAATCTTAACTCTCCTGCGAAGCTTTTTGCATGTGCACTAGGAAGGATAAATATAGCCATGTATGGCCATGATCATTCTTAACAGTGCGAGATTGTCATCATCTTTCTTCTGCTCTACATTGACCCGAGCTGATGATTTTGTCTTATCAGCATCAATATGTTCATTGAGGTCTTTCAGGTATCTTTTGAACATCTTACAGCTCTTTATTTTGTGATCATGACCCTAATTGTTGATACAAAAATTAGTCAGCTAACGTGGACCAATTATATGGAGACATGCGTCATCCAACATGGCACAAGATCAAGTACCGAGCTACTTAGCATACCAAGCTACTCAGCATACCGAGCAACATATTGGGAAGACCAAACGACCAGACAAATTTAATGTTTCTTGTATTACCATCATTCCTTACTATGCACAGATGTATATGCCTATTCGATAAAGGCGTATTATCTATTCACATTAACAGCCCAAAGGCTATAAATACATTGTGATACCCTCATGGAAGGGTAAGCCAACCAGGAAAACATAATTGAGATCAAGACAAGACACCCCGTAATACAAAATAGTGGACGTAGGACATTTTATTAAGGCTGAACCACTTTAAAAATCTCTTGTCTTATTTCTTTACTCATATTTATCTGTGATTAATTAATTAGATCAAATATAGTTTTTTACATCAATAGATTGGCGTCGTCTGTGGGAAAGACTATACATAGTGCATTTTTTTACAAAAGAAAACTCATCATAAATGGTTGATATCCCAGAATCTAGCAATAGGAATAATGAAGGGAATCTTCCTAACCCTCCCGTCCCTCCAAATGAAAATGATATCACTAGAATTTTGGCAAGCTTAGCCAGGGGGCAAACGGCTATGCAGGAAACTATGCGATAGTTCATTCAGACTGTCCAAAATGGAGCATCTGCCCAGTCAGGCCAACGAAGCATTCAAAGAAGTATGCATCCGCCATCTTCACGACAACCATGATCTATGTCATGATCCAGACATACTGAATCAATTATTCCAGAAACTCAAGTGATCCATCTTATCGCCTTGGTGCAACTTCCCTTATAAGAATTTTGAATTCACAAGAAAACATCACTCTAATGCCAGAAAGACCAAGTGCTCCTAAAAGGTTGAGTAGAGCCTCACCCTTCGACCGTTTGGGTCCCAGGAGGAATAGAAATACTCTTTGGTCTGCATCAAGTAATTCTCAACGACCAAATGATTTAAGGGCTCATCCAAATCACATCCAAACCCAATACCTGCATCTCGAAGAGAAAGATTCCAAGAGGAAAATTCTGCACAATCTGTTACTCGGGAAGATGCAAATAAATTAGGGGTTAGAAATGATGCATGGAAAGGATCTATTCAGAGGTTAGAAAACAGGTTAGGAGAGATGGACAAAGCCAAGAATCCTCTCCAAAGAACCTTTATTAAGGGATCTCCATTTGTACAAGCGATTATGAATTTCCCACACTAGCAAAGTTCAAGTCTCCTGGGGTCACACTGAAGTACGATGGAAAAACTGATCCTATTCTCCACATAGAGAAGTACCAAGCAACAGTGGATATTTATGCAGTCCCAGGTGAAATGAGGTGCAGGGCATTCGCAGGGACCATTACCGAATCTGCTTAGATATGGTACAATAACCTTCCTCAGGGGAAAATTGCAACTTTCCACCAACTGGCAGAGCTCTTTATATGAAATTTCTATTTTGGTGCAAAGCCAATTAAAGGGGTATCACATTTGTTGAGTGTTAGGCAGAAAGCATTTGAAAGTACCAGGGATTACATTACTCATTTCAACAACGAGAAACTGGAGGTCATAGACTATGAAGAGAAGATAACAATCACAACTCTCATGAGTGGTCTTTTATCCGACAAGCTGTATTATACCTTGGCCAAGAATCCCCCCAAATCCATGGCTGAATTGATGGCAAAAGCAACCAAAATTATGAATGCTGAGGAGGCTATGGCTGCGAAGAAGAATGCTGAGGCAAAGGTGGAAGCTAAAGCTGAAGGCAAGTCAAAGAAAAAAGATCACAAGAATAATGGTGGGAGCAAGCAGTCGAAAAGCAAAGAAACATTGGATCACTTAAGGAAGTATACAAATTATACTCCCTTAAAAGTGGATATAAACCACGATCTAGAGGAAATAAAAATAAACGAGGAACTGGATTGTCCAGAAAAGCTAAGGACAACCCCTGAAAGGAGGGATAAATCCAAGTATTGCGAGTTCCATAAAGATCATGGTCATATGACCAAGCAGTGTGTAGCTCTCTAAAATGAGATAGAATCACTCATTAGACAAGGAAAGCTGAACAAGTTTATTGATCGTCAGAATGGTGGGAGGACCAATAACAAAACTCGACAGAGGTCTAAGTCTCTTTGCCGACCAAGAGAAGATAAGAAAAGAGACCATGAATATGATCCTGAAGAGGATCCTAATCTCCCAAAAAGGCCAAGACAACCTTAGCATGAGGTATTTTTAATTCATTTCGATTCATTTGATTGTAACATGATTACAGGACAGGAGGGGGTGATCATACAGCTGAAAGGAAAGCTTACCTCAATGAGGCTCAAGCTTGTTCCTATATACAGTGCATAAATCTAACAAAAGAAGATCGCCCAAGGAAATTTAACAAAGATAAGCTGGTCATTCACTTTTCTAAAAATGATCTGGAAGGCATTTTGCATCCCTGTGATGATCCTTTGGTGATCAAAATGAGAATGAAAGATGTAATCATTTCGAGAGTGCTGGTGGATAATGATAGCTCGGCAGACATCATATTTTACCCTTGTTTCGATAGTTTAAACTTAAAACTTGATCAGTTGGAGCCATATCACAGGCCTCTCATTGGGTTTTTTAGAGAAAAAGTTTTTCCACTTGGAATGATCAAGTTAGACATAATGATTGGTACCTGGCCAGCTAGCAAAATAGAGAAGGTGCACTTCTTCGTGATGTATAAGAACGTCCAATCAACATATAATATAATTATAGGAAGAGTAGGCCTGGAAAAGTTTGAAGTAGTTCCATTCACTGTACATCAGTGTTTAAAGTTCCTGACCAACTTTGGGGTTGGAATTGTAAAGGGAGATCAAAAGGTAGCTCGGCAGTGCTATTACTCATCTGCCGAGCAAGAGGAATCGGTGGATGTTAGGAAGAAAATAACCACTTATCAAGTAGATGAATCTGATGAGTATGAGATTGAAACCTTAGACCTAAGAGATGAAACGGAACTCATTAAAGGCCAAATAATGGAGACAACAGAAAGTATTATTCTGGATGACGAGCAACCAGAAAGAATAACTCAGATTCGTGTTTCACTTGATCCAGTATTGAAGCAAGAGCTAGTATCATTTTTTAAGAATATAAAATAGGTATTTGTGTGGAGTCACGAGCATATATTGGGGATAGACCCAACTTTCTTATGTCATGAGATCAATGTTAATAAGGATATCAAACTAATGAAGCAAAGGAGAAAAGTCTTTAGTCCGTAAAAGAATAAGGATATTCAAGAGGAGGTGGAAAAGCTACAAAAAGCTTCTTTTATAGAAAACATGAAATATCCAGATTGGCTGGCTAATGTTGTGATGGTAAAGAAAAAGAATAATAAATGGAGAATGTTTGTGGACTTCATAGATCTGAATAAAGCTTGCCCAAAAGATCACTTTCCTCTGCCCAAAATAGATCAGTTAGTGGATGTAACCTCTGGGCATGAACTGCTGAGCTTCAAGGATGCCTATTCGGGATATAATCAAATTAAAATGAAGCCAAAAGACAGGGAAAGTACCTATTTCATTACCCCACAAGGAACTAATTATTATAATGTTATGACTTTTGGTCTAAAAAATGCAGGTGCTACATATCAACAGCTGGTGAACAAGGTGTTTGCAGAGCAGATTGGCAAAAATATGGAGGTATACGTCGGCGACATGTTGACTTAAAGTAAGAAAGTTGCTGACTATATAGCTGATTTAAGCTAAACATTTGATTAACTCGAGAAGTACCAGATGAAGCTGAACCCGACCAAGTGCATTTTTGGCGTACAAGAAGGCATGTTCCTCGGATACATTGTGAATCAAAGGGGTATTGAAGAAAATCCTAACAAGATAAAAGCCTTGCTGGAGTTGCAATCTTCAACCACCAAGAAAAAAGTGCAGAGCCTTACGGGGCGTATTGCATCTCTCAATAGATTTGTCTCCCGAGCAACTGATAGATGTCTTTTATTCTTTAAGGTGATCAGAAAGACCTTTGAGTGGAACGACGAATGAGAGAAGGCATTCTTAGAGTTAAAAAGATACTTGGGGACACCTCCTTTATTGTCCAGGCTAGTGGCGGGAGAAAAACTATACTTATACTTAGCTATTTTAGAAAGTGCAGTCAGTTCAGCTTTCATAAGAATAGAATATGGAGTGCAAAAACCTGTTTATTATACTAGTAAGGCATTCAGAGGAGCATAAATCAGGTATCCAAAACTAAAGAAGTTGGCATTAACATTGATTGAAGCGAGCAGGAGAATGAAACTGTATTTTTAAGCCCATACAATAGTGATATATACTGACATACCACTCAGACAAGCTTTACATAAGTTGAAAAAGTCTGGAAGATTGATGTATTAGGCAGTGGAGTTAGGGGAGTAAGACATTATCTATGAGCTAAGATCCTCTCTCAAAGGACAGGCAGTGGCGAATTTTATTGCTGCGTTTACCTACCCAGATGTCTCTGATCAATAAGGGGATCATGTAGAGCAACGCAAGGATGCTAGAGGATCAACATAAAATGTCCCCGATCAACTCCCAGCAGTAGAAATGACAGAAGGGATGGCCACTGATCAACCTAAATCTTCTGGTAAAGTACCAGAGTTGAAGAAGAAGTATGAAGAAATGAAGGATAAAATATTCCATCAAGGGATTCTGTCTAACTAAGGGTTTGATGATAATATTCTTATATGGAATTTATATGTGGATGGTTCTCCATGTACGACAGGTTGCGAGGATGGAATTATTCTCAACAGTCCAGATGGGATACATATTGAATATGCTCTGCGTTTCCAATTCCAAGCTTCGAATAATGAAGCTGAGTATGAAGCCGTGATTGCGGGCCTTAACTTAGCTAAATCATTGAATGTAGAGCAAGTTGTGGTGTTCAATGATTCATAATTAGTGGTGAATTAGATGCTAAGTCTTTACGCAGTAAAAGGAGAGTTCATGTCAAGATATTTAACCAAGGCTTTGGAGATCGTAGCCAATTTGGCAGCTGTTCAGGTGGTCAGAATACCTAAACTGGAAAATGCAAGGGCAGACGTATTTTATCGATTAACTTGAGATACTCGCACCGAGATATGAAGAACAATCCCCAATAAAATACTTGCAAGCAGAAGTATTGATAAAGACCTGATGGTGAATTTTATCGCTTTGGATATGGGACCATCTTAGATGGATCCCATCAGGGCCTATATTGAAGAAGGTAATTTACCAGTCGAACTACTTGCAGCCAAAAGGTTGAAGTAAAAGGCTTCCAGATATGTTTTGAATAATGGAATTTTGTACAAGAGAGGTTTGATAGGTAGTTTGTAGAGGTGTGTACATCCAGCAGAAGTTAAGGACCTTATAGAGGAAATTCAGGAAGGATCTTGTGGGGCTCAAGTAGACAGAAGAACTCTACTACAGAGAATGAATACGCAAGGATACTATTGGACAATAATGCGCACGAATTATACGGCTTATGCTAAAAAATATGACAAGTGTCAGCGATTTTCTACTATACGAAGAACTCCTTAGGCGCTAATAACACTAATCACTTCACCTTAGCCATTCGCTATGTGGGGAATTGATTTAGTTGGGCCTATATCAATTACAAGAGGACGATTCAAATATTTGGTGGTAGCTGTTGATTACTTCATAAAATGGGTGGAAACTGAACCCCTTATCGATATGGCCTATGAAAGGGTCTATCAACTCATTTGGGTGAATATTATTTACCGATATGGTCTGCCCCGTGCATTTATCGCTAATCACGGTACCCAATTTGACAATGATGAGTTTGCAGTGTACTGTCTATAGTCCAACATTCAAAAAGTCCATTCTGCTCCAGGTCATCCCCAAAGTAATGGTCAAACAGAGGTGACGAACAGAACTATATTGAATGGGTTAAATAAGAGATTAGGTGATGCTAAAGGGAATTGGATCAATGAGTTGCACTCAGTGTTATAGGCTTACCGAACAACAACTAGGGAATCCCCTTACATATTGGCTTTTGGGAGTGAAGCAGCGATACATGCTGAGCTAGGATTACCTACTCATAGGGTGCTCAACTTCAATTCTCCAGTGAGTGATTTGATGCGACGCTTGGATTTGGACATGCTCTAAGAAGTCAGAGAGGACGCAGCGATTCGCGATGCAGCCTATCAGTAACAAACTACCATGTTCTATAATAAAAGGGTCAAGAAATGTGATCTAAGGGAAGGCAATTATGTACTCAAGAAGGTAATTCAAAAGCACAATAAGTTGGAGGCCAATTGGCACGGGCCCTATCGTACCACAACAGTTATTCGACCTGGCACTTACGGAATAAAAACTCTTGACGGTGAAGAATTTAAAAATGCCTAGAATGCAGAGAACTTGCAAAAAACCAAAAATGTAACAACCCATGTATTCAATTATTTCCATATGAATGAAAACGATGATTTCCCATTTCGTTTGTTTTATTTTCAGAGTACTAGTGTTACACACTACAATTAACAACTAACTTCGAAGCATGCAACATTTGAAAATGCACAATCACCAACTAAAAGTTGGTCGGTATCAACAACCACCAACTAAAAGTTGGTCGGCATCAACATAAACACCAACAGTGTTGGTAAAATAATCGAGCAAGGCAAGTCCTGCTTGATTATGGGTGACCCAAGAAGGCATCTAAACTGGGCAAGAAGTTGATTAAAATATCCACTACCTGGGAACCAAGGCAATCTAGATAAGATTGTTACAACTAAGAAGGAACATGGGATAAAAATAATTCCATTGCTTAAGCACTTATGGGTGATAAGTCACTACAACTAGACAAATACATGGGGCAAAAGTTCCATTATCTAGGCAATCAAATAAAAAAAAGGCAAAATGTCCAGTCAAATATATACACTCAATGGCTGAAAAGTAACCCATAATTACTGTTATAAATATAGCACTACTATTGTTGATCTCATAACGATTGATAGAATAAATATCATGCAATCATTTTATTTCCAAGGAAACAAAATTATAAAAAGATGATTTTTCTTCATTTACAATAATAATCACTGATAAAATATAAATAGTATATTCGATCGGTTTCTTTCCTTCAGATTTCGATACAGGATCCATTCTAGCTAGAGGGTCATCTAAAGCGTAAGGGGAATTGATAAAATTCAAGTCCTGTAGCATTCTGGTGTTCTTGAACTTGGTCGGTCTTACAAATGAGGAGGTCTGGATATCTCAAATTCTTCATGGATATTGTAATCACCAAGGTATCTGGAAATTAAACTGTGAGGAATGGAGTTAACTGGAATCCAATTAATATCTAGCTGAAAAGGTGGTACTGGCAGATCAAGTAGACCAGGGTCATACCAATCCAACAGTTCAGTTCCTTGTTTAACTTTTATTACAGTAAAGGCATTCAGCCACCCCTATTTGTACCCTTCATTGTTTGATTGTTTTAATATGGCATCGAGATGATATAAAGCTTTATTGTATCCCTCCATCCAGAACTCTCTGAGCTGCTTATGAAACTGATAAGTTAATCGTTCAACATGTTGATGAAGTCTTTTCAACACATTTTCTTTGTTCTGTAACGCAAAAATATGATTGGATAATTGCTTTGTAAGAGTTTGAATCTTCTGGGACATCTCTGCCAGAGCTTGATTTTTTTCCTTCAGTTGAGCAGCTTGATTTTCTAAGGCTTACTGAGTTTTAGTCTCTTCAATGTTACTCCGACCATCTCTTGTTCTACCCCGAGAAGCGGATGCATGTCTTATTCTTTTCAAAGTTTCTAATTCTTCTCTTAATGAAGCATTTTCGATCTTCAAAAAGGAAATACCTTCATCATTAACTGGGATCAGAGCTCCTGAGGATGAAACACCTTTTAGCTGTTTCAGTTATTCTCTTAAAGCAATATTTTCTTCCTCCCGCAGTTTGGAAATGTTTTCATGCTCCTAAATTTCAAGTCTCAGCACACTCTCTCTCTTTTATTATGGGTAAAGATAAATTTGTCATAACCCTGATCAACATTCAACTGTTGCTACTTCTTCTCATAACCTTCATGAAGAAGAGCAGTGACTTATTTGTGTTTAAGTTCTTCAATCATTCCTTAAAGATATTTAATCATTTCATACTACGCTACATTATTCGCTACTGTACAATCAAGTAAACATTTTAAATACTGATAAGCCTCAATTTCTCGATCAGAGGTATCAGGACCAAGAATGTCACTTATTTTTGCTTCAGTAAAGTCTGCACGACTAATTTTGAAGTAATCTGTATATTTCTTCATCAGCTCTGTATTATGAGCTGACAATAGTTCCATCTTGGCAATAAACTAGCAAGGAAAAGTAAAAACAGATTAA
Organism: Sambucus nigra; assembly: GCA_949130495.1. Classification (NCBI taxonomy): domain Eukaryota; kingdom Viridiplantae; phylum Streptophyta; class Magnoliopsida; order Dipsacales; family Adoxaceae; genus Sambucus; species Sambucus nigra. The sequence goes on along the minus strand of OX422213.1, from coordinate 629,281,667 downwards.
CAATAACACATCTATATTGAACAATAAAGGAGAAATTCAGATAAATAATAAGTCAATTTATTGATCATAATGGATGAGAGTACAACCAGAGGTACAAAACGAAAAAAAATAAAAAAGTTTTCGAGCAATGTTACACATTCTGCTTAACCCCAACTACATCCTCAACTGATTTTGAAGAAGGAGTTGGTCGCTGAAGTTGCTCGGAAGGCATCTGACGTTGATCGAACAAAGTAGTTATCTGCTGAGCTTACTCGAAAGATTGAGGGACAGTGGTAGCAGGTGTTTGTTCTACCATCATGAAAGAAGATTCATCAGATCCAACTTCATCATCTTCTTCAATAGCAAGAGGAGGATCGTGGACATGTTTATGAAATAATTCAGAGTCTTCAGCAACATTCAACTCTTTCAACGCTACAACCCATCAATCCTCTAAGAACTTTAAACTTGCATACTCCATTTGAGCAGAGGCAGTGGTTAGAGCTTTGTTCCACCCTTTATCCCAGCTAAATCTAAAGGACTTCTTCACAGCAGACCTTCTCTTTGTCCTCTCCAAGGAAGTATTTTCTCTAAGAAGATCTTCAACAAATTTTACTTTCTGTTCAAGATCTTTCTTACGTCGTTTAAGCTTGCCCTCATCTTCCTCCTTGCTGGTAATAGCGACCTTCAATTTGTCCTCTACCTCTTTAGAAGTATCCACAGCTTTTTACCGAGATAGACCAGCTTCTTTTGCAGCATCCACAACTTTTTGTTGAGCTGTCTCAGCAGCCTTGATGTTATTCTCCCGAGAAATCTTGTCATCCTCATATTTCTGCCGGGAATCTTCCAATGATTTTGATAACCCAACAAGCTCTTCGTCTACTTCACTAGAAGAGGAAGCAAGATTTATAGCTTCATCTTTTTCCATGATATTATTGAAATACACCAAAAACTGCAAGACAAGTGTTGACGCCACTAAACATTTCCTAACCAACATAAGTTGGCATTTTTAGGAATACATTTTTGATAATAAATGATAGAGACTTCCTCGGAGCTGACCAACGAATTGTTGGGAATAAGATATAATAAATGCTGGAGACATCATTGGAGCTGACCAACAGATTGTTGGGAATAAGATAATATATACTGGAGACATCCTTGGAGCTGACCAATAGATTGTTGGGAATAAGATATAATAAATGCTGGAGACATCCTTGGAGCTGACCAACAGATTGTTGGGAATAAGATAAGATATATGTTGGAGACCTCCTTGCTGAAATAAGAATAGAATATACATCTAAATAGATATAAAGAATAATTAAAAATAATAAAGTGCCTCGTTGATCTGTCGAGGTAGAATTATATAATGCCGAACAAGAATAAGATCTTCCAGAACATAAGAATATGGCCGAGAACGTTATCAGGCCTGAATATAAATAAGAATTATCCGACCAACTATTCGTTGGGGGTGAAATACAACGAATGTTATAATTCTCCTCAAAGCTGAATAAGTATCTTGTCGAGGCACAATTGCATAATGCCGAATAAGAATAATATTTTCCAGAACATAAGAATATGGTCGAGAACTTTGCTGGGCCTGCATATAAATAAGAATTACCCCGACCAACTATCCGTTGGGGGTGACATATAATAAATGTTATAGTTCTCCTCGGAGCTGAATATGATAATAAGTATCTCGCTGAGTTCCATGTTGAGATGAATATAGAGTATGAATCCCAAGGGATATATAGAATAATTTGTGCTTGAGCTGATATCTGGGCCTGAATATAAATAAGAATTGCCCCGACCAACTATCCGTTGGGGGTGAAATATAATAACTGTTGTAGCTTTTCCTCGGAGCTGAATATGATAATAAGTATTTCGCCGAGCTCCATGAAGAGATGAATATAGAATATGAATCCAAACGGATATATAGAATAATTCGTGCTTGAGCACAAATCAAAGCAATAATAAAATATATAGTTCCTTGCTGAGGTGAAATTTCATAATGCTGAGCAATGATAATAGTTTCCAGATTGTTTCTGAGCATTCGTCGACGTTGAATCTTCTACCTGTAAAAATTAATAATTTGCTCTACCATATGTGTAGGCTGAATTGATTAGTCATGAGAATAATTTACTCATCCAATCAATATATGATATGTATATGCTTGAGAAATAAAAATATTAATTTCAAAAAATGAAATAATATATGTTGGCTGATATGTCGAGGTAAAACTGCCGGATGTCGAGCAATAATAGTTTCCAGAGGTTTAAGATTGTGGCTGAGCTTTCGTCAGGATTGAATCTCGTCCCTATGAAATTTTAATAAGCTGCCCGAGCACCTGTCGAGACTAGATCAAATAATTATTATCATAAGAATAATTATTCAGCCAAACAATATGTGATGTGTATCAGCATAAGGCAATACAAATTTCAAAATATGAAATAATATGTTTTATGCCAAATGTGTGTGAGATGGTGAAATTTTTGTTAGATATGCGCCATAAATAAGACATAAAGTTTTTTGTAAATTTATTTAATCTCCAACAACTAAGCAGGTATAAGTTGATGTTTGAAAATTATTTATCACTTGGCTTTAAAAATATTTTTTGGGGTGATCACAAGTTTTAAAAAAAACTTAAGCCCCCTATTTGTCCCCGAGCTGAACTCGTGTTTAAAGAAATATCTGGGGTGCTTTGCATTTTTTTAATACCCCAAGATTCTACTGCTGCCGACAAACGACATGGGTGTTTCCGACCAACATTTAAGGATATCTCAAGTTATAGAATATATGGTGTCGACCAAGAAGCAAATGGTCCCCGACCAGCTGAGCAATTTCGCCGATCAACAAAAATGGTGCATTGACAGCACCGAACAACATTAGATGTCACCGACCAAAAAGTGGATGGTTAGATAGTTGCCGACCAGTAAATTGAACCCTCCGAACAAGACTGAGATGTCGTCGATCAAGAAGTAGATGATCGTCGACCTGCAATTGGTTCCACCGAGCTACAATATGGGGCTCCGACCAATAATAAGATACCTCGTAGTTGGATAAAATTATTTCAACGTTGCTGATGGATATTCACATCTTATCTCCGACAAACAAAAATGGTCTGGTTAAGCTTCCCTTTAATAAAAGATGGCCCAAGATGATGCCGACCAACAATATAGATGGCTGACCAGAATATCTCGAATCCTTAGATCAGAAAAATAACATTCGATGTAAAATTTAAGAATGTTAATTAAATGAATAATTATCTAATCCACTAGATCGTGTGATTTCGACAAAGAAACCCTGTGATGTGATGAACGAGGGGCCAACATATCAAATTTTTTTCCAGAGTCTTGATATGGTCATGATTGTTTTACTGATCATCTTTTACAAGAGATGGGTAATGATTTTTCAGGTGACAAAAAATTATTTTTTATATTGATCCCTTCCTATTCCCTATTTGGAGAGATAAAAATATGCTGAATGATCGAAGTTATTACCAAATTTATATAAAAAATCAATCAATGAGACTTTATTGACATAGACGGAAGATGAACCAAATTAAGTATATAGTTCATAAAAATGAATGCAAAGAGACTCAAACTTGAAGAGAGAGAAAATAGATCTGGGTCATGATTTCCATGAGAAAACTTTTTATTGTCTTTAACCTTTTCCCATTCTTTGATTAAAAATATGATGGGAATTTGAATAGACATCAAAGATCTTACAAAATTTATAATGAAAATTATCAAATCTTACCACCGTCATATATATTGGTATATGTAATCATTTAAAATATTTATTCCATGATATAAAATTGAAACTTGAGAATCCAGCAAACAGTTATGATTTATGAAATCCATTATTTTTCAGATTTCTAAATAAGAATTATCCTAACAGTTATGATTTTAAAAATCATGATATGCAACATTTTGCAGATAAAAATTGGACAATTAATTTATGTATATAAACATAAAAATCATGATTGAATCAAAAGATGTATGTATAATTGATTATACGTAGAGAAAATAAAAACTTAGCTTTTGATGGAGAAAAATGCTTGTAACACGTTCCCACAGACGACGCCAATCTGTTGAAGACAGAAAATGGCCACTGCCTTTTTAGTGGCGTCAACAGCAGATAAATGATGAGGATGAGATTAAAGATGAAGATAAACATTCTCATCAAACATATAAGAGACAAAGGTTTTTAAAGTGGTTCGGCTATAAGAAAAAGCCTGCGTCCACTGTTATTTTATTCACAGGGGTTTACAATAGCACAATGTGGTGTAGAGAGAGAATGGACGTGTATCTTGTGTATGGTGTTTCTTAGTTATGTCGGATCTCTTCCCTTTTGGCTAAGGGGATACATGTATTTATAGTGATGGGAGATAAAGAGATTCATTGTATGTAGACATTTATGTCTACATTCAACGAATCTAATTGTTGAATTGTTTGATATGCTATGTGTTGTCATCTATTAATACAGTATAAATGTACATTAAGGCTCATTAAATGCGCTTCCATCTTCATTAATGCACATTAAATGCATAGTTATCCTTTGATCTTCCTGGTTGGTATGCCGACCAACTCTCCTCGGGTGCCGACTAACTCTCCTCGGGTGCCGACTAATACTCCTCGGGTGCCAACTAATTTTCCTCGGGTACTGGCCAACTCTCCTCGGGTGCCGACTAATACTCTCCGGATGTCGAATATTGCCACGTAGGATGACATGTGTCCTTTTCTGATTGGTCCTCATAGATGGAGAATTTTTGCATTAACAACAAGGAAAAACTTAAGTTAATGAAAATTGAAATAACTGAAATGACAAGGTATAATGACACTTACTGATGCAAGGGGTTGGGCTGCCAAATCAAATACTTTCCCCCGAGGATTAGAGGTCTCAACAGCTCTATGATTAGGAAGAGTTCCAGACCAGATCAAATTCCTGGCTAAACTAGGAGTAATGAAGGCTGGAGGACCATCCCTCAAAGAAGGTATTTCAACCCCAGCAAGTTGAGCAGCAACATCAATGGTCTTCTCAGCAAGACTCCTTCTCAATATTTTTAAAGGAGCAACCTCTTTAATCAAAGGTTCTGCCTCTTTTTGAACAACAGGGGGATTCTTGATGACCTCCTTAACAGGTGTGATTGCTTCCCCAGATGGAGCAACATCCTTTTTATTAGTCCCTTCAACTGGGACATCTTTTTTGCTCTTTTTTCCCCCATCAGCACTAGGGATAATCTTGGCAAAGAGATCAGGCATTCTCCTCTTCTTCGTCATCAAATCAACAATAGAGGTAGACAAATCAGAAGAAGATTCTTCAATAGCTGAAGAAGATGATGGATCTTGCTCAAGATTGATCACCAAAGGAGGAGCAGTAGGATGAGCAATAAAGGAGGAAATGGTGTTCCCATATTTCAATAAATAGGAAGCAACTCTCACATACTCCCTAGTAGCTGATTGATGCAAAACCCGGATAAACTTCAAATCTTTTATATTAATATCACTCTCTTTTGGGGATTTTCTTTTACTGTCAACCGCAAATTCAAATTGAAAAAAAGTAAAAGTCAGTGACACATTTCATCAAATAAAAACAGAGCTAGTTTAAAAAATAAAGAACAACCTATCCCATTACCATAAGGAAGACATCTGGGACCTTGGTACACGTCATTCCCCTTTAATGGGGGGTGTTACCAATTTTTTATCACAACCCCATGTTCAAAATAATCCCTATTGAAATCAGGGAGATTGACCACTAAGGCTCTGTTAACAAACCTAGTTTTTAAATCAAATGTGGTGTCGCTGGTGATCCATTTATAACAAAACATAATTTCAGGAATCCCAAGATGAGTTCCATGAATTTAATTTAGCCTATGTATGCCATTAACTACCCTCCATGTATTTGGAACTACTTTTGCAGGTATAATATCGAAATATTGGTAAAATTCCAAACACAGGGGATTAGGCGGGAAAGAAAAACCACATTCTGCTACAAAAATAGAGGGAAACCAGTGTCCCTCAGCTAAAGAAAATAAGTCAGAAGGACAAGTAGGTACCTCCAACTCAACCCAAGAAGGAATCTCAAAATCGACTCTAAACTTATATAATGACTCAATAAGGTTAACCATGATGACTGGAGCAAAGAAAGAAGAAGGAAGGAAGAAATTCTTACAGAATATTAAGGAATCAGCTAAGGCAGATGACAAGAAAGAACGTTCGTAAGATGAAAAATGAGAAAATAAGGGTTCAGGAAACAAGATGGAAAAAAGGTAGAAGATGATTGAATTTTACCGCCTTTATATGCCGCCTCGAAAAATGAGAAAAGTAATGATCACAACTGACGATGGTTGCGTTCTCGACGGCTAATCAAGGGAAAAAGACGCAGATACCCAATCGGTTATCAGAATTAAAAATATTTACAAATTTGTCATTTCGCGCTCAAAACTGTTATGCAAAGTGGAAAATTTTTACAAGTGTTGAAGGTCTGTAATTAATCAAGACATGAAAAATAGGCCCAAGCAACTTTTTGAGTAAAATGTTCCACACTCTCACATCTAATTTCAACTGTGAAACGTTGGGGGATTCTGTTGATACAAAAATTAGTCAGCTGACATGGACCAATTATATGGAGACATGGGTCATCCAACATGGCACAAGATCAAGTACCGAGCTACTTAGCATACCAAGCTACTCAGCATACTGAGGAACTTATTTTGAAGACCAAACGACCAAACAGATTCAATGTTTCTTGTATTACCATCATTCCTTACTATGTACTGGTGTATATGTCTATTTGATAAATGTGTATTATCTATTCACATTGACAGCCCAAAGTCTATAAATACATTATAATACCCTCATGGCAGGGTAAGCCAACCAGGCAAACATAATTGAGATCAAGACAAGACACCCCGTAATACAAAACAGTGGACGTAGGACATTTTATTAAGGCCGAATCACTTTAAAATTCTCTTATCTTATTTCTTTACTCATATTTATCTGTGATTGATTAATTAGATCAAATCTAGTTTTTTACATCAACACTAATGATAAGTACAATAGATGTCGGTGTCCCTATTATTTGGATTGTTGTCTATCTTGGGAGGCTTCTTAAAGCATGTCGTGTTCTTTACCTGAGAAAAAATCTTATGAAATGGTCCATTGAAGAAGATGTATATATTACTTAATAAATATTATTAATGGTTGTGACCTTTGATCACCTTTGGAATTTTTTGCTTTAGCACCCTTCTAGGAAGAAGATGGTTAGATTCCTCTCCCAAGTCCCTTCTTCGCATCGTTTTTCTTGGACTTCTTAAAAGGCTGTTCAACTTGATTATCAACATTGAGCGGCTCTTCCTCCACTCTTGTATATTAATTGATATGCACCATTATATTTTCTATAAATTATACTAGATTTTTTGTGAGGGACTAATAGAGCTCGTCCAATCTATACAACCCAAATTGAAAAGATGAAATTTCCAAATGCTCATTGCAATTGTCAATATCATTGAATAAGTCCCAATACCACGGGGCGTATTTTCTAAGAGACTCCGCTTCTTACGTCTAACGGTGATTAGAGAGTTGAATTCCGTCACTGTTTGTTACTGGTGATGAAGTGAGTTGTAAACTATTCAACGGATTCATGGAATGAGGATATCTACCTAGGGTTTAACTTCTCAAAGAAAATGATACGAATTTCCCCTAATGTGGATGAAAATTGCAGCACTTAAGGGCATTGTGATGGATCCATAGCAACATGGATTATTTATAGTGCCTAATGTGATGGAATAGATATATCTTACTGACCGTTCACCAGTCAAAGGATGTTCAAGTTCATATGATCAATAAGACGATTTTGTATATCAACATTCTTCAACAACAAGCCTCCACAAGATTGATTTTGGCAAACATGTGTTTAAATTTAATTAATGTTTCATTTAAGTGTTGGGATATTTTTTCTAAAAATGTTTTTTATCAGCCTGAGGCGTTTTATTGAGTCAAAATAATTTTTCTAATACCTGTAGGCGGAGTTTAAAAAAAATATTTTCGCTTATGTCATTCAAACGATAGGAAGAAATCATTCAAACGATAACTTCAAACGACATTGCATATTGCGCGATAGGTCACCTGAAGCTCATTTGATATTTTCATCTAACGCCCCCGTACTGTTTCATGTTTTAAGGTCATTAGATAGGTCGCGCTATCATGTATCAAACGACATCAATTATCGTGCAAACGACCTCGACATATCGTTCAAACGACCCCACCGACTCAAGTCTTTTATAAATAGCTAATTCGTAATCCTTTTTTATTGGGAGAGTACAAAATTTAACGAAAGTGAAACTGCAATCTGTAAAATTTGTAGTCTTCACTTTTAGGTTACAAAACCTTTATTTTTTTATTCATTAATCATCCCAAATACTTTAGTGAAACAATTTTTGAGCCCAAGTGTAACACCCCGTAAATTTAATTGGATCTTATTTAATTAATTTGGAAAAATAATTTTTTTTTATTTACTAATTTTGAGTAATTTAAAATGTTGAGTTTTTATGATGAAAAGTAGGATTTTTATCAGAATTAAAATCAGAGTAAAAATGGTAATAAAAAAATATTTGTCACGATTCTGGGCCGTGACTAACGAAAAAACATTTTTTTTAAATTTATACATTAAACTAGCGAACCTGTGCCAACCTGAGAGACCGAATCGATTCGCCCTAGGTCGAATCAATTCGGCAAGTCTAATTTGGCGAGATTTGTTCATAATTTTGCATCCTTTATCTTTTAAAAATCGTTGTTATTTTAGCTATAAAACCAACTCGGGAAAGAACTTTTAAAAACATTTTTTTTATCAATATTGAGAGCATCAAACCCTCACCTTTTTCTCTTCTTCAACCTCCAAAACCTAGCCACATTCTATATAACTTTCAACTCAAGTTTTGTCAAGCTTAACCGGGTTTCTCAAGACGTGTCAAGAATGAGTCTTTATCAACTTTTCAAGAGAAACCCATCCCAAAGATCAGATTTCTAAATCGATTTATAATCAGGGATGAATACTCTATTCCTTTCCTTTAGTTTTATGCGTTATTAAATGTCACCTAAACGCTTAATAACGTGTCTTTGATTAAAATCAATTAGTAACTTAATTAGAGGAAGTGGATACTTAATATTGGGACTGTTTTTTTATGAAAATTTTAAATATGAATTAATCTTTGAAACCCTTGGGTGCTTAGGTTAGATTTTTGGGTTTTATAGTTTTGGGTGTAGGTTCTCATGTAGAATTTTATGGGGGATATTTATATCGTTAATGCGATGCGTTCACACTTATAAAAACTAGATGATTTATAAAATAAAACGGTTATGTCTTATTGAAGATTATTGCATGTTAATTTATTTAACATTATTGAATGAAATTAATTGTGTAGAAATCAACGATGGTGTTATTAACTGATTTAAATTAAATTGGGACCTTATGATTAAATTGCTATGTTATGCATATTGAATTGTGTTTTTTTGTGAATTGTTTTAGTCACTTTTGCTATCGTGGGGACGAGGGGCTTTTGGGTAGTATATTGCTCAACCCTATTTTAGGATGCTTTCTAGGTATGAGACTAGTGGGTAGGTCTTGACTAAAATTTATGCTTGCTAGGTATGGGACTAGTTAGTGTAAATTCGTGGAGATTTATATTTTGGGGTGGGGCATATTTTTACGCTTTATCGTCATTTCGTTAGCCTAGGCATGAGACTAGGACGTGATAAATGTTGGTATTTCATCCTATATGTAGGATATGACGTATGTGTACTTTGGGTACCCTTAGGTTTGGGACTAAGGGGTATTTTGAGGATCTCACATCGATAATAAGGGTGGGGGAATTGATAAAGTAAACCACTGAGAATTAATGCGTAAGATAAAAATGGGTAGTAAAATATGGGTGACATAATGTGCAGGGACCGACAATTTAAACGGGCCAGCTGGCGTTTTATATCGTGTCATGTGTGGAACCTTGTCAAATTGCGGGGATCGACGGTTTAAATGGATCGTTTGTCATTTTAGCAAGGGGAAGTGTAAAACTTTGGTTGAAATACCACCCGAGGTGGGAGGACCACTATAATAAAAAAATGAGAAGAATGATATCGGAACAATTTAATTAAATTAATAATATGGGGCTTAGTTAATAAAAATCATATTGGTGTGCATTTTGAATGACCATTATTGAGGGTCGTTAGTGTTTTTTGTTATCTCGTTTAATTATATTTGTTTAATTAAAATACTCTATTGTGACATTTATTGCGTATAATGCTATTGTCTGGGGTTCATGGATCCTATCTGAGGGGAGTAGTGTGTATTCATGCTCGGGACTTTGACCTCATGCGTTGATTAACATTTTCAGGAATTAGTGCTAGAGTAGCTGCATAGGATTTATTGGATATTGCTTAGAGGTGCAGCTAGAGTTGCTTTTATTTACTACTTTATTTAGTTTAGAATTTTTCTTTCCGCCGTATTTCATTATGAGACTTCATTTGAGTTTTATTGGGCCATTCGGTTCCAAATTCATTTGAGGATTTTAGTAGGAGTATTTACAGGTGGTTAGTTATTCAGATCTTAATTAATTCATATTTTGGATATTGGATTTATTTCGAGTTTTAGCATGTGATGAATTTCTTTTATCGTATTTTTGGTCATTATCATTTAGGAATGATTATCAATCATCTTGTGGATTAAATTTTTTATGTCTCATATTTGTCACATGCTGAGAATGGTATTTATTTAGTAGCGCCCGACATAGTTCGATGGCGGTAACTGGCCACCCCGTTGTGAGGATTGTGCGGGGTGTTACGCTAAGAGTCAACCTTGTTGAAGGTTCTCTTGTAGAGACTATATCTCTACTACTGATTTGGTATATCTTGAGGGAGTCATTGACTGACGACTGTGATCACTTGGAAAGACTTGAGGGTGTTCCTTGCTGGAGACAGAGCCGCGGTTCTTGCGAGAGTACATTGCTAATTTTGAGGTTGTGGTCTATATGAGTTTTCTACCATAAATTCATTTCATAGTGAAATGAAAGTTTTGTCCTTTTGGGGGATTTTTCCTAAAATTAGTATATCCAACAATTTGTGATTGTTTTATGATGACATGATTAATTTATTCACCTAAATGCATGGTTTAGGGTTTAATTAATTTGAATCAAAGATTGACTCTAATTAAATAAGTTTAAAAATGAGAAATTTGCGAATCCATAAATAATTGATATCACATCTCATTCTCAAATTGGTATTAAAGCTTTTTAAGCGATTTTACCTCCTTAAATCGGTATCAGAGCAGGTTACTCTATTTCATTGAGTGATTCTTTTTTCACAAAAATTTTGTGATATCGATTTTCATTGAAAATTTTGATTTTAAAAATTTTGCTATTTTTTCGATGGAAAATTTATATAATCGGCTGTTTGTCTTTGATGGCACAAATTATGCCTACTGGAAAGTCGACATGAAATTTGGTTTAAAAGGAATTGATGAACGTGTCTTGATTGTTTGTGAAAGAGATGGACTCCTCTCACTATCACGGTAGATAATGTCACGTCTCCCAAACCCGTGTCGGACTTGATTGCGGATAATTTTAAATTGAGTAATTTTAACTCCTGTGGCCTTAGCGCCATTTCTAAAGCCGTCATTCCTAACGAGTTCTGTCGTATTATGACTTGAACCACATCTAAAGAGGCATGGGATAATTGACACATGAGGGTACCAACGCAGTTAAGGTGTCTAAGTTGTAAAATTTGACCACTCAGTTTGAGACAATCACAATGTTTGAGTCTAAGTGTTTTGACAAGTTTTATGCTAGGTTGTTGATACGTCGCGAATATTGCGTATTTCACCCGTTAACATACGCTTTATTAGCCCCCTCGGGTACCTTAATTCCTATATTTATGCTCGTTAACCAGACAAGCTCCGTTTTATATGTTAACATGCTATATGAGGTATAATGGAGCTTTTGTAGGTATTTCGCTACTTAGTGTGAAGTTTGGTCACTTTTCGGAAAAGTTTCGTTGAATATTGCAGCTTTGGGGGCATTTTACTAATTTTAGTATTGGAGTTTTAATCCCGAACTCTCATAGAAGTTGAAGCCCTTTGATTTTTCTTCGCGTGGATGCCGATGGTGCATGATTCCATTGTATAATGAAGAAGTTATGTCATTTTTAGGATGATTTTGACTTCAAAATCACACTCAAGGGCACATTCAAGGGCATTATAGTCATTTCATTATTTGGTTTTTTGGCCTAATGTCTTCTTGTATGTTGTATCCCTCTGAGTTATTTTCGTGTAGCCTTCGATCGTGCCTAATTCCAAGTTATAACGAAGAAGTTACGACATTTTCTGTAAAGTTGGACAAAGATGCAGAATTGCGGACCTGTAGGGGACAAATCAATTCAGACTTCTCCAAATCGATTTGATTTTCCACAAAGTTCGAAAATCTCTACTTTTAAGTTGGGTTTTGGTGGGGTGTTTATATGTAAAAATTATATTAAGTGGGGGAACTCATTTTTACATCATATTAGGTGAGTTTTAGGTTAGATAGGGGATTTAGGGTGGAGCTTTATCTCTCCTTGGGTTTGCACCCAAATGGGTTTGTATGGTACTATTCATCTTCTTCCTTGTTAATGTAAGATCCCATTCTCGTTTTTCTTACTTTGTTACTTATTTACTTGCTTTGTATCTAATTTTTGTTGATTAATTAGTTATTTGCTTTGGTTAATTAGTTTTGTTTATTAGTTTTAACCATGTATTGTACTTAATATAAGGGTTGGAGTCATTTCTCTGTTATTAATGGGCGTCGAGCTCCGAAAGGTAGGTTGTGGGAAAAATTGCGTTTAATTGAAATCTCGTGTTTTAAAGTCGGATTATTTTGCATTTAACTTTCTTTGGCACGCAACGTTAGTGTTTATAGCGATAATCTGAATTTAATCCACGTGTGACCATTTTCGATTAAATATTTTATCTATAATTTTTGGGTTAAATTCCTTCATGTGTGATGTCTATGATTAATTGAATATGCCCGATTAAATATTTTCGAACCGGGGAGAATATTGCGTATTTCACCCGTTAACATACGCTTTATTAGTCCCCTCGGGTACTTTAATTCCTATATTTATGCTCGTTAACTAGAAAACCTCCATTTTATATGTTAACATGCTATATGAGGTATAATTGAGCTTTTGTAGGTATTTCGGTACTTAGTGCAAAGTTTGGTCGCTTTTCGAAAAAGTTTCGTTAAATATTGTAGCTTCGGGGACATTTTAGTAATTTTAGCATTAGGATTTTAATCCCTAATTCTTCACAGAAGTTGAAGCCCTTTGATTTCTCTTCGCGTGACCGCCGACGGTACATGATTCCGATGTATAATGAAGAAGTTATGGCATTTTTAGAATAGTTGGACTTCAAAATCACACTCAAGGGCACATTCAAGGGCATTCTAGTCATTTCATTATTTGATTTTTTGGCCTAATGTCCATTAGATGTTGCATCCCTCTGAGTGATCTTCGCATAGCCTCCGACCGTGCCTAATTTCGAGTTATAACGAAGAAGTTACGGTATTTTTCGTAAAGTTGGACAAAGGTGCAGAATTGTAGACCTATAGGGGCCAAATCGATTCTGCCTTCTCCAAATCGATTCGATTTGTCACAAAGTCCGAAAATCTCTACTTTTAAGTTGGTTTTTGGTCGGTATTTATATGTAAAAATTATATTAAGTGGGGGAACTCATTTTTACATCATATTAGGTTAGTTTTAGGTTAGGGAGGGGATTTTGGGTGGAGCTTTATCTCTCCTAGGGTTTGCACCTAAATGGGTTTGTATGGCATTATTCATCTTCTTCCTTGTTAATTTAAGTTCCCATTGTTGTTTTTCTTACTTTGTTACTTATTTACTTGCTTTGTATCTAGTTTTTGTTGATTAATTAGTTATTTTCTTTAGTCAATTAGTTTTGTTTATTAGTTTAATCCATTTATTGTGCTTAGTATAAGGGTTGGGGTCATTTCTTCGCCATTAATGGGCGTCGAGCTCTGAAAGTTAGGTTTTGGGGAAAATTTTATTTAAATGAAATCTAGTATATTAAAGTCGGATTATTATGCGTTTAACTTTCTTTGTCACGCAATGTTAGTGTTTATAGCGATAATCCGAATTTAATCCGTGTGTGACCATTTTCGATTAAATGTTTTATCTCACATTTTTGGGTTAAATTCCTTCATGTGTGATGTTTATGATTAATTTAATATGCTTGGTAAAATATTTTCGAATCGAAATTCTAATTATTAGTTGTTTAGCCCATGGCGGGTACGCGATCCCGACTCTCGTTTTATTAATTCTTGTTTAGAGTTAACTTATTATTTTTCCCTTTTCTTTAAAACTACCATATCACCTTTTACACTTTTATTCTTGAAGTAATATATCGATTAAAATCTATACGGCATTCCCTGTGGATTCGATCCCTACTTACCTCTACACTTCCATTAGTCTACCAAGTTGTGGTATTTGCTTTGTATAGGGCGTAAACACCTAACGACGTATTTTAAATATAAAGTTTACGCCTCATCAGTTGTTGGACATAGTCAACACGAGTTTTAATTTGGGTGAGAAAATTGATGAGATGAGGGTTGTTAAAAAGATTTTGAGGCCACTTCCATCCCCTTCTATTTCTAAGGTCACTGTTTTAAATTCGTTGAGATATTAGATTCACTTAAGTTAGAAGAACTCGTAGGAGACCTTCAAACTTATGAGATTGATATGTTTCCCAAAACCGTTAAGCCTAAGTAGGTATTGCACTTAAGGCACAATTTAGGAAGAGTGAGGAAGTGTCTAGGAAGAACGAGAGAAAGGGGAAAGAGAGAGTTTGTGAGTCCAAGTCTGAGGATGAGTTTGATTTTGATGATATGGTCTTGTTTGCGAGTTTTTTAAAAAAATTTCTCAAATTTTCAAGAGAAAATTCTACTGATAAATTTTTTTTAAGAAAAATAAAAAGAAAGAAGAGGCCAAAGAGAGTGGTGAGAAGGAGAAAGAAGAAGAGAAGAGATGTTTTGAATGCGAGGACAAGGGGAACAAGGCATTTGAATATCCCACTAGGCTCAAGAGAAAGGGGCAAGAAAGTTTCTATACCAGCCACTCTTAGCGATAGTGAGAAAGAGGTGAATGATTCCGGGGATGAGTCATCACATGGTAAGTTTGTCGCCTTTATGACAAGTCATGTGAGCACACCCAGTTTTTCCCACGACAATGAGGATACTTGTGCACATGAGATCCCTAATGATGAGTTGATTGTTTCTAGTGAGAGTGATGGTGAGTGTGCAAGTGAGGATGAAAGTGAATCCAAAAAGTGTTTAGAGATTTATACGTCAATAACTTAAAGCCGAAGAACTTAAATAAGGAATTAGGTGTTCAAATGTTATATTTAGAGAGAGAGAGAGAGATGTTTTGAGTGGATTTGATGCGTCGGCTAATCAACTCGAGAAGGTGAAGGTTTATTTGAGTGATTAGTTGATCATTGTAGGTTGGGAAAAGAGCGAACTTGAAGCTCGTATGTTACAACTAGAGAGAGATATCGAACTTACCCGGGAGGTCAAGGTCACTATAGAGGAAACATCTAAGAAGGTAGGAAAGATTCTCCTCGGTCCCGCTTTGGGTAATATTAAGAGACTAGGAATAGGTCATGACGGTGCGTATACTTTCCACATTGCACTTGATCCGGTTCTCGAGTTTGTGATAGATCCATATAGATCTCAACGGAACCCACCTAGGCATCCGTTACCCGATAGTAGAGTGCATCCTAGACGTTTTAGGAGAGGTGTTCCTAGGCCCGAGCATATTTGTACCCATTATAAGAAGAGAGGACACCTTAGGGAATTCTATTTTAAGTTGGGTAATGTGTCACATAGAGCTTTGCCACGTGTCCCCCCTCCCCCCCCCCCCCCACCCACACCCACACCCACACATGATACTTTTGATGATAATGGAGATTACATGAGAGAGTTTGCACATATTTGAGAGCAAGCTATGTTTTTGGTCAAAACTGCACATAATTTGATGGATGTTTTTCATAGGATGTCACCACCTTTGGAAAACTCCTCCACACCTAACGGTTGAGGTTTAGACTTGTTTGCTAGCACAAGATGATTTTCATGATGATATTTTATGCCTATCGCCAGTGTGTACCACTTTTTTATTTATTAATTTTTGATATATTTTTTGAAAACCAAAAGAGTTTTTGTTTTTGAAAAATTTTGAAAATACAAAAAGATTTTCTATTTTTTTGGAAAAAATTGAAAAAGCCAAAAAGATTTTATTTTTCATAAACTTTTTGAAAAAGATAAAAAGATTTTTGTATTTTGTTTTACATCGTTTATGAATTGACATTTAAGATGACCAAGCCATAAATTCATTCCATATTCATGTGACAATTTGATAGGGATTTGAGACGTATCATCATTTCTTTTTGTATTTTACAATGTTTAGAGTCATTAAGATGTGATTTGAGATTACTTCCTACATGTTTGACTCATGATTTCCTTTATTGCACACGTGCATGGATTTGTTCGATTATTGTACTTATCTATCACATGTTGATCGAAGTATTTCCATCTCAATCCTATCTTTAAAAAAAAACAAATGCGATTAAACTTGATAATTAAAGTAGTGCATGTAAGAACCGTTGCCCATGAGAAATTTATCTAAATTGATGAGTGAACGGGGAAGGGCTACGAAAGGAACACATGTCCTATGTGATTAAGCCACCGCTTAAATCAGACATAAAAAGTGCGACATTGTAAAAAGTAGCCAAGGTCAAAAGAGGTTGAAAAGAGCCAGGAAAAAAAACTTAAGGCAACAAAAATATAAATATGCCAAAAGATGGACATTAGGTTTTAGATCACCTCAATAGAAAAAACAAAAGATTTATTATTTCTTAGGTTGTTCGGATGGAAATAAAACAATGGGTTTGAACGTCCTGACAAAGTCTTGAAAAATTATTACATAGTTTTAGACATTATTGGTGCGGAAATCATATCTGACTTTGATTTGTCGATTAGATTGAGTCGATGTCATTTAAATTCATATTTTTTGACACCTAAGGACGATTTTGAGCTCATTCATTAGGAGTATCCATATTCATCATGCATGTATGTTATGTTTGGTTGTATTGATTTTCATATTGAATATGTTCACACCCATTCATTCCATTTCCACGATTTGATTATCTTAGTGTAAATTCATGGTGTGTGATTTTTTTGTAAATTTTATTTGTTGAAAATTTTTGAAAAATCAAAAAGAGATTGTGAATGCTTTCGAGTTTATCCTTGCATGAGCGTAATTGTTATATCTTTGCTATGCTTTACGTGACACTTCGTATTTATTTTGGTTTATTCTTTTCCTTATCTATTTTGGACATATAAAAAGGGGGAGATCAACGAATATGAATTATGGGGGAGTGATACTTTGCATCATGGGGGAGATTTGAGATTTATTTAATTTGTTTTGCTTCATGTTTATCTCATTTTAAACTCGATATGTCACGAAGGTATTTTTGTTTCTTATCTCATGAGTGTAGGTACAAATTTTGATGATCATTATTTTGCACACTCTGATGATGACAAAGAAATGCTGCAGATTTGAAGATGTCAAAATTGAAGATTTTTAAAGACTTACGTTTTTAGTATCTTTCCACTTCTGGGTTCATAGGAGGGTATTATATTTCTATAGAATATTTGATATTTAATTTGATAATTCAGATTTTTTTTACTTTGTACCGGCATAGACATAGGCAGAGATTTGTAAGGACGTATTTTATATAGTCCGTTGCACATTGTGTATGTCGTATATAGTTACACCCATTAAAGGAATTTCAAGTTCATATGCTCAACAACACGGATCAGAATATCAACTATCATCAACAACAAGCCTCCGCAAAATTGATTTTGGTAAGGTTGTGTTTAAAGTTCATTAGTGTTTCATTTAAGTGTTGGTATATTTTTTCTAAAAATGTTTTTACCAACCTGAGGCATTTTATTGAGTCAAAATAATTTTTCTAAGACCTGTAGGCGGAGTTTTCAAAATAAAATATTTTTCACTTTAGTCATTCAAACAACAAGAAGAAGTCGTTCAAACGATAGGAAGAAGTCGTTGCATGTCGCGTGATGGTTCGCCAGAAGCTTGTTTGATATTTTCATCCAACGACGTCGTACTGTTACATGTTTTTAAGGTCGTTATACAAGTATCTTGTGTAACAACCCTCTCTTTAGAGAGAGTTATTTTATATTAATTTACTGCATGAACTAATTATATAAAATACGGTTGATGGAGTAAATATGAATTAAATGAGTTAACGGACCATATTTACCAAGATTGTTGCATATTTACTATATGTGTATGTAAATATCATCATGTGCGTTTTATAGTGTCGTATGCTTTAAATGACACTTATGGTTTAAATGAAACCGAAACTTGAAATAATTTATAAAATTTTCGGATGCCAATTTAGAGGGCATAGTTAGTCCCGAAATGTGCGAGATAGTCAAATTAAGTGCCATATTGTATTTTTATGTTTCGGGCACTTTTGACTGGTTTTAATTTAAATGTGTAGTCGTGAGTCATTTTAATGTGGTGTTAACCATTTAAGTTGGGAATTTTAGACTAATGCCACGATTTAGTCTTGCATTTCATTTATTCCTCTTAAGTGCATTTACTAAACCTAGATAGATAGAGAGAAGAAGAGAATCGAGGAGAAAAGAGAGAAAATTGGAGATTGAAGATTGGGATTGCTTCTACCACAAAGAAATCTGAGATTTATACCTCAAGGAAAGTTTTCTACTTGCTAATATATGGTTTAAGATGAGTAAATTGTGTGATAGTTGTGTATTAGAATTTATGGGATCAAATATGGATTTATGATGTTTGAGCCCTATCTATGGTTTAATTGATGATATTGTGGATTATGGTAGTTGATTATCATGTAGGATGATTTTGGGTAGATAAATGTGGTTGGATGTGTGTAAAAATGTAAGAGATTTGTGTTTTGGGGAAAATTAGGGTTCATAACCCGTAGCTCCATTCTTGGCCAAATCGGAGGGGCGAATCGATTCGGCCCTAAGCCGAATCGATTCGCTAAGGGGTCATCCTACAGGTCTGCAAACCTGAATCGATTCGGGATAAGGCTGAATCGATTCGTCTGAAGCCGAAAGTTGGATTTGTCATATGAATTGATTCGCTTTTGGGCGAATCGATCCGGCCCTTGGGCGAATCGCTTCGAAATCAGGCTGTTTTGAGTTAATTTTCTAACTCAATTTTTATCCTTTTT
Source organism: Sambucus nigra (assembly GCA_949130495.1). Classification (NCBI taxonomy): domain Eukaryota; kingdom Viridiplantae; phylum Streptophyta; class Magnoliopsida; order Dipsacales; family Adoxaceae; genus Sambucus; species Sambucus nigra. The sequence continues at coordinate 629,262,359 of OX422213.1, read as the reverse complement.
CTTTAGGCTTAGGACTTAGGGACCTTCTTGTATGAAGTAAACTTAGAGTCCGAGAGTTCTAGATGAGTTAGTTATCTACCCTACGTTAGAAATGGGTTATGTGGGGTTATTCCGGGGTATACAAATTGATGTTAGGACATTATTTTCTTTTAGTTATTTATTATGAAACTAGGAGTTTTAAGGTCATATTGGGAGACTTTAGAAGCTCAATTAAGGTATGTTAGTCATGGTGGGTTATAATAATACCCTAAAATGTTTGGAGAATGAATCGAGAAATTTATTCATTCCTTGAGGTTGTAACAATGATATGATTTATATGGCTCCGGATAAAATGGGATATACCCATTAAATGCATATGCACATGGCAAATGAAAATGAAATGGAAATGGTAATGATTATGGTAAATGATAATTTACTTAATCATGAATATGGTAAATGATAATTTACTTAAACACACCTCTCTAAATGCTATCATAGGGGAAGTACGCGCATGAGGTGATGTCCCCTGACTATTGAATGCAGGGAGACTATAGTCCTCGGCCATATGATCGGTTATTATGTATGTTTTCTGCGATGGTGAGGTTATTCCGGGTGTGGTTATGACTCTCCCGCAGGCATATGGCCACTTCCCGACGTTGCGATAGGTGCCCAGGTTGTCTTGGTTGATAGGCCCTCGAAGATGATAGTCATTTAGGGGTGCGTCCAATGGGGAAACCCGGAGGGACGGTCTTAGAATCGTTATATGTATATGATTATAACTATTGTGAATCAAGTGGGACTTGATGTAAAATAAATGCCATAATGAGCATAATGAAATGCCACAAAGAGAATATAATTGAGATAAATGCCACAAAGATCATGTAATTTTGATTATGATTCCTGATAAGGAACGAAACTATGAAATGAACCAATGTACATGACGAAGGCTTTTAATTAATGTTAATCATTCATATTCTCCTGCATAACTGAATTAAACTTATGATCAATTAAATTTTCTTAGTTTATGCTTTGAGATTATGTTAATAGATTCTCATCCTTATCATTATGATTAACTGTTCATAACTGTCATACTTTTTATTCATCTGGTGACCATATAAAATCGGGCCCTGACCCGTTCCTATTTCTTGTTGTGCATGAATCTTGTATCCGCTCAGGTGCTCCGCCTCAAGGACGCCCATACTGACTTTCCCATTTCGGTGTTTTTGGGGAGCCGTGATATTTTATGGATATTACGGGATATTTTGGGTAGACGCTTTCATTTTTATACTCTAGTTATGATCGGGTCTTTTACTCGAGCGTGTGGCCCAAGCTTTTGTATTTGCTTATTTTAATATATTATGTAACATAATGAACTTGTCGAATAATGTTGCATGTAACTGTGGACCGACAACATATTCGGTCCCTTATTGTATATTTGCTATGGATGTAATATAAGTCTTTTGGGTTTCCAATTTCTTTTCAATAATTGGGTTGTTTAAATTCTTTCTTTAACTTATAAATAATAAAACAAAATTTTTGGCAATCCGTTTTCTGAAATATTGGGTGGTTATTCCGTGTACTTAATATATTGTTGCGATGCTGAGAATGATTCCATCCATGACTCCTGTTATATTGGAGTATCGTGCTGGCTACCCCATATTTTGGTGAGCGGGTTGTCACAGATGGTATCAGAGCATCAGGTTGTAGAGTCCTTAGGATCTATGCGGACTTGGCGCGTTCTACCGTAGCGTTCTTTGATATAGAGCTTAATGTTAGAACTATTTTGATGCCTATGTTTGCGATTTTCTGTAAGATAGATTGTTTTATATAGCATTATAATTCTATTGTTTCTTCGCCTCAGATGCCGCCTAAGAGGGGTCGCCCAGCTAGAAGGAATAGAGTTGTAGAAGAGGAGGTTGGTCCTCCACCGTCGCCACAAGGAACTATCAATGCTGCTAATGTAGCAAATATCGTGCCCCAAGCGGTTAATGCTTCTATGACCGCCGTGGCTCAGCAATTGCTATAAGATCAACAACAACGGGCTCAGGATGCACAAGCTCCTACGGGACCTTCTCCGTCAGAGAGAGTTAGAGAGTCCTTTTTAAAGGGCCATCCCCAAGAATTCCAAGGAGTATCTAATGTCATATTATCTAATCAGTGGAAGAAGGATATGAAGCGCTATCTGCAAATTATGGAGTGTAGCGAAGAGAGGAAGAAAGTCCTTGATTTAAACTTGTTGGAGCTGCATTACATTGGTGGGAGTCGATGACTACGCCAGAGCAGAGAGATACCATGACTATCAATGATTTCTGAGCTCTATTTGATCGGAAGTACTTCCCTCCCGCAGTTCAAAGGGAGATGAGAAGGAAGCTTCAAGATGTGGTACAGGGAGAACGGCCAGTTACTAAATATGAAGAGGAGTTCACTCGGTTAGCAAGTTTTATACTGGATGAGGTGACTTCAGAAGAGAGGAAAATATCGAAGTTCGTGGGAGGTTTGCACTGGAGGATACGACAACATTTGCTGGGTAATACAGCTTTGCAGACTTTTAGGGATGTGATGAATGCGGCATTTCTTCATTGCCAAGAACATCGGTTGTTTGTTCAAGGTAACAAAAAGGCTATAGTGATGGGACAGGCATGAAAACTCGGAGGCAACGGGATTGGAGGAGGAGTATTACCATCGTCCCAATCTTCGGGAAATAAGCAACGAGAAAGGGATCCCCAGCAAGGGGAATTGTCTAAACGGAAATATTTTGGTGGATTCAATATTGGTGGCAATAACAATAGGCACGGTCAGGGTGCCCCACAATAACAAACAGGTCGGGGTGGTCATGGGGGCAGAGGCCATCGAGGCCAAGGTGTTACCCAGTTTAGGAATAATCAGGGTCGTAATCAGGAGAATATGACGGGTCGGTGCTTCCAATGTGGGGAGGCGGGTCATTACAAGAGGGAGTGTCCTCAGTCGGTTAGGGGACAGCTTCCTAGGATTCCTCAGCAGCCACATGCTCAGTTATCGCCACAGGTACCTAATCTGGTTGCCCTTTCATAGCAGGGTCAGCTACAGTATGGGCGAGTTTATCATATTCGGGATGCTATGCTTCCTCCAGCTCCACCGGCGCCGCTAGCTATTGAGGGTAAGTTTCTCATTCAGGGGCACATGGGTCGTGTATTGTTCGATACGGGTGCGACACACTCATTTATTTCCAGGAGTTTTGCTCAGTCTACAGAGTTGATAAAATCTGTAGAGAGTACCTTCACTAGTGTTGAGTCTTCTATGGGTGATGGTTCACTCATTTTCTTTGTTTGTAAACAAATAGGAATAACTCTTAGTAATTTGTGCTTTGAGGCCGATTTGCTCGTCCTTGACATGGTCGGGTATGATGTGATTTTGGGTATGGATTGGCTAGTGAAGTATCATGCTAAAGTTAATGGCTATGAGAAGAGTATAGTTTTTTCCGTTCTGGGGCAAGAAATGTTTTTAGTGGTTATGCCTCGTTCAGAAGGAGGTACTATCACTTGTATTGTATCGCAAAAGAGATTTCTCAGGATGTAGTTGTTCCCTTGGATTCTATTCCGGTTGTTAAAGATTTTCAAGATGTGTTTCGGGAAATACCGGGTTCGCCTCCTAGTATGGAGATTGAGTTCGTAATTGATTTAGCACCGGGAACTCGACCGATTGCGAGAGATCCGTATCGTATGGCTCCTGTTGAGATGAGGGAGCTAAGGGATCAGATTCAAGACTTGCTAGAGCAAGGATTTATTAGGCGAAGCACGTCACCATGGGGCGCTCCGGTGTTATTTGTGAAGAAAAGAGACGGTTCCCTCCGGTTATGTGTTGAATATAGAGAGTTGAATAAAGTCACCATCCGGAAAAAATACCCGTTGCCTAGAATTGATGATTTATTTGATCAACTTAGGGGAGCGTTGTACTTATCTAAGATAGATTTAAGGACGGGGTATCACCAATTGAGGATACGAGAGCAAGATGTGTCCAAGACTGCTTTCCTTACGAGATATGGGCCCTATGAATTTTTGGTTATGCCTTTTGGACTAACCAATGCGCCCGCCATGTTTATGGACCTCATGAATAGGGTATTTCGGGACTTCCTGGAACGGTTTGTCATCGTGTTTATTGATGATATTCTAGTGTATTCTCAGACAGAATCTGACCATGCTACCCACTTGCGGTTGGTCCTGCAAGGATTGAGGGATCACCAACTGTATGCCAAGTTCGAGAAGTGTGGATTTTGGTTACAGGAAGTACAATTTCTGGGTCACAACGTGACAGCCCAGGGTATTTCGGTAGACCCAAGTAAAGTGGTTGCGGTGAGGGAGTGGGGTCAGCCCACGACACCGACCGAGATTCGTAGTTTTCTGGGTTTGGCGGGTTATTATCGCCGATTTATCAAGGGTTTCTCCAAAATTGCTAACCCTTTGATAAATTTAACATGGAAAGGGGTGAGGTTTGTTTGGGATAATTCTTGTCAGTCAGTTTTTGATGAGATTAAGGATAGATTAACTTCTGCTCCAGTCCTTGCATTGCCAAAGCCGGGATTGGAATATTTAGTCTTTACCGACGCATCTCTACAAGGATTGGGAGGTGTACTTCAATAAGAGCGACGGGCTATTGCTTATGCTTCTTGAAAGTTAAAGCCCCATGAAAAGAATTATCTGGTGCATGACTTGGAATTTGGCGCAATAGTTTTTGCCTTGAAGATTTGGAGGCATTATCTTCTAGGGGAGAAATTTAGTCTTTTCATGGACCATAAATCACTGCAATATTTATTTTCACAGAAGGATTTAAATATGAGACAACGCCGGTGATTGGAGTTTATGAAAGACTATCAATTTGACATCCACTATCATCCGGGCAAGGCGAATGTGGTGGCGGATGCTTTGAGTAGAAAGCCCGAGGGGGAGTTAGCGGAAGTATGGAAAGCTAAATGAAAGGAGCTTAGTCAGGAAGATGCGGTTGCTAGGGCGTTCATGTCAGTGTTGACCGTCACGCCTACTATTGTGGTAAGAGTTGTAGAAGCCCAAGGAAGGGACAAAGGTTGTCAGGACCATATACGCCGATTATTGACCGAGGGAGCGGAATCCTACTCAATAAGTTTAAAGGGTGGATTATATTTTCATGGAAGACTCATTGTCCCGGACGAAGGGGATTTGAGAAGGGCCGTGATGGCAGAATCTCATGGGTCTAAATTTACAGTGCATCCTGATGGGGACAAGATGTATCAAGACATGCGCCGTCAGTATTGGTGGCCAGGCATGAAGTGGGATATTTCTGAGTTCGTATCCCAATGCACTACTTGTCAATTGGTCCAGATGGATCATCAGCGACCGACATGTTTGTTGCAACCGTTGGAGATTCTGGTGTGGAAGTGGGAGAGTATATCGATGGAGTTTATTACCGGCTTACCAAGGTCACAGAGTGGTTGTGATTCTATTTGGGTAATTATCGACCGCTTGACTAAGTCGGCACACTTCCTACCCGTGTGCACAAATTATGATACTGTTCGTTATGCCCGTTTGTTTATCGCGGAGGTTGTTAGACTCCATGAGGTGCCCTTGAATATAGTTTTCTACCGAGATAAGATTTTTGTTTCCCACTTTTAGCGAATTTTCCAAGAGGCTATAGGAACCGAATTAAAGTTCAGTACTTTTTATCACCCTCAAACAGATGGGCAGACTGAAAGAGTCAACCAAATGTTAGAGGATATGCTTCGAATGTGTATGCTTGATTTCAAAGGTGGTTGGGAAAATATCTCCCTTTGGTCGAATTTGCTTATAATAATTCATACCAATTTACTATTGGAATGTCTCCCTATGAAGCTTTGTATGGTAGGCCGTGTAGATCGCCCACTTATTGGTTGGAGGTGGGAGATAATAAGTTTCTTGGACCTGAAATGATCCAGGATACTTCTTCCAACATTGAACTCATTTGGAATCGCATTCGGATAGCTCAAGATCGACAAAAGAGTTACGCCGATGCGAGTAGAAGGCAAATGGAGTTGGAGATTGGAGATCAAGTCTTGGTGCGAGTGTCACCAATGAAAGGTAAAACGCGATTTGGGAAGAAAGGAAAGTGACCAAGCATAAATTCTTCTGAATTTAGCCCCTTAATTTGGTGATTTTAATATCTCGAACAAGGTAATTGAATCATTTTTAGTCCATATCACTCTATTGTTTATTTTTAACAATATTCCTTAGTTGTTGTGTAATTGTGATGAAGTTTTCAGGAATGGAATGCAAGAAAGTAAAAGAAGAAAATCAGAAGAAAAGTCAAAGGGCAAAAGAGTAAAGTTCCACTCAAAAAATTGAAGGCGACACCAAAAGTGAAGTTGAAGAGCATGAGTTCACAAGAGCATAGGAAGAAACGGCACCCAAATCGGAGTTCTAGTTCAAAAGATATGGCTAGTCAAAGTTGCAAGGAAAAAGTCAAAGTAGAAGAAAATCGGACCGATCCGATGGAAATCGGACCGATCCGAATTGACCAAGTCCAGTATACCCCGGATGGATAGCAAACCGGTAGAAATAAAAGAACCGATCCGGTGGATATCGGACCGATCCGAGGGTAATCCGGACCGGTCCGGTCATGTGAAATCCTGGCATTAATTATGCAGATTTTTGGCGTGCTAGATGGTGAAACTTGTGTCACAAGCAAATTGAGCTGTCAATTTCGATACTTTGTGCTATAAAAGCCCATGCCCTACATCATTTGGAGGGGGTTTGCTAGGTTGAGAGTTCTAGAGAGAATTAGAGGTTGAATTTTAAGGTTAGATTTTGAGAGAAATTTTTTTATTCCTTCAAAGATTTTTCATGAACCCTAGTTTGTAAGAAATTCTGAATTCCAATTCCGTTTTTGTTGCTGAATTCAAGTAAAATCTTTCCATTCTCAAGTTTTATTATTTGCAAATTATTTACAATGTCTTGTAGATCCATAATTTTATATGTGAATTTATTCTTGAACCAAATCATGAGTAGCTAAATTCCCAAGGGTTGGGGTACATGAACTCAATCCAAGGCAAATTATTTATGTAGAAAATAGAGGTTAAATTAAAATATTGATTGAATCGTGAAGGAAACTCATACAAACATTGTCAATCTTTTAATCTCTCTTGCCCTAGGTACTTGGGATGTTTAAGAACGCTTTGCGAGTATAATTTATCATTCACCGCTTTATATCTATCTTTGATTTCATATGATGCGGGCTAAATCCCTCATATATGTAATGCTTAGAATTTATAAAGATCGGATCTAGTCAATAATTTTAATTTACAATTTTAGTATTCTATACGGTAATTTGTTAAGGATTGAGGGGTTGTACCCTACCCTATTTTCTCCCATTTGTCAGATCTAATTTTTTTTGCAATTTTCAGTTTGTTTTTCTTAAGTAAATTTTTATTTCACTAGAAATTTTCCCAATCATTAATCATCTTTTTGTTTCTTTTAAGAAATCATTTCAAGATTTAATAATTTTTCTTTTTACTATTTGGCAATCTCGATCCCTATGGATACGATCCCGACTTACCGGGTTACTACTTGAGCGACAGGCTTGCACTTGAGCCAAGAGTAAAACGCACTTTTGAGACAAATTCTTAGTCGCGTCAGAAAGCTTTCGCCGCATTTTGTTAGGCCTTTTCCCGTTATTTCTAAGGTAGGTCCAGTGGCGTATCAACTTGCCCTACCGGAACACTTACAACAAATCCATGAGGTGTTCCATGTTTCCTCTTTGAAGAAGTATAAGAGGTGTGAAGATGCCCTTTGGCATATTCCTTTCGAGGATATCGATTTGCAACCTGATATTTTATATGAAGAACAAGCGATTGTTATCTTAGAGCATGGGGAGCGTAGATTGAGGTCTCGAGTGGTGACCTTGGTGCGAGTTCAATGGAGTCATCACAATGCCAAGGAATCGACGTGGGAACGTGAGGATGATATGCGGGATAAATATCTGCATTTCTTTATACAAGGTACGCCCGAATTTTGAGGGAAAAATTCCCGCATAAGGGGGGGAGTATGTAATAACCCTCGCTTTTGAGAGACTTATTTTATATTAATTTACTGCATGAAGTAATTATATAAAATACGGTTGATGGAGTAAATATGAATTAAATGAGTTAATGGAGCATATTTACCAAGATTGTTGCATATTTACTGTATGTGTATGTAAATATCATCATGTGCGTTTTATAGTGTCATATGCTTTAAATGGCACTTATGGTTTAAATGAAATCGAAACTTGAAATAATTTATAAAATTACCGAATGCCAATTTAGAGGGCGTAGTTAGTCCCGAAATGTGCGAGATAGTCAAATTAAGTGCCATATTTTATTTTTATGTTTCGAGTACTTTTGACTGGTTTTAACTTAAATGTGTTGTCGTGAGTCATTTTAATGTGGTTTTAACCATTTAAGTTGAGAATTTTAGACTAATGCCACGATTTAATCTTGCATTTCATTTATTTCTCTTAAGTGCATTTACTAAACCTAGAGAGATAGAGAGAAGAAGAGAATTGAGGAGAAAAGAGAGAAAATTGGAGATTGAAGATTGGGATTGCTTCTACCACAAAGAAATCTGAGATTCATACCTCAAGGCAAGTTTTCTACTCGCTAATATATGGTTTAAGATGAGTAAATTGGGTGATAATTGTGTATTAGAATTTATGGGATCAAATATGGATTTATGGTGTTTGAGACCTATCTATGTTTTAATTGATGATATTGTGGATTATGGTAGTTGATTATCATGTAGGATGATTTTGGGTAGATAAATGTGGTTGGATGTGTGTAAAAATGGAAGAGATTTTTGTTTTGGGGAAAACTAGGGTTCATAACCCGTAGCCCCATTCTTGGCCAAATCGCAGGGGCGAATCGATTCGGACCTAGGGCGAATCGATTCACTACGAGGTCATCCTACAGGTCTGCTAACCCGAATCGATTCGGGATAAGGCCGAATCAATTCGACTGAAGCAGAAAGTTGGATTTGTCATCCGAATCGATTCGCTTTTGGGCGAATCGATTCGAAATCAGGCTGTTTTGAGTTAATTTTATAACTCAATTTTTATCCTTTTTCTTTAGGCTTAGGACTTAGGGACCTTCTTGTATGAAGTAAACTTAGAGTCCGAGTGTTCTAGATGAGTTAGTTATCTACCCTACGTTAGAAATGGGTTATGTGGGGGTTATTCCGGAGTATACAAATTGATGTTAGGACATTATTTTCTTTTAGTTAACTATTATGAAACTAGGAGTTTTAAGGTCATATTGGGAGACTTTAGAAGCTCAATTGAGGTATGTTAGTCATGGTGGGTTATAATAATACCCTAAAATGTTTGGAGAATGAATCGAGAAATTTATTCATTCCTTGAGGTTATAACAATGATATGATTTATATGGCTCCGGATAAAATGGGATATACCCATTAAATGAATATGCACATGGCAAATGAAAATGAAATGGAAATGGTAATGATTATGGTAAATGATAATTTACTTAATCATGAATATGGTAAATGATAATTTACTTAAACACACCTCTCTAAATGCTATCATAGGGGAAGTACGCGCATGAGGTGATGTACCCTGACTATTGAATGCAGGGAGACTATAGTCCTCGGCCATATGACCGGTTATTATGTATGTTTTCTGCGATGGTGAGGTAATTTAGGGTGTGGTTATGACTCTCCCGCAGGCATATGGCCACTTCCCGACGTTGCGATAGGTGCCCAGGTTGTCTTGGTTGATAGGCCCTGGAAGATGATAGTCATTTAGGGGCGCATCCAGTGGGGAAACCCGGAGGGACGGTCTTAGAATCGTTATATGTATACGATTATAACTATTCTGAATCAAGTGGGACTTGATGTAAAATAAATGCCATAATGAGCATAATGAAATGCCACAAAGAGCATATAATTGAGATAAATGCCACAAAGAGCATGTAATTTTGATTATGATTCCTGATAAGGAACGGAACTACGAAATGAATCAGTGTACATGACGAAGGCTTTTAATTAATGTTAATCATTCATATTCTCCTGCATAACTGAATTAAACTTATGATCAATTAAATTGTCTTAGTTTATGCTTTGAGATTATGTTGATAGATTCTCATCCTTATCATTATGATTAACTGTTCATAACTGTCATACTTTTTATTCATCTGGTGACCATATAAAATCAGGCCCTGATCCGTTCCTATTTATTGTTGTGTATGAATCTTGTATCCGCTCAGGTGCTTCGCCGCAAGGACGCCCGTACTGACTTTCCCATTCCGGAGTTTTTGAGGAGCCGTGATATTTTGTGGATATTAAGGGATATTTTGGGTAGACGCTTTCATTTTTGTACTCTAGTTATGATTGGGTCTTTTACTCGGGCGTGTGGCCCAAGCTTTTGTATTTTCTTATTGTAATATATTATGTAACATAATGAACTTGTTGAATCATATTGCATGTAACTGTTGACCGACAGCATATTCGGTCCCTTATTGTATATTTGCTATGGATGTAATATAAGTATTTTGGGTTTCCACTTTCTTTTCAAAAATTGGATTGTTTAAATTATTTCTTTAAGTTGTAAATAATAAAACAAAATTTTTGGCAACCCGTTTTCTGAAATATTGGGTGGTTATTTCGTGTACTTATTATATTGTTGCGATGCTGAGAATGATTCCATCCATGACTCCTCTTATATTGGAATATCGGTCTGGCCACCCCATATTTTGGTGAGCGGGTTGTCACATCTTGATCATGGATCAAACGACATCATTTGTCGTCCAAACAACCTCAACATATCGTTCGAACGAACCCGCCGACTCAAGTTTTTTATAAATAGCTGTTTCGTAAACTTTTTTTTTTGGGAGACTACAGAATTTGACGAAAATGAAACAACAATCTGCAGAAATTTTAGTCTTCACTTTTAGGTTACAAAACCTTTATTTTTTTTAATCCCAAATACTTTAGTGAATCATTTTTTGAGCCCAAGATTCAACCTTGTTGAAGTTTCTCTTGTAGTGACTATATCTCTACTTCTGATTTCGTATCTCTTGAGGGTTTTGTTAGTTGATGATTGCTATCACTAGGTAAGACTTGAGGGTGTTCCTTATTGTAGACAGAGCAACCGTTCTTGTGGGTTCTTGCGGGAGTCCATTGCTAATTTCTAGGTTACGGCTTATGTGAGTTTACTACGGTAAATTCAATGCTGATTTCAATGTGTACTTTATTGTAATGCCCTGCATTTTCTCTCAAATAATTAGTGGGAAATCATTTTTTGAATAAATTATTAATTTTGAAAATTTAATCTAAATAAATATTTTTATTCGAATATGTTAGGTGGAAACTTGTTACTTCGTATACTTGTGTGTATCATTCATTTTTGTGCATGTTTATGTCATTTGCATCTAATAAAATAAAATTATATAATTTATGTGCGACACAAATAAAAAGTAATTATTTTGACATAAATAATTCGGAGCACGTTTTGGAACTTATATGAACTCGTGTAAGTGGCTTAAACCTTTAAAAATGGTCTTGGGTCAATAACATACGGGTTGGAAAAGTTTTGGGCTAATTAGATAATGGATTCGGGCTCATTTGGGAGTCCAAAAGTTGGGCCCATAACCCAATTCGGGATTTAACACTTAAAGAGTGGTTTAGTGGGGGTAAACCACTTCCCCATTATCACAAAAATCAAATCTAAATAGCAACCATGGGAGAGAGAAGAGAGAAACACCCAAGAAGAGAAAATAGGAAGAATAAGTGGGAGATAAAAAACTTTCAAGGGTTTCTCCACTACAAATTTCAGACAAGAATTTCTTACATAATTTATGTATATAATTTATTTCCCAATGCATAATCTTATTCCCTTAGATTTCTTGAAAATAGGGTTGATTATATATGATCTTATGTTGAATACCCACATGTAGGGGAATGATAAATTGAATTTGATAAAGATATGCATGTAGATGAATGATTCACATGTAGAATTTATTTTCAGAAATTAGGAATCGATAAATATGAATATTGGGGGCTAAATTCCTTTAAGTTTTAGTAGAAATTTGGGGATGAATGTATAACTATTGTGGAGGTTGTTGATGATGAATAGTGAACTGGAATTTATATAAACTTCTTGATAAATAAAATCTGGTTTTGATGATTAACTAATGTGTATCACGTGCATATTTTGGAATTAATTTGGGACTTAAAATGTTATGGTTGGGTATAAATTTTGGGCTGCTAGAAGTTAGTTTTTCTGGGTTTATTAACAGTTCTAGGCGGACTGTAAGGGGGTAAAACGGATTGGGTAAAGAGGAAGGGGTCGCTTAAACGACCTGGCGAGTCGTTCAAATGACAAGCCTTATTGCGCAAAAAAGACCCCAATTCGTTCGAGCGACGCGTCCCATTTTCTCTCTCCTCGTCCCCTTTTCTACTTCAGCCCCAATTTCTGTAACTGGGTTACTGCATTGTGTTCCTCATGAATAATAGCTACATAATTGTTAAGGAAGGGATATTTTGGGTTAACTAAATTATGGAACAAAATTATACCTATATCCAAATTAATAATAATTACCTATAACTAGATGGTTAAGTAGTTAATTACTCGATATAATTAATAATTTTTTAGATGATAAATTATTAATGGATGATTGATGATATGGGATTTGTATTAGAATTTTATAGTAATTTATGAAGAATTACCTTCACATATTATAGGAAAAATAATATGTATTATATTATATTATATTTGTGTGAGGATATACAGTGGATTTTCCTATCTGCTCGGGGATTCGCGCGTTTGGGCCGACAACCACACATCGGCACATGTGGGCTTGCGGTGTGTAAGCATATAGGTACTACGTAGAGGTTCCACCCACTAGAGATAGGTGTGGCGCTGACCGTTCCTCTATTACCGCTGGGTATGAGCCGTATACATATATCCTGCGTAGGTACCACCCCCAACTTATATGTGTTTTATGGTGTCCGCTTAGGATGTCAGGATTCCTTCAGACTGTTCGATTTGGATGTTAGGGTTCCTTCGGACTTGCCGATAGAGCACGAATATGACACCAATGGTAGATGCCCTTGTGTGTTACATATGTGGAAGGACATATACTATTAATTATCTGGACATTTTAGAAATAAATTAAATTGTGTAAGGATGTAGGCACTAACTAATAAATATTCTATAACGCCTAATAGATGTTTATGCTTTATACTTGATAAAGGGGGAAACCAGAATTAATGTAAATTGATAAATTTTAAAAATGTAGGGATTACATTTAATTAAATCAATTGGTAAGGGATTTCCTCCAAAACTGACATGATGTCACAAATTTATTGTTTGGAATGTTTTGGGGTGCGAATGATATTTCGTTTGTCGAAAAGGGGGAATATTTATTATGCATCTACTGTATAATTACATTCATATTTTATTCAAGTTAATTCTTGCACACCTCGGGTTCTGACCCAAATTTAAATATTTCCCCCCCAGGTCTCATAGATAGGGATAGTTGGATTGTGCTGTGGCAGTCCCGCGATCTCACTTACTCTCTAGATTCAGATTCAACATTCTTCTAGCATAGGTGCATTTCAGATCCAGTTATTTTTTTGAAATATTTGTAAGGGCATAATCCCGATAATTTTTCATTTCATATCAGTAGGGATTTATTGTGTTAGCAGGATTTTATTTTTATTATTATGATGGTGTGGATTATTGGATCATCGTGTATGTGTTCTTCATTTATAAATGCCAAAGTTTTTGAAAAATAATTTATTTATATTTTCTTTGGTGCTAAGAATGGTATTAATTGATAAGAAAGCCCTATCTTCGGTGTATCGTGCCTGGCTAGCCTTTATGTGAGAAAATATGAGTTGTTACAGTTGGTATCAGAGCACGATTCTAGTGTCCTTAGGATCTGTGTTTACGCTCATTACGTTCCGCATTGTGTTATTTAATATAGAGCCTATATTTAGGACTCGTTGTATTCATATGATTAATACTGATTTGAATATTACTTGCTTTCAGATGGAAAATGAACGTAGGGGCAGACCCAGGGGAGTAGCCTCACCAGTTGGGGAGGAGGATGCTCACTCGGAGCCACCTCAGGCACCACAGACTTCAAGGGTCCCGCAGGTCCCACAGGCCCCACAGTTGATTACTCTAGAGGAGATAGCCACTAAAGTGTCCTAGGTAGTATCCACAGTTATGGAGGCCATGCTACAGAATTTTTTGCCGCCTCACGACCACAGCACCCATCACAACAGGTGGCTATTCCAGCATAGGCACCGGGCTACGCATGGGACCGCACGAGGGAGGGCTTTGTTAAAGGCCAACCTCCAGAGTTTGCAGGAGGGTATGAAATTAGGATTACTAGTCATTGGAAGAAAGATATTGAGAGGCAATTAATGATGGTATAGTGAACGCCCATTCAAAAATAGATGTTAGCATCCCTTAGATTAGTAGGAGCCGCCCTTCAGTGGTGGGAGACAGTGACGATAACTGAGGAGATGGACGGCCGCACGATGAATCGGTTATGGGAGAGGTTTGAGGGGGAACAATTTTCCCTAGATATGAAGTCCGAGATGAGGACTAGGTTTATACATCTGAAGCAGTAGGGGTGTGGCCATCCTCGATCCCCGTCACGGAGGAAAAGGATCCTTCGGGTCCCGCGCGTCCCTCTCGGGAGCGCTTTGCCAGCGTCGTTTGTGGTGTAAAAAAATGTATAGAGATTCAGAGTCGCCAGTCTATTTTAATCAAAATAGACAAAAGAAAAAGGGGAAGCCACCTTGAAGGATGGCATCCAATGACATACTGGTGCGTGCGAAACCAAAATGATTCGAGAAGGGTTCGGAGGCTTAGTTACGAAATGGGAAGGTGTTAGGCACCCATTCCGCCCTTTCGGTCTCTCATGGATATTTGCTATTTCCCTTATGTTTCCCCCCGTGATATGTGTGCATGTGTATATATATAGAATGGAGGTAGGAATCCTCGACTTGTATCATGGAAAAGATAAAGTGAGCCATCCGTAGGAAGATATTAAGAGTAATATTAGAAAAATAAGATTTACGTGATTACCCCTACGTTGATCGTTATAATGGAACGATAACGCATATGGAGTAAAACGTCACTAAGAGAAAGTATATAGCATATAAGGAAGATGGATTAAAAAAAAGAAGATAAAAGATAAGGTAAAAAGTGAGAAAAAGGACTCGAGTCTCGGGTTTTACCCCGAGACGCCTACGTAGCCTATAGAAGCATCAAAGTCCACGTATTTCGCATACAAAACGAGGGGTGGGGTTTATCCCATAAATCCAAATGGGGAATCTCTTATTTGTGAGTGTGTGTGTGTGTGTGTGTGTGTGTGTAGAAAAAAAGTGTTTTAGTTGTGAGAAGAGTGTGGAAAAAGTGTGAGATTCCTATTTGGAATTTATGAGCAAACCCACTTTTTCTTGTTTTTTGGGTTTTATTTATATGAAAATAAGAGATTTGCAATAATACTACATATAAAGTATATTAGGATGTGTGAGATGAGATAATAAAAGTGCTGAGTAAGAAAACAAGTTATTGGGAATTCAAGAGAATTTAGGAGAGAGTTTGAGAAAGTTGGACCTTCTTGAAGATCTTGAGCTTGATCTTGAATGTTGGAGAGTAGCCCTTGCACTTTGAATGATGATGGAGAGTGTTTAATTCACCAAATTTGATGAAAGGGATGATGAAAAGTGGGAGTACAAAAGGGATTTGGAAGTTGAAATCACGCTGCCTTCGAGAGAGGTTTCTGGGATTCGTTGGGAGGGATTTTTATCAGATCTGGGCTCCCCTTGCAAATGAGGTGAAGACCTCCTTTTATAGGCTCAGGTCAGTGCCGATCGGAATAGACCCCTTCCTGCCTATCGGCAGGCAGGTGCCGATAGGCAGGGTCTGGAACCTGCCAATTGGCAGTGCGCTTTACGTTTTTTTAGAAAATTGGCCGCCGAGGGCAAACCGTTGGTCAGAATCGTGCATGGGGCATACCGTTGGAAAGGTAATTCAGAGACCTTCAAAAGTCCCTTAGACTACTCCCGGGTTCGGGAGTTGACTTTAGGTCAAATATGGCTCGGAAGCGTTTGTCGGTCCATTAGAAAGGGAATCGTGCGGACGCAAACGGATCGTTCGTCCGCATGGTAAGTCCGAATCACGCACGGGGATTACCATTGGAAAGGTTAGGAGATGTACTTCGACATTACAATGAGTTTGACCCAGTTTAGGTAGTTGACTTTGGTCAACCGGGCCCGGGAAGTACTCGGTGGCTTCCCGGAGTCAAACGGATTGTTCGTCCGCATGGAAAGTTAGAATCGCGCACGGGATGGACCGTTGGAAAGGGTTTTTAGTTCTCTCCAAAGATTCATTCAGCCTCGGTTGATCTGAAGAGTTGACTTAGGTCAAACAGATCCCGGGAGCCCCCGGTGGCCTCTAGGTCAGGTTTCGGACGCAAACGGACCGTTCGTCCGCATGGTAAGTCGGAATCACGTACGGGGTGGACCGTTAGATAGGGTATTCAGTGCCCTTTGAAGATTCATTCAGTCTCGGTCGAGACAAAGAGTTTGAATTTTGGGTCAAACTGAGCCGGGGAGTGCTCGATGGCTTTCAGGTCAGTGCTCGGGACATAACCCGAGTTTGCGGTGATGAGTGGAGGTACTAGGAACCTAAGGTGAGTTAGGGGGTAACATAATGAGGTGTCTACAGATCCCCTCGACGGGTGAGTTTGGAACAAATGATAGCCGTCGATTAGACACCGCATGATGCTTCCGATAGAGTATGACCAATTTAGAGGATTGAGGACGATTATGAGGACCTAAGGAAGCGAGGATGACCTATTCAGAGGGTCGAGGTCGATTCTGAGGACCTAAGGAGCGTGCTGGGGATGACCAAATGAGAGGGTCGAGGTCGATTCTAAGGACCTAAGGATGGGGTGACCAATTCAGAGGGTCGAGGTCAGTTTTGAGGACATAAGGAAGCGAGGATGACCAAATGAGAGGGTCGAGGTTAGTTCTGAGGACCTAAGAGTGGTGACGACCGAGGACCGAGGTCAATTTTGACCTAACTCAGGTGACGATCCAAGACCGAGGTCAATTCTGACCCAAGAGTGGTGACGATCGAGGACCGAGGTCAATTCTGACCTAACTCAGGTGACGATCCAAGACCGGGGTCAATTCTAACCCAAGAGTGGTGACGACCGAGGATCGAGGTCAATTCTGACCTAACTCAGGTGACGATCCAAGATCGGGGCCAATTATGACCCAAGAGTGGTGACGCCCGAGGACCGAGGTTAATTCTGACCTAACTCAGGTGACGATCCAAGACCGGGGCCAACTCTGACCCAAGAGTGGTGACGACCGAGGACCGAGGTCAATTCTAACCTAACTCAGGCGATGATCCAAGACCGGGGCCGATTCTGACCCAAGAGTGGTGACGACCGAGGATCGATGTCATATCTGACCTAACTTGGGTGACGATCCAAGACCAGGGCCAATTCTGACCCAAGAGCCGTGATGATCGAGGACTGAGGTCAATTTTGACCTAACTTCGGTGACGATCCAAGACCGGGGCCAATTCTGACCCAAGAGTGGCGACGACCGAGGATCGAGGTCAATTCTGACCTAACTTAGGTGACGATCCAAGACCGGGGCCAATTCTGACCCAAGAGTGGTGACGACCGAGGATCGGGGTCAATTCTGACCTAACTCAGGTGATGATCCAAGATCGAGGCCAATTCTGACCCAAGAGTGGTGATGACCGAGGACCGAGGTCAATTCTGACCTAACTTAGGTGACGATCCAAGACCGGGGTAAATTCTGACCCAAGATTGGTGACGACCGAGGACCGAGGTCAATTTTGACCTAACTCAGGTGACGATCCAAGACCGAGTACAATTCTGACCTAAGAGTGATTGCATTTCCTTGGGAAAAGAAAAGAGTTCCATTGGGGGTAAGAATTGGATTTGAGGTTCCACTGGGGATAAGAATTGGATTTGAGGTTCCACTGGGGATAAGAACTGGAATTGAGGTTCCGCTGGGGAATGATGAATGAGCTGGGAAAGATTTGGATCGTCCTTTGGGAGAGATCGCCTAGGGCGAGTGATTCTTCTGAACTCCGCTGGGAAAAATACCATGCGATATTGTTTCACACCGGGTAGCCGATGGCTGGGGAGGCTTTATGTCTTTGATTTGAGCGGAGGAGCTGATTGTTGGGGAGATAACCGGTTTGAGGTTGTAAACTCTGCTGAGGAGGTGATTAGGTGGTCCGGGCGCATTGCTCGAGAGGTCATTCGCTTGGATTTTGAGGGTTCCGTTGGGGAAAAAGAGGTTTCTCCTAAAGGAGTGCAAAATTTTCTTGATGAAAACGTTCTAAATCCCTCTGAGGATTTTTAGGAATTTTCTGAGGATTTTTCAGGGTTTTTGGCATTTTCTAGGAATTTCTGTACGAAATTTTAAGGGGGGTGCCGACCGGTATAGACTGAGGGGTGCCATTCGACAGTGGCATGGACTTTTGGACTGCCTCGGGAAGATGAGGAGTCAGTGCCGATCGGTATGGAAGGGGAAGGTGCCGATCGGCATGGCGCTTGTCATCCTATATAAAGGGGGCTAATCCCCTTCATTTCTCACAGCTTCTTGCCTTCTCTCTTTCTACGATTTTTCTCTGCGAATTGTTTTAACGTTCCAATCTTCAAGAAATGGCCGCCTTTGTGAGCACCGCAGTCCACCGGGAGTGGTTGACCGTTTATGACTGGGCGAATGTGGATTGGAGGGATAAGGTGCCCCTTGCTTTGGGGAACGAGAATTCTTTCGATGCATTTGAGCCGGCTGCGGACGAGCGGACCTTGCTGCGGGAGCCATCGCGTCATCGCTCTTCAAGAGTGATTCCCGGCGGTTATGTAAGTAACTTGACCTTTGGCATTCCTCTCTTTTTGGGTGATTTTTCTTTCTTTCTTGATTTTTGATGAGATTTTTCCTTTTTCCAGTCCAATATTTCCTTGAGGAACATGTGTGCCCGTGGGACGACGGGGCTTAAGGATGTTTGGGAACATCCTCCACCCGTGGTGTGCTGGATGGTATCATCAGCAGGTTTTGGGAGGTTACCGTCTGCGCTGGATGAGACGCCTCATTCGACAGCGGTCCTGTGCGCTTTGGGGGAGAGGTGGTGGGACACTACCCACACTTTCCATTTTGGCTTCGGGGAGATGACGGTGACTCCCATAGATGTGCAACAACTGCTGGGGCTGGATTGTGACGGGGAGAAAATAAAGGTGGATCGCTCCTTACGGGTGAGACCGGAGGCAGTGTGTGCGGCACTTGGTGATGTGGGGAGGATAGTCTCCGGGGATTCCATTCGGCTCTCCTTGCTGAAGGAGGTTCTGTTGAGCAGGGAGGTTGATGTGGAGGACGGGTTGCAAGTGAGGTAGATGGCCCGGTTGTTCATTTTGCTAGTGTTGGGAGGTTTCACGGTGGCGTCGAGCGGCGACGTCGTCCATTTATGATTTCTGCCGTACCTGAGGATGTTTTCGAACATCCTTTTCTATGATTTGGGAAGTCTGAGCTTGGCGACCCTTTAATTTTATCTGGATGCATTTAGCCGGTGCTGCCGATAGACCTTTACTGGGGCCATGTACCTTCTTGAGGTATTCTTCAATTTGCGCATTTTCATCTCATGCATTTGCATTTTCCTTTCATGCATTAGCATTTTCCTTATGCGTAACTTTTTGCTTGTGAATTCAGACGTGGTTCTATGAGGTGATTGGGTGCAACACCCCGCTGATTGCTCTGAAGGACGACACTGTTGGGGACTTCTACCGATTTTATCGATTGCGTAAGGCCAACCGGCAGTCGAAGGGATCTCTCTCCCTAGAGGCGGTGCATCAGGTCTTGAATGACCTGACTAGTGGTCGAGTAAGGTCCTTTCTTTTTCAGTATGGGTTTTTGCACCTTCTGATCTTGTATTGACTCATGCCTGCTTGGGGATTTTCAGGTGACCTTTCGTCTTTGAGGGACAGTCATTCAGGATACGGGGATGACTGGGGTGAACGCGCAGATGAGGCATTTATTGGCGCATGAGTTCGGCCATTCCTGGTATCTCGAGGAGAGGGTAGTTCGTCAAATCGCTGAGGAGGAGGTGGTGGTGCCACCCGCGCAGCCTCCTACGTCTATGAGGCGGGAGCGACAACTGTTGGAGGATGAGAGGATCGCGGCGATGATCGACGAGTCCTACTCGTTGTACACTGATATGGCTGCGCCGTATGACTATATGGACTTTGTGACGAGCTGGTTGATGGCGCCCAGCATATATGATGCCTTGCCTTTCCCTCCTGAGGGTTCGAGTCGACCAGTGGGGTCCACCCATAGCGACGACAGTCCTTAGACATCTGTGGTGGTGACTTCAGAAGTTCCTTTCATGCGGTTACACACTCCTTCGTACAACATCCAGCGGGATGATGGTGGGATAGTGCCGATGCTGCACCGTCCTCTTGCGATGGATCCGGAGGAGCTGGGTTTGACAGAGGAGGTCCTTCGTCCTGCGATAAACCTTTCGATCCTTTTCCTCTTTTTGATTTCTTTTGCTTGATACTGATTCTGCCTTTTCCTTGCAGCAAGTCCGGGTGTCGACCACTTGGCTGAGAGACATCAGAGACTGGATATCATCGGCGACTGCCCACATTCGGGATGCTGTCCCTGTTGCTTCTTGCTTGGTGCCGTCAGCCTCGTCCCAGGAAGACTCTGGCTCTGGCAGTGGGGGTGCATCGTCTCGTCGTAGGGGAAAGAGAGCGCGTCGCATGGGTGGAAGCTCTTGAGAGAGAGAGAGAGAATGTGGGTTCGGGCCGAGTCCCGTTATTTTTGCTTCTTCTTTATTTCTTGCAAAATTGATGTAACGCAGAACACAAATATATGCAATGCAATGACGTTTTTTATTTTCTTTTATTAATGATGAATGAATGGATGCATATGCACTTTTTACTTTGCTGCTGAGACCATAAAAAGGAATATTTTTTGAATTTTTCGAAGGAAAGTTTTAATTAAAAAGGGAAATTATATAGGGAGGAAAAGGGATTTTGAAATTCTGTTGAGAATATCAATTTATTTTCATTGAGTTTTCTGATTTGACAAAAGAGGAAAGGAGGAAATTTTCCAAAAATAGGGGGTTGCCGATCGGCAAACACCATGACCTGCCTATCGGCAGTTCAGTCCAGTCCCATCAATTTTAAAGCTTTGAATGGTACCTTCTTCAGTCTTTGGTACCTTGTGGGGTAGGATTCCCTCCGATTTCTGCAGGGATTATGTCTTTTGTGAGAGTTCTCAAGTATAAAAAGGGGGTAGGGGTGGAGTGTTCTCATCACACCTTTTCATCCTCATCTGCCTACCCATTATCTTTTAGTCGTGCAAGATGTCTCTCCCTGGTAGCATTGAGTTTGTCAATTACTTCGAAGCCTTGGAAGCAATGTGCTCTTATAATGTCGACTATGATGCTTTCAACATGCGTCGAGTCTCCTTGTGGCGCAATCGGCCTTTTGAGTGGAATATGCTGATAGCGGCGGTACAATTCTGGTACCTCGAAGACCATGTATTCCGCTATGGGTTGGAAGAAGTTTGTCCTACCTACGAGGAATTCTCTGCCATAATGGGTGTGAATCCTAGTGTTGCTGCGGCTTTACCCGAATTTTCCCGCTCTTCTATGGATTTATTGGTCGGGCTTCTTCATATCTCGCCTTCGGTGGTTGCTGGAGGAATGATCTCCCTCCCGGCGGTGCTACAGTCCGTGCATTTGCAGGAAGTAGGTGATACCGATTATGCTGGAGCCGTGGTTCTGGGCCTGGTTTCAAAATTGCTGTTGGTGACTGGGGAGGTGCAAGTGGACCCTCAACTTGCAGCCATTACTTCATGGATGTCATACCGTCGCAATCCTGCGGCGGTGATATTGGTGGAGACTCTGAATAGCCTGGATGCCTGGAGAGAAGGCCGTTCTGACTTTTTAAGGGGTAGCCCTGTGATGCTGTTCATGTGGTTTTCTGAAAGATTTCGCTTGTCGACTCCTCCAGAATATCCTTTGTCGGCCGTACCCAACTTCTTTTCGCGCTACTTCACCCGCGTTGGCCTGTATGTTGAGAACTGGGAAAATTAGTTTGTGGAGTATGGGGCTCGTGGGCTGTATTGGTCAGTGCCTTGGTGGGGACAGTTTCAGCCTATTCTGGAGCTAGGAGAGTATTCATATGTGCGGCTAGTTGGTCTCAGACAGACCTCTTTTTATTTCCATTGGCGGCTTCTGCGCCAATTTGGCTGGGCGCAGGTCGTGCCCCCTCGGGCTCAAATTTCTTTCCAGTAGAAGATTTGACTGAGCGCCTGCATTTGCTGCTTGGGTCTCTGTGGGAAAATCGACGTCCGTCGACCTGTCCCTGTCAGTTTGTTAGGAAGATTTTCCATGTCCCCAAAGATTATATGTGGTGGTTGTGGAGGAAAGTAGTCAGCAAGATGTTGACGATAGAGGCTGGTCAAAGATGGTTTGTTTTATCTGACTCCATGGAAGGGGGTGTTGTGGTCTTTTCAAAAATGGTTAAGGCTCATCGATCCTTGGAATGTTTGCGGCACTCTATTCAGGCAGGGGAAACTTGGGGTCCTCAGGATGTAGATGACGAGGGTGCAGGTTCTTCGGGTAGCTGTGGGTAGGACTCCTGGGGAGTTTATTTATGTAATAGGGGATGTATGTGGGGATTTTATTTGACTTTTTATGGTGGCGGGGAAGGGAGTTATCCATCCCTTTTTCTTATGTAATCTGTACTGTAATTTTTTATTAATGAAATAAACAAGTTTCTGATCATCCAGCTGTGCCTTTCGACAAGTTTTGTATTTTGAATTATCTATACTGATCGTTAAGGCATACATAATCCTTTTATTCAAGTATTTTTAGAATGAATCGCCGTTCTCGGAGGTAAGAAAAGAATAGTATTTTGTGAAAAAGAAAGGGCCGCACTCATGTGAGGTGTATGAGATGCCTACGTACCTATGGGGTTTTGAAAAGTTTTTTTTATCTATTTGAAAATAGTTTTTGCAGAGGATCAGGCCCACGTAGTTCTGGGTAGAGGGAAATGAAGAGTTTTTTTTTTAATAGAAGGGGGATGAGAAGAGTCGTAGCGCGCCGAGATTTCGGACTAAGGGTAGAATTTCTTGAGATGGTCCAGATTGACTGGACGAGCCATCTCTTCCCCATCCAGGTCAGTGAGCATGGCGGCACCGCCGGATAAGATTTTCTTCACAATGTAGGGCCCGCTCCAATTGGGCTTGAATTTCCCTCTGGGGTCCCAGATGGGTTCGATTATCTCTTTAAGGGCTAAATCCCCCTCCCGGACACCACGGTCCTTGACTCTCCTGTTGAATGATCGCGCTATTCGACGATGGTACCCCTGTATGTGATAAAGAGTTTTTAATCTTCTTTCATCTAGAAGGGCTAGCTCATTAAGACGACTTTGGCACCAGTCTTCTTCACTAACCTTGCTTTCGAGCATGACGCGTAGTGAGGGTATTTCCAGCTCCACAGGGAGGACAACTTCCATGCTGTAGACCAGGGAGTAAGGGGTAGCCCCAGTAGAGGTTCGGATTGAGGTTCGATAGCCCCAGAGGGCGTATGGGATCCGGTCGGTCCAATCCCTACAGCTTTCGGTCATCTTGCGGATGATGGCTTTGAGGTGTTTGTTGGCGGCTTCAACTGCACCATTGGTCTGAGGTCAGTAGGGAGAAGATTTGTGTCTCTGAATCCCATACTCGTTGACTACTTCTGTGACTTCTGCCTTGAAGTGCAACCCGTTATCTGACACTAGCTCATGTGGGACCCCATATCGGCAGATGATATTTTTCTTAATGAATTTGGCCACCTTCTTGGCATTTAATACTGCGTATAACTCAGCTTTGACCCATTTGATGAAGTAATCAATGGCAACTAGGATGAACTCATGCCCATTTGACGCCTTTGGTGTAACCTTCCCTATGATGTCGATACCCCAGGTGGAGAACGACCAGGGAGAAGTCATGTTGTATAATTCCCACGGAGGTAAATGTTGGAGATTGGAGAACTGTTGGCATTTAGGGAATCTCCAAACATAGGCGATGCAATCCTGGGCCATGGTGGTCCAATAGTAGCCCTGTCGGATGATTTTCTTGGCAAGCATATGACCATTCATGTGGGGCCCGCATTCTCCGCTGTGGATTTTCTGCATTATCTTCTCAATCTCAGCCCTTGCGATGCAGTGTAGATGAGTTCCATCGAAATTCCTCTTGAGTAGAGCTTTATGGCAGATGATGTACTGGGCGGCCAGCCTTCGGAGGGTTGCTCGATCATTCTTGTTAGAACCCTTAGGATACCTACCGTACCTGAGGAGGCACTAAATATCATAGTACCAGTAGTTGACTAGCTCAGGATCTTCTGTGGTGGCGAGCTCAATGTGGTAGCAATGGGTTGGTTTGTCTTGCTTTTGAACTAGGAAGGGGGTCATTGGTATTCCCTCGGGCATGTCGACCATGGAGGCCAAAGTGGCGAGAGCATCGGCTAGGTTATTCTTTGCTCGGGGTAGGTAATGGAAGGTGATATCTCAAAATTGGGAGGCTAACTCTTCTAATTGGGCATGAAAGGGTTGGAGCTTTTCGTCCTTGACTTTCCACTTTCTGAGCACTTGACCGATGATGAGGGCAGAATCCCCATAGACATCAAGGTATTGAATACCTTTCTTGAGAGCGACCTTGAGGCCCACTGTGCATGCCTCGTATTCTGTCATGTTGTTGGTGCAAGGGAAATCCAATTTTATGGCGATGGGAGTGTGGGAGTCATCTGAGGCGACCAAAAGTATCCCAATGCCATATCCCTTTTTGTTGGTAGCGCCATCGAAGAACATTTTCCATCGAAGGCAGTCTTGAGTGGTGCAGAGGACATTTTCATCTGGGAATTCGGAGATCCAGACATTTGTTTCTTCTACAGGGTAATCCGCGAGGTAGTCAGAAATGGCTCTTCCTTTCATGGCTTTTTGTGTGACGTATATAATATCGAACTCGGCCAGGAGCATCAACCATCGGGCCATTCGTCTGGATAAGGCGGGTTTCTCAAGTAGGTATTTGATGGGATCCATTTGGGATATGAGCTTGATGGGGAAGGCGAGCATGTAGTGTCGTAACTTTTGGGTGACCCAGACAAGCGCGACACATGCTATTTCCAAAACAGTGTAGTTGACCTCGTACCCGACCAATTTGCGACTGGCATAATAGATGGATCTTTCCTTACGGGAGTCCTCAAGGTATTGGGCTAGCAAAGCTCCAGCTGTAGTGTCGGTTATGGTTAGGTACAAAAGCAAGGGGAGACAAGACTGTGGTGGCATGAGAACTGGAGGTTGGGCCAGGTATTGTTTGATTCGGTCAAAAGCTTTATGGCAGGCCTCGTTCCAAACCTTGGTTGAATCCTTTCAGAGGAGCTTGAAGATTGGTTCATAGATGGAGGTTAGCTGGTTGATGAACTGGCTGATATATTGTAATTTCCTAAGAAAACCTCAGACTTCTTTCTCTATTTGGGGTGGCGGCATCTCAAGTATGGCCTTCAGCTTTGCAGGATCTGCTTCTATCCCCTTTTCGCTGACCATGAATCCCAAGAGTTTTCCCTTTATAACGCCGAAGACACACTTCTGTGGATTAAGTTGCATCTGATACCGTCTCAGTCGTTCGAAGAACTTTCGGAGAGCGGGAACATGACCTTCTCTAGTTTTGGACTTGATAATCATATCATCCACATAAACCTCGATCTCTTTGTAAATCAGATTGTGCAGGATGGTCATAGCGACCCTCTGGTAGGTAGCACCAACATTCTTGAGACCGAATGGCATCACAGTGTAGCAAAAAGTTCCCCATGGGGTGATGAATGCAGTTTTTTCTTGGTGGTCTGGGTGCATCTTGATTTGGTTGTATCCGGTAAACCCGTCGACGAATGACTTGAGAGCATGACTGGTTGTGTTGTCCACGATCATGTCGATATTGGGTAGCGGATAATCATCCTTTGGGGATGATTTGTTTAAATCTCGGTAATCCACACACATTCGAACCTCCCCTCTTCATTTCGTCACATGTACTATGTTGGCTAGCCATATGTGATATTCGATCACATGAATGAAGCCCACGTTTAACTGTTTGACCACCTCTTCTTTCACCTTGAGCGACCATTCGGTGCGGAGCTTTCTCAACTTTTGTTTAACCGACTTGTAATCTGGGAGAGTGGGGATCTCATGTTGAGCTATTTCAGGATCAATATCGGGCATATCGTCGTAGGACCATGCGAAGACATCCACGAACTCCTTTAGCAGTTCTTCGAGTTGTGCGCGCTCATGCTCGTCAAGGGTGGCCCCTATCCTAATCTTGCGCAGTTGGCTACTAGAACCGAGATTAATAACAACAGTCTCTTCTTCATTAACTTGAACGAGGTTATGTTGTTTATTATTAACCTTATTTAGATCAGTTAAGAATTATTCATTTGCAAAGTCATCATCATCAAAAGTTCGATTAGAATCTAAACAATTAATGTAAGGCACAATAAGATACTCAAAATCTTCGTTTATTTCATTGATAGGAAAAACAACATTGAGAACCTCATCAAAAGAGGTCTCGATTACATTTGAGCAAGGATAGACAACAAAAGAAGAAACAGGGTAAATATTGGGGTTAGGTGGGATTTCAACATGTAGAGTTGGCGTAGCATGCCAGTTGAGGAGAGGTGTATCAGCAGCCTTGATCAGATGAGAGGGGTCCAGTGATGCAGTGCCTGAGTGCACCATGCAGAGTGCCAGCCCTAGTGTCTGTAAGTTGAAGGAATCTTCAGAGTCACTTTCTTCAGTTTCTTCGGTATCTTTGATGAGTGGTGGCACTTGGTGTTGGTAACTCTCGGCCCATGGCTAATTGTCTTGGAAGAAGATTTCCATTCCAGGCTTCATCTTCTTATCTGTATGGTCATACCACGGTTCTAGAAAGCCGCAAAAGGGGAAGTTTTCGCCCTCTTTGATAAATCGTCCATTCAAGGAGTCTCATGGGATAGTCTGGAAATAGTCTAGTCTCCTCTTTGGTCGAGATTGGCGGATCATTTTGAGCTCTTGTTCTGATGGTTGATATCCCAAGCCACAAGGAGGGAAATCTTTCTTCAGTTCGATGGGCTCAAGTATCCCTTGCTGCCTTTGCCCTAGCCCCAGTCCGGTCATGAAGTGCATGTTTCTGAACATCTGAATCACATTGACATTGCCATGAGGGTCATATTCTGGACAAACCCTTTCTTTGAAACCGTCCCCTGCCGGGAGTAGGGATGGCTCGACTCGAAATCCTGATAGGAGCATATCATTTGACCCGTGCTGTATCTTGAGAATTGGACTGCTGGTGCTTGCACCCTCGACATTTTCGTCGTCGCCCAAAATGGTGATGACTCGCCCGTCGGCGAAGAACTTCAATTTCTGATGGAGTGAGGAAGACACACCCTTTATACTGTGGAGCCAAGGTCGTCCGAGCAATAGGTTGAAACAGGCCGGGATATCGATGACTTGGAATTCGACGACAGGGTTTATAGGGCCAACCCCTATTACAAGTTTTATGGATCCCATCACCTCCCGACGGGTATTATCGTAGGCATGCACGGCAGCGGAGGTTAGAGCGAGGTCTCTTTCTTTGAGCCCCAAGCATCTGAAGGTTCTGAGTGGGCAGACATTCAAAGCGGATCCATTATCAACGAGAGAGAGCGGTACAACCTTCCTTATAACTTCGACGGAGATGTTGAGTGCATGATTGTGATTCGGCCCAATTCTGGGGATTTCTTTTTCAGAAAATGATAGCATTCGGGTAGAGGTCAAGGATCCGACCAGATTTATCGCTTCTTCTGGTGTGGTAGAGGGAGGAACTATAGGTCCAGTGTGTAATTTGGTTAAAGAATTTCTGTGTAGCTGCAAAGACATGAAAAGGCCCCATAGAGTGATGTTAGCTTGGGTTTTATTCAGTTAATCAAGGATCTTGCTCTCCTCAATGGTCATCTCTGGCATATGAAGTCTTTCAACGCCCTTCCCCTTGTCATTTGCTAGTAACGAGCTTGGAACTTGGTAATGTCTCCCAGATCTGGTCATGTGATTTACTGAAGAAGGGAAAAACTTAAATCCCATTTCCTCGTCAATCTCAGGTTGTCCTGCCACCCTATTTATTTCTCCGAGGAGTTCTTCAAATGATATCATCCCACATATGTCGGCTACTGGGCCAGTTCTTCCTGAAGCTTGTTCTTCACTCGAATCTTCGACTTCTTCCCCTCATCTGGTGGCAACAACTTTGTCTTTGTAAAGTCGATGCATTCCACAAATTCAACGGCTTCTTCATACAAGTTCTCCCATTATGTGGGGATATGTGTGATTGAAGGGACCAAACGCCCTTGTAGCTTCAAAGTGTCAAGTAACTCGGTGATACTGCAAATGCTGTTGGTTTGCCTGAATAATTCTGCCATAGTCTGGACAACATCATCTAAGCTGACTTCGTCGGTAGGTACCACCCAACTATCTGATTCTCGGGCCCATTTCCGCGCTTCCAAAAATAGTGCACTGAACCTCTGGCAATCGATTTTCATCTGTGAGGGTAATTTCAGCCCGAACTCTAGGAGTTGATTTAAGACTTCTGATAATTCCATACTTCCATCTTCAGAACGGGTACGGACAACGATGCATGCTCTGGTAAGGAGTGACAGTGCCTGATCAGTGAGGCTAGTAGGGTGTAGGAGGAAATATGGGCAAATTTGAAGAGGTTTAGGAGAGTATATGGGTGTGATTTGAGTTGAGGGATCAAAATCTGGGTTTTCTTCCAAAAAGATGGCATTGGTGTGATTTGGGAGGGGGTTATGAGTAGTGTTTGGCTTAGGATTGGCTGGTGGGGCGATGGTACCCCGATCGATGAGATCTTGGATTATGTTTCGAAGGTGGAAGCATTGGTCGGTGGTAAGGCCAACTGTTTGGTGAAAGGCGCAATGAGCATCGGTCTTGAAGTTTCTTAAGAGTGGATTTGGCAATGGACGTGGGTCCAAGGGCTTAATGAGATTTCGGCTTAATAGGGCTTGGTAAACTTTAGAGAGGGGAGCATGAAGCTCAGTGTATTCCCTTCGAACGGGAGCAGGGCGACTTTCTGGTGCCCATGATGTGGTTGGTTGAGAGATGTTGTTGATGGTTGAGATTGTGGCACTGACAGGCTTGTCATATTTTCCGGGGGTGAACTGTCCGGACACCTTCTTTGGTTCAACTTCTGTTTTGGCAAGACCTTCCTCGATTTCTACTTCTGCTTCTCTGAGAGCCCGAAAGTGGGGGTAGTACTGTCCTCCCATGGTTGCTCGGACATGGGGCAAGAAATTCTTCTTCACTATGTTGACTTGTTCTTCCTCAGATGGCCGATTGGTCATGGTAGCTGCTTTTTCCCTCCATTGGACTATGAAGTTACTGACTGATTCTCTAGAGTTTTGTTTGAGCATCTCTAAATCACGGCGGGTGACCTCAAGCTCTTCGTTGTATTTGTACTGCGACATGAATTCTCGGGATACATCCTCCCAGCTACGGATTCTGGACTCCTCAAGAGATAAAAACCATCGGAGGGCACTATCCTTCAAAGTTTATTGAAACAGTTGGGTCATTACTTCTTCAGAAGCCCCTAGGAGAGTCATGGAACGGTGATAACTGCGAAGATGGATACTCGGGGTCCACTCCCTCTGAATTTCTCGATGTTTGGCATCTTGAATTTCTCGGGTAACCTTGCTTTAAGATAAGGAGACATATGGAACTTGATCGAACTTCTTAGTGAGCATCTTAAGATCTTCTTTGACTTTGTTCAACTCCTCCTCTTTTGGATCAATGACCATAGGCAGGTTAGCCACATGCTGGTCAATGTTTGGCATCGGAAGCTGGGCAGGTGGCGGCCCATTAGTCGGAGGGGCACGTGGAGCGTGCTGATATTCTTCTGGAACCCAAATAGGCTCGGGTGGACCCATAGCACGAGGGAACAGGGCCTCGGACTCTTGAGGAATAGGAACTTGGTTTCGTTGTATTTCTCGGACCTCAGCTTGGAGGTTGTCAATCTTGGCCATGAGCTGAGCTAGGACTGTCTGCAGATCCGGTTGTATGACTGGTGCTTGATCTGCATTCTCCATGGAAGATGGATGGATTCCGGACTCAGAAGAAGTAGTAGAGGAGCGGATGAAACTCCGGGGTGATTTGACTGAAGACCGAAGCCAATAGGGAGCCAGGCCAAGGGCTTGCAATCGACCTGAGAAGGCGTAGGATAAGATTTAATTTTTAGAAAAAAGGGAAGAAACTATTTATGGATTTTTGATAAAGAAGGGGGAAACGTTTTTGGATTTTTAATAAAGAAGGGAGACACGTTTTGGATTTTTAATAAAGAAGGGAGAAATGTTTTTGGATTTTTTGATAAAGAAGGGAGAAATATTTTTTGGAGATGGAACTCAGCATGATTATTATGATTATTATGTTCTCACTTGTATTTAATTCTCCTAAATGCAATGCCGGACGGGACCCGAGCCTGGAAAAGTGGGGGTCTTAATATATGCAAAGCTACGTTTGGATTTGTAACCAGGCTCGCGGACTGGGTCCCGTTTTAAAAAAAATACACAAAAAATTAGGCGGCAGGCCGACCCGGAATTTCGGCAGAGTTTCGGGTTGAAACCGGCAATCTAAAGTGCGTGTCCTAGGTTTGACACCTATATGCGGGTATGCAGTTGGTTGGGTGAATAAGCATGGGTTTCCTCCTTTGGCGTGACTTCCACGATATACGCCTTGCTCTTGCGGGCAATCGGTACGTGTGGACAAGCCATTTGATATACCTGAGTGTCCGTGAATTGCCTCACCATATACCTTGTGGGGACGATACGTGTGAGAGCGAATTCGATATACTCGGCGTACGTGAACTAATTCCCTACGATATACCTCCCGTCATGACTTCGGTTAAGCGGTACGATGCGGGGGAACCGTTCGATATACGTCGAAGGTACTTGGCCAATGGAAGGTGAGAGTCATATCGCTTAGGCTAACTGCGACCTGTCGGACCAGCTCCCATCACGAAGTGACCCTCCAGTTACTGGGTAAAATTTGGTAAATAATAATGCTCTTTGGTGATATCGTGTGAATAATGCATGATTCTCTTATTAGTATCTTATGAAGAGAATGCCCTTCTTGATTATGCCAAACAGGGAACAAAGTACAAGTACCCCAAAAGGTACACCAAGTATGGATGGGTGATGATCCTAGGTGCACGTGGTGCGAAGTGTACATGGAGAATTTTTTACAAGTGTGTGAACATAAGCGTAAGCATGGGATACATGTGAGAAAGGGGGATAGGCAGATATGGGGTAAACATAAACAAATATAGCATCCATGTAAATAGAGTCAAGCCCACAATCAAAAACACACATGTCCCCAGCAGAGTCGCCACTGTGGCCATCCCCGATCCCCGTCGCGGAGGAAAAGGATCCTTCGGGTCCCGCACGTCCCTCTCAAGAGCGCTTCGATCGGCGTCGTTTGTGGTGTAAAAAAATGTATAGAGATTCAGAGTCGCCAGTCTATTTTACTCAAAACAGACAAAAGAAAAAGGGGAAGCCACCTCGAAGGATGGCATCCAAAGACATACTGGTGCGTGCGAAACCAAAATGATTCGAGAAGGGTTCGGAGGCTTAGTTACGAAATGGGAAGGTGTTAGGCACCCATTCCGCCCTTTCGGTCTCTCATGGACATTTGCTATTTTCCCATATATTTTCCCCCGTGATATGTGTGCATGTGTATATATATAGAATGGAGGTAGGAATCCTCGACTTGTATCATGGAAAAGATAAAGCGAGCCATCCGTAGGAAGATATTAAGAGTAATATTAGAAAAATAAGATTTACGCGATTACCCCTACGTCGATCGTTATAATGGAACGATAACGCATATGGAGTAAAACGTCACTAAGAGCAAGTATATAGCATATAAGGAAGATGGATTAAAAAAAAGAAGATAGAAGATAAGGTAAAAAGTGAGAAAAAGGACTCGAGTCTCGGGTTTTACCCCGAGACGCCTACGTAGCCTATAGAGGCATCAAAGTCCACGTAGTTCGCATACAAAATGAGGGGTGGGGTTTATCCCATAAATCCAAATGGGGAATCTCTTATTTGTGAGTGTGTGTGTAGAAAAAAAGTGTTTTAGTTGTGAGAAGAGTGTGGAAAAAGTGTGAGAATCCCTATTTGGAATTTATGAGCAAACCCTATTTTTCTTATTTTTTGGGTTTTATTTATATGAAAATAAGAGATGTGCAATAATACTAAATAAAAAGTATATTAGGATGTGTGAGATGAGATAATAAAAGTGCTAAGTAAGAAAACAAGTTATTGGGAATTCAGGAGAATTTAGGAGAGAGTTTGAGAAAGTTGGACCTTCTTGAAGATCTTGAGCTTGATATTGAATCTTGGAGAGCAGCCCTTGCACTTTGAATGATGATGGAGAGTGTTTAATTCACCAAATTTGATGAAAGGGATGATGAAAAGTGGGAGTACAAAAGGGATTTGGAAGTTGAAATCACGCTGCCTTCGAGAGAGGTTTCTGGGATTCGTTGGGAGGGATTTTTATCAGATCTGGGCTCCCCTTAAAAATGAGGTGAAGACCTCCTTTTATAGGCTCCGGTCAGTGCCGATCGGCATAGACCCCTTCCTGCCTATCGGCAGGCAGGTGCCGATAGGCAGGGTCTGGAACCTGCCAATTGGCAATGCGCTTTACGCTTTTTCAGAAAATTGGCCACCGAGGGAAAACCGTTGGTTAGAATCATGCACGGGGCATACCGTTGGAAAGGTAATTTAGAGACCTTCAAAAGTCCCTTGGACCACTCCTGGGTTCGAGAGTTGACTTTAGGTCAAATATGGCTCGGAAGCATTTGTCGGTCCATTAGACGGGGAATCTTGCGGATGCAAACAGATCGTTCGTCCGCATGGTAAGTCCGAATCACGCACGGGGCATACCATTGGAAAGGTTAGGAGATTTACTCCGACATTCTAAAGAGTTTGACCCGGTTTGGGAGTTGAATTTGGTTAACCGGGCCCGGGAAGCGCTCAGTGACTTCCCGGAGTCAAACGGATCGTTCATCAGCATGGAAAGTCGTAATCGCGCACAGGGCGGATCGTTGGAAAGGGTTTTCAGTGCCCTTCAAAGATTCATTCAGCCTCGGTTGAGCTGAAGAGTTGACTTAGGTCAAATAGAGCCCGGGAGGGCCCGGTGGCCTCTAGGTCAGGTTTCGGACGCAAACGGACTGTTCGTCCTCATGATAAGTCGGAATCGCGCATGGGGTGGACTGTTAGAAAGGGTATTCAGTGCCCTTCGAAGATTCATTGAGTCTCGGTCTAGATGAAGAGTTTGACTTTTGGGTCAAACTGAGCTGGGGAGTGCCCG
This sequence comes from Sambucus nigra, assembly GCA_949130495.1. Taxonomy (NCBI): domain Eukaryota; kingdom Viridiplantae; phylum Streptophyta; class Magnoliopsida; order Dipsacales; family Adoxaceae; genus Sambucus; species Sambucus nigra. The sequence goes on along the minus strand of OX422213.1, from coordinate 629,228,911 downwards.
ATGGCTTTCAGGTCAGTGCTCGGGACATGACCTGGGTTTGCGGTGATGAGTGGAGGTACTAGGGACCTAAGGTGAGTTAGGGGGGTAACAGAATGAGGTGTATACAAGGTGCGTACAATTATAGAGTACGATGAGGAGTTCACTGCTCTCTCGTATTTTGTAAAGGAGGATGTTTGGACTGAGCAGATGAGGATGGACCATTTTATCAGGGGGCCATCTTAGCATATTAGGAAGGATCTTTTGGGAAATCCAACCTTATTGATGTACAACCAGATGGTTAACGTTGCACTCCTCCATTGCCAAAATCGAAGGGCATTTCTGAAGAGAAAAGGGGAAAGCGTCACGGAGGAGGGTCGTCTAGACAGCAGGACAACAGCATAGGGGAACCCCATCCACGGATCAGAGTAAGATTTTCAAGGGTGCAGAGGGTAGGCAGAGGCAGGCCCAGCAGGGCCAGGGTCAGGCAGGTTAGGGCCATCAAGGCCATTAGTTCAGGGGCCAGCAGGGCTAATGATTTGAACGAATGCCCTTTCAGGGAAATTGCTACACTTGTGGGGAGAGAGGACATTCGTCGAGGTTTTTCCCATGAGGTAATCAGATCGCCCAGTGGCAAGGAGGTTTCAAGGGACTATATGCACCTTAGGGATAGCGCCCACCCATTCCGGCTCGGGGGGTCGCTGCACCAGTCGCTCTAGCACTCGCCGCCCAACTTCAGGGGCAACAACCATTATAGTATGACCGGGTCTACCTTGGCAGCAGAAGATGGACCCACACCTCCACAGGTGGTTGAGGGTATGTTTCCCATTTTTGGTCATGTTGGTCGTATACTGTTTTATACGGGTGCATCGCATTCTTTTATTATCACGCGGTTTGCACGGGAGTCGGGTATGATAGACTTTGCCTCAGATGTAGTATTACACATACTCACCAATGGGTAGAGGGGCACCAATACGGTTAATGTGTCGGGAGATTGATAATGAGATAAGCTGACTTACTTTTGTTGCGGACTTACTAGTGCTAGATATGCATGAGTATGATGTCATTCTGGGAGCAGGATGTCTCAAAGACAACTTTTCTAACTCGTTATGGGTCGTATGAGTTTTGGTGATGCCATTCGGGCTAACCAATGCACCGACGGTGTTTATGGATTTTATGAATCGAGTTTTTAGGGATTTTTTAGATCGGTTAGTTATAGTATTCATAGATGAAATTCTGATATATTCTCATATTGTGGAGGAGCACGCAGAGCATCTACGGGTGGTCTTACAGACACTTCGGGATCACCAGCTATATGCGAAGTTAAAAAAATATGGATTTTAGCTGAGAGTTCTTGGGTCATATTATGTTCGAGCAGCGAATATGCATGGGCCTAGGCAAGGTTTTCGCTGTGATGGAGTGGGGATAACTCGCTACACCCACCTAGGTGCGCAGCTTCTTAGGATTGGTCGGGTACTACCATCGATTCATTCAGGGGTTCTCAAAGATAGTCGATCCCTTAATGAATTTGACGAGGAAGGAGGTACCTTTTGTTTGGGATGAGGCGTGCCAGCAGGCGTTTGAGGAGTTGAAGACGAGATTAACTAAAACACTTGTTATAGTGTTACCTCGGGCGGGAGTTGACTACAGGGTTTATACTGATGCGTCCCTGAAGGGACTTGAAGGGGTTCTGATGCAGGAAGAGAGGTCGATAGCTTATTCTTCCCGAATGCTTAAGCCTCACGAGGGACATTACCCAACCCACGACTTAGAGTTGGCAGCCATGGTTTTTGCCTTACGAGTGTGGAGACACTACCTCCTGGGGGAAAAGTTTAAGCTTTTCATAGATCATAAGAGCTTGTAGTATTTGTTCACACAGAGAGAGTTGAACATGCGTCAGAGGAGGTGGCTCGAGTTTGTAAAGGACTATCAGTTTGACATTCAGTACCACCCGGGGAAAGCGAATATCGTAGAAGATGCGCTGAGCTGTAAGCCTTTTCTAGAGTTGGTGGCGGTATGGAAGGCGAAGTGGAAGTCACTTCGTGGTAAAGGTATAGGCGGAGGATTATCTTTGTCAGGAGCGGGTGAGACAACTGCTAGACGAGGTGATGGAGCATTATTCTATCGGGTCTGATGGCGATTTGAGGTTCTAGGGGAGATTATTTATTCTGGATGATGCGGAGTTGAGACAAACCGTTATATCAGAGGCTCACAGTTCATTATACACTGCGCATTTTGGTGGGGATAAGATGTACCACAATATACGCCGTCAGTATTTGTGGGTCGGTATGAAGAGAGATATAGCTGAGTTTGTGTCCATATGTGCTACTTATCAGCAAGTGAAGGTGGATCATCAGCGTCACGCATGTACTCTACACCCTTTGAATATCCCGGTGTGGAAATGGGAAAGCACATCTATGGACTTTATTACGAGATTACCTACTTCGCATAGGGGGCATGATTCGATCTGGGTGATTATCGATAGATTAACAAAGGTGGCTTATTTCTTACCGATCCAGACATATTTTAGCTTCGAGCAGTACACCAAACTCTTCATTACAGAGATCGTCAAGCTGTATGGGGTGCCGCTTAACATAGTGTAAGATAGGGACATGATGCTTGTGTCCCATTTTTGGAGGAGTTTTTAGCAGGCTTTGGAGGTAGAGTTGAGACTGAGCACTTCGTATCATCCTTAGACCGATGGGCAAATGGAGAGGGTAAACCTAATGCTGGAGGACCTATCGCGTATGTGTATTTTGGACTTTAAAGGAAGCTGGGAGCAGTATTTTCCCTTGGTGGAGTTCACCTACAATAACAACTATCAGTTCACTATAAGGATGGATCCATTTGAGGCACTCTACGTAAGACCGTATTGTTCGCCCTCATGCTGGTTAGAGGTGAGGAGAATAAATTGCTAGGGCCTAACTTCATTCAAGATACTTCAGATAAGGTAGAGATAATTCGGGATAGGATACAGATTGCCCAAGATAGTAAGAAGAGCTACGTGGATGCGGGACGGAGACGTTTAGACTTAGATGTGGGAGACCATGTGTTGATTAAAGTGTCTCCCATGAAGGGGGTGATGAGACTCGGGAAAAAAGGAAAGTTGACACCTCGATACGTGGGGTCGTTCCCTATTTTGGATAGGATTGGGCCCGTAGCATACCGGTTGGGATTATTGGAACACTTATAGTGGACGCATGATATTTTTCATATATCCTCACTACGGAGATTCCTTAGAGATAAGGTGGCGTACTGATAAGCACCCGAAAGTGTCTATTTTATATCCCAGATAGAAGAATTGTAGTTGCTCATTTGAATTAAAAATGGCTTTATGTTCGTATTTATTTATTTCTCAGGTCAATACGCAGTTGCGGTACAAAAAATGCTAAATTAGTATAATTACAACACAATAGCAGTCAAAAGCATGCATCGAATAAATCAAAGAGACTGCGAAGTCAGAAGTTCCATTGAGCTTGCCCCGATGAGTTTCGATATCCCAAACCCTATCCCCGAACCAAACCTCAGCCTAAATCGAGCCCTGTCCACACCCCGAGCCCGTGTGTGTTCAGTTTATACCTTTTTTATTTTTTAGATTTTTTATTTTCTGCCGTTTTTATTTTTAGGAGATATTTTGGATTTATTTAGATTTTTATAGGTTTTATTTTCTATTTTTTTATTTCTTTTTTATTAGGGTGTTTTTTTTTTCATTTTGATTTTTTTAATTTTTAATTTTTAATCTTTATTTTATTAGGTTTAGTTTTTAGGAATTTATTTTGTTATATTTTAGGATTTTAGGGTTTAGTTTTAATAGATTTTTATTTTTTTTAGTTTTATTTCAGTTGAGTATTTTATTATTAGGTTAGGAATTTATTTTCTTTAATCGATTATATTTCTTTTATATATATTTTTAGTTAGGTTATAAATATTTAATTAGTTTTGTTTTACTTTTTTTTAATTTTTTTAGAAAAAACTAAAGACACACTCACACCATAATTCTCATACACATACATACACCTAACCATCCCCTCCAACATCTTCAACCTCACACCACTCTCTCTCCTCACCTTCATTTTTAATCCACGCCTTAAACCACAACCCATAACCCATTTCAAACTCAAATAAAAAAAGAAAAAGAAAAAAAAAAAACTAAAACCGTGGCAACTCCATGGCCATTACGTGTCCTCTACCCATGAGCTTAAAGCGAAAACCTTACCACCCTCCTTCGAACCCGTAACCTTCCAAACATAACCCGAACCCACACAACCCCATACCGAGCTCGATCCAATCCCTGCCTCGGCCAGCCACCTGCTCCGTCCCACTGAACCACCCCCTGTGCGATCCTCCTGCAAAACCCACAAATCGCAACCCCCTGCTCGACACCAAACCCGGAACCCGCGACCCATCAGCTATCCACCCAACCTCACCTACACCCAAAACCGTGTCCAACCCGTACCAATCCAAGACACAAGATCGACTCAAACTATACCCGATCCAATAACCTTATCCCCAACTCCATACAAACAATTTGAGCTTCCACGATTCTCCACCTGTCAAAACCAAAAATAAAATAAAACCATTTGCCATTAACCAATTATCTTTGAGTTAGCCAACAACCAAATCCCTCAAATCTCTCATCCAACAACAAAAAAAAATTCGTGGGTTATAAAAAAGGCACCGGCTCATTAATCAAAGGAGACTTTCATATCAGACGAGGGACACAGAAAATAGAGAGACCCAGTATATTATGTACAGTTTAGATTATGAAAAAAATTCAAAAGAATTCAAAAAATTTAGTTTTGCATTAGAATAATTTTTAGGTTTAGTTTTTATTTTTTTTATGTAATCAAGTGCTGGATTTGTGAAAACTTTGGGTACACGTGCATGAACGTGATTCAAGGAATCAATTCAAAGGAAGACTTTGTGTATTGTATTTCTTGCACTACCCTTTAATTTGTTGTTCCAAGTTGTGACTGTGATTAATTATTTCGTTATGCTTGGCTAGTCACTCCGTTCAAGCGGTGGGATGCAATGTGTAGGATATTAGTTTAATTAATTAATTTCATGAATTATTATATTTCTCGGAAAAATTAATTTTTAATTGTCCCCAATTAATTTATGTAATGATAGTTAGTAAATTAATTGTACAAATTAATGTTTGAATTTAGGAATCGAACTAGAGATAGTTTATTTGAAATTTGAATATTAATTATGTGTTGAAACTTGGGAATTCATATTATTTTTATTAAATTGATCATAGCGGGTAATTTTCTTGAAAATAGTGTAGTTCTTAATTTTTCATTGTGGTTCTGAAAAAGATATTATTAAATTTATAATTATAACGAGAGTTAGATTATTGATTTAATATTATCTCGAAATAATGCAAATTAATAAATTGAGTAATTAAAATAATTGATAATGCGGTGTAATCCCATCTCTTAACATTTTCATATTTTTCACACTCGATTGCACTTTATTTTTCGTTATTTATTCATAATTTTAATTTTAGCATTAATTAAGTAATTATCTCCCTTGAAATTGTTTTTTTTAAAAAGGATTTTAATAAAAAAATTGAAATTGCAAGCATTCACATTAATTGTTTCACTTTAAAAGTTGGATTGATACCCTTACTTACCGCAATACGAGTTGTTTTAAACAAGTTTTGTAGGTACTCAAGAAAATTTTGAGAGTGACTTTTGAAAACAACGACCATACGCGAAAAGCCACTTATCAAATGGCGTCGTTGTCGCTTTCTTGACGTGGAGACAACGTTGAAGATTTGTAAATTTTTATTTTTTTAATTATTTTTAATTGTATTATTCCTTCTCCCTCCTTCTTAGACTGGTTGTATAGGATTTTTTAAGCTTTGTATTTATTTGGGTGCATTTTGACACCATATTATTTTTGTAATAATTATTCCATAAAAATAAAATAAAACCGGACAAGGTAGAGAGATGGCGTCCAAAGGTGAAGATTTTGAAGCCTCTCTACTTTGGGTCGGTAGGACTCCCGATGACGACTAAGATAGGCGAGATCTCCCCCTGATCGACTCAACTCGGTCTTCACCCCACGTGTGTAAAAATCGTGGGAGGTACATTTTTTTATCCATCGCGAATCTCCTGCAAGCGAGTTCATTTTTGTATGATTAATTGCTCCTGTGTGCTTTTAAATTTCTGCGTCGCACTTAAATTGAATGGCTTAATGAAATAATTTACCTAAGATTTGCACCCGGTCATTGAAACGAGTAGGGATTTCATCACCCGACTCACTCGCTTATCCATTGTGTGCTACCCTAGCTGTCATTAAATTTAAAATCAATCAACTAGCTAGCCCCGTAGGAACACATTTTTGCAACAGGCGATCACAAGGACAAATTTCGTGATTTTTGTCGCCCGCGGACTTAATTAAAATTTGACTAACCCTTTCACTAATTTTGAAGATAATAATTGTCTACGTGCTCGTTAGGATTTTTTCTTGACTCGTGTGTGTCCAATTCCATTCTTTAGATTTTAGTTAGTTCACTCAAATCAAGAGTCCATTTTCTCCCATTTTTCGAAAAATACCAAAAATATTGATAAGCACCCAAAAGTGTACATTTTATACCCGAATAGACGATTTTAGTTGCTAATTCTAGGCAATAACGGCCTTATGCCCGTAAATGTTCAATGTGCAGGCTTGATTGCGTTTGCGGTTCAAAAAATATTATTTCGAGGCAAATGTGAATCAAATGGAGCTAATTCCCCATTCCCATAACCATAGCCAAGTCTAAACCGAGCCTAAACCTACCCCGCACCCCATGTTTGTTTAATATATGCCCTTTTCTATTTTTTTTGAATTTTTAGTAAGAATCATTTTATTTTTAGGTTCTATTTTAGATTTATTTAGAATTTTTAGATTTTATTTACTATTTTTATACTTTATTTTTATTAGTATATTTTTATTTTATCTTTATTGTTATTAGTTATTAGTTTTATTTTATTAGAATTAGTTTTTTTTAGGATTTCATTTATTTTTAGATTTATTAGATTTTACATTTTTTTAGGATTTTAGATTTTAAATTAATAGATTTCTATTTCTATTTTTATTTCTTTTTAGTTTCATTTTTAATTGAGTCTTTATTTTATTTTTAGAGTAGGATTTTATTTTTAGATTTTAATTTTTAATTTTTTTAGTTAGTTAGTTTTATTTTTTTAGGTGTCCAAATTAAACACACATACATAACCTATACTCCCATGCACCTAAACTAACTCACTCATACACACTATTTACCATACACCCTCTCACACACTACCTCCCTCACCTTCATCCACACCCCCACCTTACCTAACCTACACCACCAACACCCAATCACACCCTTACCCACCTTCTTCAACCTCGAATATTTCTCTGTCTCTACCTCCATTAACACCCACTTTCAAAAGCTTCAAACCCATTCTCTCACCTCCACTAACACAACAACACTAAGCCATTCCATCACCCCCTAACACGTTCCCCTATGGTTGAAACTGTCACCTCCATAACCTGCAGACTGACCCGAGCTCAAACCGCCCCAGTGCCGACGAACCCGCCTGAACCCGGCATGATCCAACCTCGCTACCGTCCTCCTAAACCGACGCACCGAACCCGACCACTGCCCCGGGATTCCTAATCCACCCCGCTGTCCAAGTCGGAGCAAACTGACCCCGAACCCGTGGAAACCTAAACCCAAAACCATCAAAACCGATCCCCATCTTCCATAACCAAGACCCATTTCCCATCAACCAAGTCAAAATCGTGTCACCTGCCAAATGCAAACCAAGACCAAAACAACTACCAACCAAACAATTAACCCACATGCTTAAAACCCTTTTTAACCCTTTTCCCAAAATAACCCCAACTAACTCATTTTACCCCAATGCCCAAAATACCCTATAACCAAATCTGATTTTCATTCCCTCACACTCTCATTACCTCACACAATCCATGACACACCTCTCCCACATGCACACCCCTAGCTTATTTTCAAAATTACCCTTGCTCCATTGCCCACTATAAATGAAGACTCAAGACCATTTGAAGACCTATCAATTTGTAGAGAGAATTCTAGAGAGAGATAGTGACGCGACTAAGAATTTGTCTCAAAAGTGCGTTTTCTCTAGGCTCAAGTGCAAGCCTGTCGCGTTAGTAATAATCCGATAAGTCGGGATCGTATCCACATGGATCAACAATTGGTACTTGTGTAGGAGAAGCTATTAAATCTTGAAATGATTCCTCAAAAGAAATATGAAAGATGATGAATGATTGGGAAATTTTTAGTGAAATAAAAAAAAAAATCCAAGAAAAATAAACTAAAAATTGTGAAGAAATTAGATTGACAAATGAGAGAAAATAGGGTAGGGTACAATCCCTCAAACCTTAACGAATTACCGTGTAGAATACTAGAATTGAAAATTAAAATTCTTGACTAAATCCAGCCTTTATAAATCCTAAGCATTACATATATGAAGGATCTAGCCGTCATCATATGAAATCAAAGGTAAATATAAAGCGGTGAATGGACAATTACACTCGCAAAGCGTTCTTAAACATCTCAAGTACCTAGGGCAAGAGAGATTAAAAGATTGATTATGTTTGTATAATTTTCATTCACGATTCGGTCAGAATTTAATTTACCCTCTATTTTCTATATAAGTAATTTGCCTCGGAGTGAGTTCATGTACCCCAGCCCTTAAGAATTTAGCTAGACATGATTTGATTAAAGAACAACTTCATACACAGAATTATAGATCTAACAACTATTGAAAATAATTTGCAAAGAAATTGAAATTTAACTAACATAGATACCAACTAAGAGAATGGAATTGTTATACTTGATTTCAGCAACAGGAAAAGAATTTGAATCCAGAAATTGTAGTCTCTCTCTCAACCTTACAAACTAGGGTTTATCAAGAAAATGAAAAATTCCTAACTTCTGAATTCCTCTCTCTAAAAATCTCCCTCTAGAATGAGGTAGGGCATGGGATTTTATAGCACCAAGTAGCACGAATTTGACAGCCAGAGTTGCTTGTTGTGCAAGATTTCACCAGCTACGCACATCAAAATCTTCACAATAAATGCCAGGATTTCGCATGACCGGACCGGTCCGGATATCCCTCGGATCGGTCCATTTTTCAGCACCGGATCAGTTCTTTTTTATTATACCGGATCGGTCCGGTATCCACCGGATTGGTTCTGCTGTCATCGGTTTGTCATCCATCCGGGGTCTACTGGACTTGGGTCATTTCGGATCGGTCCAGTCCCCACTGGATCGGTCCGAATTTCTTCCATGTTGACTTTTCTCTTTCATCATTGACTGGCCATAACTTTTGATCTCGAGATCCGATTCGAGTGTCGTTTCTTCCGATATTCTTGTTAAATCAAGCACTTCAACTTCCCTTTAGGCGTCGAATTCGAATTCTGGATAGAAATTTATGCTTTTACCCTTTGACTTTTCTTCATTTCCTTTCTTCCGGTTTCTTTCTCTCTTTTCTTGCACTAAATTCCTGTAAAATCCATCAAAAATACACGAAACTCGGGGAAATTGTTAGAAACAATCAATGGCAATGATATGGAATAAAAATGATTCAATTACCTTGTTCGAGATATCAAAATCACTAACTTAAGGGGCTAAATTCAGAAGAATTTATGCTTGGTCAAATCCCCATAACTTAGGACTTTGCACGTCCCGGGCAATGTAAAAGAAATTAGTTTAATGCTCCACTCTTGAAAATTCTTTTATTGGGATAGAATACCTTTTTCGCGGGCAAGCGATTGCATTTAGCGTATGCAACAAGCCTTTCAACCCCTAGGTTACCCTAGTAGGACGAGTTTTGTCTCGTGAGGGTTTGCAGTGAATATACCCACAAAATTCTTTATTGACTCAAATAAATATCAAAATACTTAAAAATTGTACAATTTAAACTTTTTGAAAAATACTCACCATATTTCATATTCAATTGTCTCAAACCATAGTGTGTGTGTGCAAAGCCAAAAATTAAACCTCAAATTTCCACCGATTGAGCATTACGTTACTTTCCGAAAATTCGTTTTGATTCAAATTCTTATGGATGCACTCACAAACGAATCACTCGGATTGCGGATATTTCCTCTCGGTATGCATGATATAAAGAGTAAATATAATGGACACAAATTCATGCATACAAAATTGAAAAGAAGGAAATATATGGTGAAAAGATCTCATCATCGGAATACAGTTATTAGGAAACGGGAAACATCATCTCTTAATCACACCATTTTTATCTCTTTTATTATCTTTTCATGTCTTAGCTCTCCACGTAATAATTAATTTCGCCATTCGGACTCGGTTAGGACTTTTCGGGTTAAAAGGTGTAAAGGGTAAAATTGAGAATAGACGGATTGTTTGGAATTGGAAAATATCCTTATGACGTCCATTAGTGCTTTTTCGGGCATTTGCTCATTTTTCTCTTTCTTTTTTTCTATTTTCATTTTTTTTCTCTTGCCCCTTTTTATTGCACAATTTGGACTTACTTGATGAATTTTCTCAATTTTCACAATTCCGGGCTATTTGGGTTTTTCGGGTTATCAAACGAAAGGGACATATTTTATTAGGCTCAAAGTGGGTTGCAAAGGGATAAATTTTCACAACGTTTTTATGGCTAATATTTTTGGGTTAAACAAAAGAGGGCCTACTTCATTGTTCAAATTGCTAATCACATTACCATATGCATCTCGAGATTAATTAAGTTTAGAGATATATTTAGCACGAATTTCGAGACAACATTTCACACATTTCCCATAACCGATCAAAACAAAGGATTGAGATCATCAACGACTTATTAAAACACTAAAAAGGACTTTGAGTTAATCATAAACTCGGATTGATTTAAAAACTCAAAAAGATCGATAGGCTCGAAATCTCATCGGGTTGGACTAATCTCCACACTTATTCGTTAAGTCGTCAATTTTCTTTCAATTTCCATCTTCGGTCAATTTTGGCTTAGTGCATTTTGATTGTTAACAATTTGAGACTTTAAATAGAATAAAGGTGATATTTTTGAAAAATTTAAATTCCAATTTTTATTTATTTTGAAGAAAAATATTTTTTGCTTTTTTCAAAAATTTTCAATTTTTTTTTATATACATATATGCGAAGTTTTATGAATACGCACTTGTCATCCCCCCTAACTTAGTGATTTGCATTGTCCTCAATCAAATGGACGAGAGAGATAAAGAAGACAACATTAGGAGTGCGATAAATAAAACAAGCAATTATCATATTAAAACTGTATATTACAACACAACTGTGTAAACAAAGCATCACAAACATAAGTAATAAAACATAAAGGGGTAGCGGGGCATCCTAAGGGGAGGGTGGGGGACGGGAAGGTCCGGGAGCAGCAGGATCATAAGGATTGTAATATTAAGGAGGAAGGGGGGCCTCGGGACCCGACTGGAGACGGTACAAGTCAGCCTGGATACGCAGGACCAAACTCATGTCCCTCTCGTATGAAGTCATAAACCCGTCGAAACGAGTTTCAAGAGAAAGAACGCGCTTAGTCAAACCCGTACCAACCGGAACATAATCCGGATCAGCGGTTTCATCATATCCTTTCTCCTCCCCTTCTGCCATCTCAACATCCTCATCAGCAATGTCCTCTTCCTCATCGGTCTCCTCATCACTCGAATCGCCGCCCCGCCTTGCACGGATTAGCTGAATTTGCCTTTCACTTCGAGTGCGGAACTCTTGTCCTAATGGCTTAGGCAAGTTTATAAGATCTTGGGGTGCTTCAATCCCGGCATCCTTAAGCAAGGATGTAATGAGACGAACATAAGGAAGAGGTGCCCGACCCTTTTTATCGTAAGCCACAAAGAGAATATCAGTGTAAAATGTGCGGGCCAAATTGATAACAGTTGCATGGTCAAACAAGTGATACATCATTGTAGCTTGACGCGGGCGCATTGCTGAATCATTGGAGGTTTGCAAAATATTGGCACAAACAATGTGAAAAGTGAACCGTGCCTTGTCGGATAACCGACCAACGTGAAAGGTCTCGGTAGTCCAAACCGCGCCGGGCGCGATTCCTGAGATGCAAACTGCCTTGGTGAGAACGGGATCGGGACTAGGATAATCAAATTGATCCGGAGTGGTCACACCGTAAGACTCGAGTTTCTGGGCCAGAATTTCAAGTGAGAACGGTATTGGTGTGGAATCCACAAAAGCTTGGGATTCGAATTCAGCAGTACGGACTAGCGAACCGTAAAATTGACGCACTTTATTTTCCCAAACTGCCTCATATGGTTCATTAAAAAATCTGCACCATCCTCTTGTCATGAACATGGCTGTGACAGAATTAGGCAGTTGATCCCAAAGCACTTGACGCTCAATGTGGATGTTTCGGGTTGGACTGAAAAACCGCCGGCACCAATTTGCTTAACGGCGAGAACGGTATTCTCCATTGCCGTCGGGCAGGACTTCAATGGAGGTATATTTCTGGGGAGGAGCCATGGGTATGGAAGGAGTAGACAGAAAGTGAGAGAGAAGAGAGGATATGGAGGTGTGAAGAAAAATGGGGTGTGGAATGGATGCATTTATAGGATGTATAATGAAATAGGAGGGAATGGATGGGGGGAAATAGGGGGGGACGAATTTTTAGGGGAAAAGAAGGGATTGGGGGAATGAATTTGGTTTGGATTGAAGAGGTGTGAACCTTGAGAAGTAGCATTCTGCAGATTACCTGATCGATCCGGTTGTAGGACCGGACCGATCCGACTTAACCGGATCGATTCTTTTAATTCTGGACCGGACCGATCCGGTCTGCTGAATTCTCAGAATTTCCTTTTCTCTATTCTTCTCACTGTTTATGCTCCTTTTCTCCATTCTAATGATTCCTTTACAACTTCTCTCACTTCAAAATTCGCGCAATGCTCATCGAAACCTTAACACCCCTAAAATCATTGGATTCCCTAACCCGGGCCTAACACGTACTTACGACTCCTAACTCCTAAGACTCTTATGTACAACAATCACCCCATACATGTCGGGGGTGCGACGACCTCACCTTTCTTTTTTAGTCAATCCCCATAAATGGGGTCCGACAACCAGATTGTGTCGGCTTCCTTGACGATTGCTTCCACATACGGCTTGATACGATGCCCGTTGACCTTAAATGTGTTCCCCCCTTTCTCATCTTTGAGTTCAACAGCTCCATGGGGAAATACCTCTTTCACAATGAATGGACCCGACCATCTTGACCGCAATTTTCCGGGAAACAAGTGCAACCTCGAGTTGTAGAGAAGGACTTTTTGTCCCGAATGAAACTCTTTCCGTCGAATGATTTTGTCGTGAGCTCTTTTCATTCGTTCTTTGGATATTTCAGCACTTTCATACGCATCATTGAGTATTTCTTCCAACTCGTTCAACTGAAGTTTACGTGTTTCACCGGCTTTATCCATATTGAAGTTCACCCTTTTGATAGCCCAATATGCTTTGTGTTCGATCTCAACCGGAAGATGACAAGGCTTGCCATACACAAATTGAAATGGGGACATCCCAAGGGGATTCTTGTATGCAGTTCTATATGCCCAGAGCGCGTCATTCAATCTGAGAGACCAGTCTTTCCTATTAGGTTTGACTGTCTTTTCCAACATATTTTTGATTTCCCAATTGGCGAGCTCGGCTTGGCCATTCGATTGAGGGTGATAAGTTGTTCCAACTTTATGGACAACTCCATACTTTCGCATTAGCTTCTCCATAGGCCTATTGCAAAAATGGGTACCATTATCACTGATTATAGCCTTAGGCATTCCAAAATGAGAAAGTATATTTTCTTAAATGAATTTTATCACCACCTTATTGTCATTCGTCCTTGTAGCTATGGCCTCTACCCATTTTGAGACGTAGTCTACAGCGACGAGGATGTATAGAAAACCAAAAGAAGGTGGAAAGGGACCCATGAAGTCGATACCCCAACAATCAAATAACTCCAAGACTAGAATTGGGGTTAATGGTATCATGTTACGGCGAGTAATAGCTCCCATTCTTTGGCATCTATCGCATGATTTGCAAAAAGTATTCACATCTCGGAAGATTGTGGGCCAGTAGAGACCGCTTTGAAGGATTTTCGCAGCAGTTTTATTTTTGGAAAAATGACCTCCACATGCTTCCGTATGACATAATCGAATTACCCCTTGGATTTCTTCATCAGGTACACATCTCCGGATGATTTGATCAGCACAATACTTAAACAAATATGGATCGTCATAAAAGAACATGCGTGACCATGTAATGAACTTCCTTCTCTCTTGCGGAGTCCAATTAGAGGGAACAATTCCAGTGACAAGGTAATTGACTATATCCTCAAACCAGGGGAGAGAAGAAGTAGCAAATAGATTTTCATCCGGAAAATACTCGTCTATGGGAATGGGATCAATAGGTACGTCAGACGATAGGCGTGATAAATGGTTAGCAACGACGTTTTCTACTCCTTTCTTGTCTTGAATCGAGAGATTAAACTCTTATAAGAGTAGGATCCACCTGATTAGACGGGGTTTGGCATCTTTCTTACTCAAGAGATATTTGAGAGCCGAATGATCAGTGAAACAAATGATGGGCGACCCAACAATGTAAGAGCGGAATTTGTCTAGAGCAAAAACGACTGCTAGTAACTCTTTCTCTGTAGTAGAGTAATTAAGCTGAGGGCCAGATAATGTTTTGCTAGTATAGTAAATAACATGAGCTTTCTTATCCTTTCTTTGTCCAAGAACGGCCCCAATCGTGTAATCACTTGCATCACACATAAGCTCAAAGGGGAGTGACCAGTCAGGAGCTTGCATGATAGGAGCGGAAATTATCATGCTTTTAAGTTTATCAAAAGCTTCTTAACATGCTTTATTCCATTCAAATGGAGTGTCCTTCATGAGAAGATTACTCAAAGGTCTAGAGATGGCGCTAAAGTCTTTGATAAATCTCCTATAAAATCCAGCATGGCCTAGAAAGGACCTCACATCTTTAAGTGATTTCGGCGGGGGTAACTCAGCTATTACTTCAATTTTTACTCGATCAACTTCAATCCCCCTAGATGAGACTATGTGGCCTAAAACTACGCCCTCGGTAACCATAAAATGGCATTTTTCCCAATTGAGGACTAAGTCTTTTTCCACACAACGGAATAGAACTCTTTCAAGATTAGCTAAACATTGGTCGAAAGATGGACCGAAAATGCTGAAATTGTCCATGAACAACTCAAGACCTTTTTCAATCATGTCGCTAAATAGACTTAGCATGCACCTTTGAAAAGTTGCTGGTGCATTACATAACCCAAATGGCATACGTTTATAGGCAAACGTACCAAACGGACATGTAAAAGTCGTCTTTTCTTGATCAAGTACATCCACTTCAATCTGATTATAACCAGAATACCCATTTAGGAAACAGTAGTAAGGATGGCCCGCCACTCGTTCAATCACTTGATCGATGAACGGTAAGGGAAAATGGTCTTTTCCGATTCCAGCATTGAGCTTTCGGTAGTCAATGCTACACGCCACCCGGTGGTGGTGCGTTGAGGTATTAGTTCTCCCTTGGCATTTTCAACCACGGTCATACCCGATTTTTTTGGAACGACCTGAATTGGGCTCACCCATTTACTATCAGAAATGGTATAGATAATCCCAGCATCTAGCAATTTGATGATTTCCTCTCTTACAACATCTTTCATGGTTGGGTTTAATCTCCTTTGCATCTCACGCGAGGGCTTCACCTCTTCCTCAAGATGTATTTTATGGGTACAAATCAATGGACTTATACCTTTCAAATCTACTATAGTCCATCCAAAAGCATTTATATGCTTCCGTAACACATCCAACAACATACCCTCTTGCTCTTTTTTTAATCTGGAAGAAACAACAACAGGAAATGTATCATTATCTCCCAGAAAAGCATATTTGACATGCGAGGGTAGTTTCTTCAACTCAAGAATAGGAAATCTATTTTCAGAGGGAATCATGGTTGTCTCCCTCGGAGGTAATTCTTCAAACCTAGAAATCCAGTCAACATCTCTTAATTCCTCAAAACTCACATATTCTTGTAACCAAGTTTCCAACTCTTCCACCTCACGCTCAAACGCAGTATAACGACTCTTTTTCTCACCACTTTGCACTAAACACACCTCCAGTGCATCTCCTCCTATGATCTTCTCGATGTGCTCATCTACCACTTCTTCAATAAGATCCACCTCAAGAATTTCATCCTCATCACCCATTTGGTTAGCGACATTGAAAATATTGGTCTCGAGAGTCATGTTTCCAAAAGTGAGTTGCATTTGGCCATTCCGTGTATTGATCAAAGCATTAGCAGCAGCTAAAAATGGACGGCCTAATATTATTGGAACATGATTTCTCGCATGGGGAGTAGGCTCAGTGTCCCAAATGACGAAATCAACAAGGAAGTAGAACGTGTCCACTTGAACTATCACATCCTCTACAACCCCACGAGGCACTTTCACTATTCGATCAGCTAACTGTAGAGTGATTCGGGTAGGTTTTAAATCACCTAAATCAAGCTGTTTATAAATGGAGTATGGAAGGATGTTCACACTCGCACCTAAGTCAAGCAATTCTTTTTCCACTCTTTTTTCTCCTATGACACATGAAATTGTGGGTGCACCAGGATCCTTGAATTTTGGTGGTAGATCATTGAGAAGGACCGAGTTCACATTTTGTGCCAAGAAAACGTTCTTCTTCACCTTGAGCCTTCGTTTGACAGTCAAAAGATCTTTGATGACCTTGGCATATGCTGGAATTTATTGAATAGCATCAAGGAACGACAAGTTCAATTTTACTTGCTTCAAGACATCCAACACTTCTGTACGCGACGCCCCTTTTTTGGGTGGAGCTAAGCGTTGAGGAAATGGAGCAGCAGTTGGTGGTTTGACTTCAATTTCAGATTCAACTCCCTCATCTTTGTCTTCCGTATCCGATGGATTCTCAGCAGACTCGGAAGTTTTAGATTCCTTGGGAATTTCAGGTTCAACTCCCTCATCTTTCTCCTTTGGAAGTTTTGGTGCTAGATCAATTACGCGGCCACTACGAAGAGTAGTAACAGCTTGACATTGTTCTGGCAAATCCAATGATGTGGAGCTAACCGTGGGTTGTCCTTGAAGAGGAGGTCTTTGGCCTTGGGCTGGGAATTTACCCTTCTCCTGAATATTCACTGCAAATTGTAACCTAGAGATGCTAGTATGAATTTCAGTGAACATTCGATCATATTTATCATTGCTCTCTTTTTGAGATTGGATGAATTGATTCAGGTTATCTTCAAGAGATCGCCTAGGTGGGGCGACATACGGACCAGGAGGTGGTACCTGCATAGGATTTGGCATCGGAGGAGCCACTTGCTGAAATTGAGGAGGTGGTGGTAGAGTCATATGTGGGTTAGGAGCCACCCCCCCTTGGGGTTGTCCATAATTAAACCCATGATTATTCCTCCATGATTAATTGTATGCATTCCCTTGCTGTGCGTTATAATTTCCGCAAAACCCCCCTATTGCCTCAACTTGTTCAGTGTACATTGCCTTGTATGCAAGGATGGTAGGACATCTTTTGGTAGAATGACTTGCAACACAAATGGCACACACTTTCTCCTTCCCGACTTGCACGGGTCCAGCTACTTCTCTCAATCGCACTTCAAGCATGTCTCTGAAATTCTTCTCCAATTGGTCAAACTTTCGATCCAACAAAGTGTCCTTGTCCAAGTGATAGATACCGGACGCAGCAGGCACATTGGACACTTGCCGATTTCTATTTTGACTATTGGGATCAGAAATATCCCATGCTTGGGTAGTCTCTGCTACATATTTCAGATGAGACTTCGTATCGCTTGAGTCTAACTCCCAAAAAGGTCTTTCGCACATGGTTTGAACAAGTTGTTTAGATGCTAAAGTAAGGCCTTGATGGAAAAATGAAATCAAATGATGTTTTTCAAATCCATGATGTGGGCAAGCATTAACTAACTCCTGAAATCTCTCCCAACACTTGTCGAAGGCCTCATTCTCATTTTGTCGAAAAGATTGTATTTGGGCTTTAACAAAATTGGTTTTGTGTTGAGGAAAATTTTTGGAGAGAAACTTGGTTTGCATATCTCTCCAGGATAATACGGAATTCGGGGGTAGCGACCATAGCCAGGTCTTAGCTTTATCCTTGAAGGAAAAAGGGAAAATCTTTAATCAGATAACATCTTGTGGGCAAGCTTGGTCACCAAACGTCTCACATGCTTCCTCGAACTCTCTAATATGGAGATATGGTTTTTCCGAATCCATCCCGTGAAATGTGGGAAGAATTTGAATCATACCATTTCGAAAGTGGAACTGACCGGCATTATACGGGAGTAAAATGCAACCAGGGGTAACAGTTCTCTCAGGAAATAACAAATCTTTCATGGGAAGGTATGGTATCTCATCCTCTCCAGCACCAACACCAACACTACCATGCACCGACATATTGCTACCGAAAGATTCAGAATTCGCACTTAGTGTTTGACTCGATGAGTGACTTGTGATTGAATTATTAGGCGAAGGAACCCAAAAATAAGGAGAGTTAGTGGTATGAGAATTTTCAAAATTTGCTTCGGCAATAGGATTTTCGTGAACTTGGGTAGAAGATGAATTCTGCATATAAGCGCATAAGAGATGAGATGTAAAAAGAATAATTTTTTTTTTTAAAATCACTTGTAGATAAAAATCACTTTCCTAAATTCTACCAATTGATGATCCCCGGCAATGGCGCCAAAAACTTGACGCGACCAAGAATTTGTCTCAAAAGTGCGTTTTCTCTAGGCTCAAGTGCAAGCCTGTCGCGTTAGTAATAATTCGATAAGTCGGTATCGTATCCACATGGATCAACAATTGGTACTTGTGTAAGAGAAGTTATTAAATCTTGAAATGATTCCTCAAAAGAAATATGAAAAGATGATTAATGATTGTGAAATTTCTAGTGAAATAAAAAAAAATTCCAAGAAAAATAAACTAAAAATTGTGAAGAAATTAGATTGATAAATGAGAGAAAATAGGGTAGGGTACAATCCCTCAAACCTTAACGAATTACCATGTAGAATACTATAATTGAAAATTAAAATTCTTGACTAAATCCAGCCTTTATAAATCCTAAGCATTACATATATGAAGGATCTAGCCCTCATCATATGAAATCAAAGGTAAATATAAAGCGGTGAGTGGACAATTACACTCGCAAAGCGTTCTTAAACATCTCAAGTACCTAGGGCAAGAGAGATTAAAAGATTGACTATGTTTGTATAATTTTCATTCACGATTCGGTCAGAATTTAATTTACCCTCTATTTTCTATATAAGTAATTTGCCTCAGAGTGAGTTCATGTACCCCAGCCCTTAAGAATTTAGCTAGACATGATTTGATTAAAGAACAACTTCATACACAGAATTATAGATCTAACAACTATTGAAAATAATTTGCAAAGCAATTGAAATTTAACTAACATAGATACCAACTAAGAGAATGGAATTGTTATACTTGATTTCAGTAACAGGAAAAGAAATTGAATCAAGAAATTGTAGCCTCTCTCTCTCAACCTTACAAACTAGGGTTTATCAAGAAAATGAAAAATTCCTAACTTCTGAATTCCTCTCTCTAAAAATCTCCCTCTAGAATGAGGTAGGGCATGGGATTTTATAGCACCAAGTAGCACGAATTTGACAGCCAGAGTTTCTTGTTACGCAAGATTTCACCAGCTATGCACATCAAAATCTTCACAATAAATGCCAGGATTTCGCATTACCGGACCGGTCCGGATATCCCTCGGATCGGTCCGTTTTTCAGCACCGGATCGGTTCTTTTTTTATTATACCGGATCGGTCCGGTATCCACCGGATCGGTTCTGCTGTCATCGGTTTGTCATCCATCCGGGGTCTACTGGACTTGGGTCATTTCGGATCGGTCCGGTCCCCACCGGATCGGTCCGATTTTCTTCCATGTTGAATTTTCTCTTTCATCTTTGACTGGCCATAACTTTTGATCTCGAGATCCGATTCGAGTGTCATTTCTTCCGATATTCTTGTTAAATCAAGCACTTCAACTTCCCTTTAGGTGTCGAATTCGAATTCTGGATAGAAATTTACGCTTTTACCCTTTGACTTTTCTTCCTTTCCTTTCTTCCGGTTCCTTTCTCTCTTTTCTTGCACTATATTCTTGTAAAATCCATAAAAAATACACGAAACTCGGGGAAATTGTTAGAAACAATCAATGACAATGATATGGAATAAAAATGATTCAATTACCTTGTTCGGGATATCAAAATCACTAACTTAAGGGGCTAAATTCAGAAGAATTTATGCTTGGTCAGATAGTTAGAGTAGAAAATAAATTAGGTAGAACATTTTGTAAATAGTTTTATTTTATTTATTTTTATTTAGAGATTAGTGAGTGATAATTTAGTGTGAAATTCAATTGAGTGTGTTTTTATTATTAAAAATCATTTGGAGGCTCGAATTGAATGGATGATGTGCAAATTCAAGGATTGAAGTCCAATTTCACTCAAAGAGATTTGGTTTGATTGTTCTTCTCTTCAATTTCATTTTCTTAGCCTTTGATTATTTGTTCATCATGTTTAATATAATGTTAGGCTAAATCCCCCTTTCAAAGGGTGGGGTGAACCCTTATTTGATGTTATTTTGATTTAATTAGTTTGATTAATTGAAAATTCCCTTTGAATGTTAATTTTAACCCCTCACCATTAAATTTCCGCCTCGAGAGAGGGTAAATGATTTTTGAGAGAAAATCAAAATTCTAAGTTATAATACCCATTTTAGATTCGAACTAGAGATAGGGGTTTCTTAAGTGTGGTATTATTCCTTGAATTTCAACTCTAAAATTCATTTTCTAGATTTACATAAATTTTAATCGATCGATCCTAGCGGGTGATTAATTAAAAGGAGCGTAGATCTATTTTTTTAGAGTTGTGGGGGGTTAAACTTAATTTTCTAAAAGATTACTATTAAAATTACACTTGCAACGAGAGTTAATTTATAATTTTGATATTAATTTGGGAGAATTCAATTAATTCAATTAATTAGTTAAAATAACTAAAATTTGTGGTGTAGTCCCACTCCTTGATTATTCTCACATTTATTTCCCTCACTTTATCTCTTATTTTTGTGTTAGACTTTGTTTTTATTTTAGTAACTTTTTAGTTAGTTGTTATCGTCTCTCATTTAGTTTAGTGTTATTTCACATCCTCACGAAAAATTGTTTTAATATTTGAAAAGATAAAAAAAATAGAAAAAGCAAAAAGCCCAAAAAGAAAATAAAAATTGAATTACCATTGAGTTTGTCTCTAGCTTACCCCCTTAAAGTGGATTGACATCCTTACTTACCGCTCTACACTTTAGTTTGATGTTATATATTTTGTAGGTATTTTGAGGATTTTGATTAGAGGACTTTCAAACAACGACGAAATATACCAAAAATTCAAGTTATCAAATGGCGCCATTGCTATTCGTGGGAGCGTGAAGCACTTGGAGCGGATTTCATCTGTTAGTTCATTTATTTTTCGCACTTTGTTGTTTTTAGTACCATTTTTCTTTATTTTAGAAGGATTGTATTAGGTTTATTTTATTCTTGCTTGTATTGCGGTGCATTGGGACACCTTTATTATATTTTTCATTTTAAATTGTAATAATTGAAGACAAGCGTGATAGGGAAACCGGACAAGGTAGAGAGAGGGAATCCAAGGCGAGGAAAAGAAGACTATCTACCTTGGGTCGGTAGGACTGCCGGGGCCGACTGAGATTGGCGTGATCTCCCCTCGGTCGACTCAAATTTTTCGGCACCCCACGGTGTCAAAACCGTGGGAGGTACATCTCTTGAACTCTCGTGTCTCTCCTGTTAGCGTGTCAATTCTTGTGTGTGATTACGTGCTCTTGTGTGATTTTATTCTCACATTTATTTTCAAATGGTGTGATGAATTAAATTACTAAGACCTATACCCGGTCACTCATGAGAAGGGATTTCATCACCCGACTCACTCGCTTACCATTGTGTGCTACCTTAGCCATCACTAAATTTAAAATCAATCAACTAGGTAGCCCAATAGGAGACCATTTTTGCAAAGGCGATCACAAAGATTTTCGTGATTTTTTATCGCTCGCGGACTTAATTAAAATTTGACTACCCTTTCACTAAATCTAAAGATAAAAATTGGCTATGTGCTTGTTAGGAGTTCTTCTTGACATATGTGTGTCCAATTTATTTTTTCGGTAGTCGAGTTTTAGTTGGTTCGTCCAAAATCAAGAGTCCATATTTTCCCCATCTTTTCTTCCCCCCCAAAAAAACTCCAAAAATATTTTCTTTCTTTCATTTTCAAAAAATTCAAAAATATTTTCTTTCCTTCTGAAAAAAATTAAAAATTCCAAAAAAATATTTTTCTCCTCATGGCCGAAGAACGTCTTACGGAACTACTTTGGTCATTTCCCATTGACACGTGACACGTGTGAGAGTGATCTCGAACCGTCTCTTTATGATATTTTTAGTGGTTTCACCTCTCTCACGAGTACCGTAGATACTCTTGAACTGTCCATGTATGCACCTGTTACAACCCGAATTTTTTAAATGGGAATTTTTAAATTAATCGGAGAAAAATAAAATTTTGGATTTTATCAATTTTATAATTTAAAGTGTTGGTTTTTATATTTGAAAAATAAATTTTCAAACGAAATTGGAATCGGAATTAAAATGGAGTTCTAATTGAATTTTTATTATTTAGAAGAGTCCTCAAAATATAAAACTCTCTAAGAGTCCTCAAAACATAAAACTTTCTTGTAAAAATAATATTTTTAGAAATTCGCTTGTCCGATCAAGCTGAATTTTTGTCAGCAGTCCTGTCTCGCCGTTCTCTACAACATACTAAAATTTCAAGCGATTCTAACGGTCTAATCGTCCGTAATGATTTTTTCAAGTATTTGTATTTGATTAGGACTCTAATTCTTTTTGGTATATAAACATAAAGTGACGAGTTTAGATCTTTTAAAATACATTTTAGCCTTCTCAAAAATCAGAATCCTCTCATCTTCTTAATCTTCTTCAACCTCAAAACCCTAGCCCCATTCTACATAACTTTCAACTCAAGTTTTGTCAAGATTAACCGGATTTTCTCAAGACGCGTCAAGAACGAATCTTTGTCAAATTTTTGAGAGGAATACACATTCAAGATCAGATTTCTAAACCAATTTTTATTCAGGCATGAATACTCTATTCTTTTCCTTTAGTATTATGCGTTTTAAGTGTCGCCTAAACACTTAATTACATGTTTTCTTAAAAATAATTAGTAATTTAATTAGAAAAATTGAATACTAATTATGGGGCTGTTTTTTTTAACAAAAATCTTTTAATCTGAATAATATTCATAACCCTTTGGGTACGTAGGATTCACGAGTGATTTTGGGTTTTATTGGTGTAGGTTGCATGTAGAAAAACTCTAGCTCTAAAATAACTGATTTTTGGGTGCGTATAACTCATGTAATACATGTAGAGATAATAAAATTTGATTTTGATGAATATATGATGGAAACTCGGTATATTTAATTTAAAATAATTAAATGAGATTATTTGGGTATTGTTGACGTTGTGATTATTAAATTAAAGATTTAATTGAATTGGACTATCATGCGTAGTTTTATATATTGATTAATTATGCTTGTTTGTGTGACTTGTTGGTATTATGATGTTACCTTTGTGACGACGGGTTGATGGGTATTATTGCTCTCCCTATATTTTAGGATGCCTTCTAGGTATGGGACTAGTGGATATGCCTTTTGATGATTTACGCCTTCTAGGTATGGGACTAGTGACGGTAGATTATCGCGTTTTTATCATCTTGAGGGTGAGCTGATTTTTATTACTTTATCGTCGCTACGGTAGTTTAAGAACGAGACTAAGTTAAGATTTATGTTAGAAAATCCTCCTATACATAGGATATGACATATTGATAACTTGGGGACCCGTAGGTATGGGACTAAGGGGTATTTTGAGGATCTCACATCGATTAAAAAGGGTGGGGTAATTCATAAATTGAGAAATTGAGAATTAATGCCTAAGATAAAAACGGGTACTAAAATTTGTGGCGACATAATGTGTCGGGGCTGATAGTTTAAACGGGCCAGAGGGCGATTTATGTCGTGTCGTGTGTGGAACCTTGTCATGTGTCGGGGCCGACAGTAAACGGGTCAGAGGGCGATTGATAAGGGTAACCTTGTCATGTGTCGGGGCCGACAGTAAACGGGTCAGAGGGCGATTGACAAGGGGAAGTGTGACACTTTAATAAAAAGTGAGAACAATAATAAAAGTTGGTTAATATAATTAAATTCACATCGTGGGACTTGGGAATTTAAAATCATATTGGTGTGCCTTTATAAATGGGGATTTATGCGGGTAGTTGGTGATTTATATCTATCGCGTTTAATTATCCCGTTTAATTTAAAATATTATATTGTGATATTTATTGCGTATAATGCTACTGTCTGGATTCAAGGATCCTATTTGAGGGGAGTAGTGTGTATTCCTGCTCAGGGCTTTGGTTCTGACCCATGCGTTGACTAATCTTTTTCAGGATTTGATTTGGGGAAGCTGCATAAGTTTATCAAAGTTATCATTGGAGGTGCAACTGGAGTTATTTACTTTATGGCATAGTTTAGTTAGACTTTCTTTTCCAGTCGTATTATGAGACTTCATTGGAGTTTTATTGGGCCTTTCGGTTCCAAAGTTGTTTAGAGGATTTCTGTTGGGATTATTTAGATTTTATTTATTCATTATTGGAGATTGGATTTTTTTGGAGTTAGCATGTGAGGGATCTTTTATCGCTTAGTTATTTGTGAACATTTGAGATTGACTCAATTATTTATCTTATGGACTAATTTATTTATGTCATATCTGTCTCATGCTAAGAATGGTATTTTATTTAGTTCACGCCCGACATAGTTTTTGTGGCGGCCGACGTCAGAATTAGGCGGGGTGTGACAGCACCTCATTTTCCATCACCCTCGGTGTCAAGTGTCGACGTATCGCGTCCTTTGTCGTGCACCCATTATTCTTATGCCGATCACATGTCCCATGAGTTCCCTTACTATTCATTTCCATCCGAACCCATCATGGAGCATGTGTATCCATATGACACCCACCTCGACCTACTATCCCGATATACCTAATCCCGAGTTGTGTGAGTACCCGAGCTATTCGTGGAGGCCTGATCACCCTTTCACGCGATACGAATCCCAACCTGATGTTGTGGATCCTCACACGTTCCAACATTCATGATGGAAACCTTGTGCACCCGTTCACGATCAGTTCCCTCACTATGCACCCACTGAATATCAATAATTTGTCCATCATGAAGGCGATCCTTTCGTGTATGATGAACTTGTCCCCACTCCACACACTTCATTTGAGTATTCTCGATACAGTCATGACATTAGCGAGTTGTGTCTACCTCAACCACCACCACCACCCGTCACTCTACTATCATCCACCTCCGCTCTCGAGGCACTCTTGCAACAATTCATCATCGAGCAAGAGCAAGCCACTCAAATTCA
Organism: Sambucus nigra; assembly: GCA_949130495.1. NCBI lineage: Eukaryota > Viridiplantae > Streptophyta > Magnoliopsida > Dipsacales > Adoxaceae > Sambucus > Sambucus nigra. Next base: position 629,203,329 of record OX422213.1, on the reverse strand, counting down.
AACTCAAGCTCTCCAAAGGCTTGAACAACGCTTTAATGAATTTGAGTGTGTGAGAGAGTCGGATTTCGTCCCAAGTCAACCCATTATTGCACCCAAGTGTGACGATACTGAGTTGTCTTATGCCACTGATTTTGAGTGTGACCAACCCTACCACCCCGATAATCTAGCGGTTGAGACCATTCTATGGTCCGGGCCCCAAGTCGATAATTGCTTTGACTTACCTTTCATTAGTGAGACTGATTTGATCCCGCTAAATCCAAAGGAACCCACATTTGAGTTTCCAATTCCCTGTCCCATAGAATCCAAAAATATGCTCGAGTCTACACCTATTGAGCACACTGCGTGTGTCCCCGAGGAACCACTTCATTCTAGGTTAGCTCCGGCTGCGAGTGCTCACCATTTTTTCGAGATAGAATCCGAGATAGTTCCTTCCTATCCGGATATGGATGATTTCCCACGATGCATGGTTCCCTTTGAGCCCTATATTTCTAGTGATTCCTCTATCGCCGATCTTGGTGCCTCATTTGAACAACCCACCACATTCATCGACGATACTCTTATGGAGAAGTTGACCTCTCCATCTTTAGAAACCACACTCCCTTGTGAGTATTCATTAACTCCTCCCAATGAGTATGTGTCTCCCACTCTTGAGTTGGATAATCTTCCTCCACTATTTATCCCACCCGATCCACCATTTATCCAACCTGACCCACCCATTGTCCCTTCCACCCCACCACCTGGTTTGGATTTTGATTTTACACATTTCATGTTTCCATCTACTTTTTTAGATCCTCACCTAACACCATTCTCCACCATTTATGAGAGTATATGTGGTGCTACTCTCCACTTTCATGAGACCGAGCTTGTTACCTCATGCCCGCCACTCTCTTGTAGTGTCGATTTTTCTTTCCATCATCTCCCTAGCGTGTCACGGCGCGACCATTATCATCGCCCATTCATTGAACGGTCGTGTAATTTTTATGAGGCCCACCCCATCCTTATTACTACATCCTTCTTCCTCCCTCACCAATTAGAGCACCATGTTTATAGGGCCCTAGTTACCCTCACTTTTAAGCTCAATAAGGACCGTAATCGATGCTCATTCTCCTCAGCCTTTCTTACCCTTACCCTAATACCCACCCACCCTTGGTCCACCGATGCTTTGCATCGCGTGATGCACTTTGCCATATAAGTGCATTGACCCGTTTTAGCCTTTATCAAACAAGGTTGATGATTCAGTCTTGTTTGGGGGTGATTTTCCTCACCCAAATTTTTCTGCAGGCCCGTGCTTTCATAGATCATATCCTTAGGGTGAGATCCCTTCGGTCTGGCTGAAGACATTAAACTTAGCGCTACTGGAAGGCAGCGTGAGTTTCTTATACTAGTCTCATCTTGTTTGGGGGTGGTGATTCACCTCACCCTATGCTTCACAATGTTTATAGACTTATACACATTTTTTCTTTGATCATTTATTCAGGTTTATTCTTGGCTTCATCTGTCCACTTCATTAGCGATTGATTCTAGTAATCTCTTTTATACCTTATGCTCTCAATTTTAAAAATCATTTTACTTAACATCGAGGACGATGTTCCTTTTTGTTTGGGGGTGGGGAATTTTATCAAAATCATACCTCTTTTGAATTTTTTTAATTTTTAAACCTAATTTTTAAAAATTTTCGTGCAGTTTCTTTCATCTCACTCAATGACGTGAATTTTCTATCATCCATCCTTTTACGTCTAGGAATCAAGCTAGAATATATTATTTTTCTAAATAGCTTTTGTTATACATAATAAGGCATGTTGCACCATGAATTTCTAGACTCAATAAAAATTTGCGCACTTACCATGTCACTACGGTTTAGAGTTGAAGAGTACTACAATTCCCAAGAAAACCTTAAGGATCACTAGTGGAGACTTTAGCTTGTGAGATTCGTGCCTTTCACCTTTCAGAGTGTTTTACGCAATCCCCAAGTCACAAGTTGATTCAACTTCTTTTGGGTCCGCACTAAAACCGTTGTATGATCTCATTATTCTTTAATTTTTGGCTTGATCACTGAGAATGACATCATTTTCGAGCTGTAAGAAACATGTGTCTTAAAATTTGTCCCGATCACTAGGTTTTCACCTATTCACTTCACCCATTACACTCCCATGCTCTTCCATATTCCCGCATATTTCCGCACATCATCCATATACATACCGCACTACATTCACGTTTCATCCTTCGTTTTTGAGACAAAGAGTGTTGTTTCAAATGTAAGAAGTCTTCATTGTTGGTTTGAAAAAAAAAGAAAAAAAAAAGAAAAATAGCAAAAACAGAAAGAAAAAAAGAAGAAGAAAAAAATAGAGAGAAAAGAAAAGGAAAAGAGTGTGTAGTTAGTAGTTAGTTTTGAAAATAAAGACATTTGTTCCTCATGTGTACACTCTTCTCACACATCCATCACTCATCCATCATCCATCCACCGCCATCATACTTCACCTCATATCATCCTTCCCATCTCATTTCCCCTCACCCATTATCATCCATTTTCCCCTAGGTGTTCGGGCAAATGAAAGTCAACGTGGTGAATAACTCGACGTTCTCACTATAGTGATTAGCATTCTTTCATGAGATCACTTTTCTTTTAAAATGTTCGTTATTTCTTAGATGTGTGTGAGACGTTTGAACTTGCTTGCATTTACTCACTTCCTTATACATAAGAGCGATACACTAACCCTAATCTCGAGAGTTCGTTTGAGAGAGATATATCCATGAGATTTGAAGTTGAAGCGCTGATTTCGAAGAGGCTATCTAGGAATTACTCTCATGATACTCGACCCATTTTGACTGATTCACACTACACACGTTGAATTCTAGGAAGGATGTGCCTTGTGAATTTATTTAGCTAAACTTTTTACACATTCTAGCTTGTATTTTTGAAATTATTTCTCTCATCATGGATTGTACGATTATTCTATGTATAATAAGAGATTGACTGCATTTTAATAAATTATTTTAAATAAAGAATTTTGTGGGTATATTCCCAACAAACCCTCACGAGACAAAACTCGTCCTATAGGGCAACCTATAGGTTTAAAGGCTTGTTGCACATGCTAAGTGCGATCGCAAGTGCTCGCGAAAGTGGTACACTTTTGCTTACTTATCTTTCTCTTTCTCTCTATCTTTTTGCTCGAGGACTAGCAATGTTCTGTTTGGGGGTGATGTGATAAGCACCCAAAAGGGCACATTTTATACCCTGAATAGACGATTTTAGTTGCTAATTCTCGGCAATAATGGTCTTATGCACGTAAATGTTCAATGTGCAGGCTTGATTGCGTTTGCGGTTCAAAAATTATTATTTCGAGGCAAATGTGAATCAAATGGAGCTAATTCCCCATTCTCATAACCATGACCAAGCCTAAACCTACCCCGCACCCCATGTATGCTTAGTTTCTGCCCTTTTCAATTTTTTTAGATTTTTAGTTAGAGCCGTTTTATTTTTAGGTTTTATTTAGATTTTTTAGGTTTTATTTACTATTTTTATATTTTATTTTTATTAGTATATTTTTATTTTATCTTTATCTTTATTTTTATTAGTTATTAGTTTTATTTTATTAGAATTAGTTTTTTTTAGGATTTCATTTATTTTTAGATTTATATTTATTAGATTTTACATTTTTTTTTTGGATTTTAGATTTTAAATTAATAGATTTCTATTTCTATTTTATTTCTTTTTAGTTTCATTTTTAATTGAGTCTTTATTTTATTTTTAGATTTTAATTTTTTTAGTTTTCTTTTAGTTAGTTAGTATTATTTTTTTAGGTGTACAAATTAAACACACACACACACATAACCTATACCCCCATGCACCTAAACTAACTCACTCATACACACTATTTACCATACACCCTCTCACACACTACCTCCCTCACCTTCATCCACACCCCCACCTTACCTAACCTACACCACCAACACCCAATCACACCCTTACCCACCTTCTTCAACCTCGAATATTTCTCTGTCTCTACCTCCATTAACACCCACTTTCAAAAGCTTCCAACCCATTCTCTCACCTCCACTAACACAACAACACTACGCCATTCCAGCACCCCCTAACCCGTTCCCCTACGGTCGAAACCGTCACCTCCATAACCTCCGGACTGACCCGAGCTCAAACCGCCCCAGCGCCGGCGAACCCGCCTGAACCCAACACGATCCAACCCCACTACCGTCCTCCTAAACCGGCGCACCGAACCCAACCACTGCCCCGAGATCCCTAATCTAACCCGCTGTCCAAATCGGGGCAAACTCACCCCGAACCCGTGGCAACCTGAACCCACGACCTTCAAAACCGATCCCCATCTTCCATAACCAAGACCCATTTCCCATCAACCAAGTCAAAATCGTGTCACCTGCCAAATGCAAACCAAGACCAAAACAAATACCAACCAAACAATTAACCCACATGCTTAAAACCCTTTTTAACCCTTTTCCCAAAATAACCTCAACTAACTCATTTTACCCCAATGCCCAAAATACCCCATAACCAAATCTGATTTTCATTCCCTCACACTCTCATTACCTCACACAATGCATGGCACACCTCTCCCACATGCACACCCCTAGACTATTTTCAAAATTACCCTTGCTCCATTGCCCACTATAAATGAAGACTCAAGACCATTTGAAGACCTATCAATTTGTAGAGAGAATTCTAGAGAGAGATAGTTAGAGTAGAAAATAAATTAGGTAGAACATTTTGTAAATAGTTTTATTTTATTTATATTTTTTTAGAGATTAGTGAGTGATAAATTAGTGAGAAATTCAATTGAGTGTGCTTTTATTATTAAAAATTATTTGGAGGCTCGAATTGAATGGATGATGTGCAAATTCAAGAATTGAAGTCCAATTTCACTCAAAGAGAGTTGGTTTGATTGTTCTTCTTTTCTATTTTATTTTATTAGCCTTTGATTATTTGTTCATCATGTTTAATATAATGTTAGGCTAAATTCCCCTTTCAAGGGGTGGGGTGAACCCTTATTTGATGTTATTTTGATTTAATTAGTTTGATTAATTGAAAATTCCCTTTGAATGTTAATTTTAATCCCTCACACTTAAATTTACGCCCCGAGAGAGGGTAAATGATTTTCGAGAGAAAATCAAAATTCTAAGTTATAATATCCATTTTGGATTCAAACTAGAGATAGGGTTTTCTTAAGTGTGTTATTATTCCTTGAATTTCAACTCTAAAATTCATTTTCTCGATTTACATAAATTTTAATCGATCGATCCTAGCGGATGATTAATTAAAAGGAGTGTAGATCTATTTTCTAGAGTTGGGGGGGTTAAACTTAATTTTTTAAAAGATTACTATTAAAATTACACTTGCAATGAGATTTGATTTGTAATTTTGATATTAATTTGGGAGAATTCAATTAATTAAATTAATTAGTTAAAATAGCTAAAATTTGTGGTGTAGTCCCACTCCTTGATTGTTCTCACATTTATTTACCTCACTTTATCTCTTATTTTTGTGTTAGACTTTGTTTTTATTTTAGTAACTTTTTAGTTAGTTGTTATCATCTCTCATTTAGTTTAGTGTTATTTCACATCCTCACAAAAAATTTGTTTTAATATTTGAAAAGCTAAAAAAAAATAGAAAAAGGAAAAAGCCCAAAAAGAAAATAAAAATAGAATTACAATTGAGATTGTCTCTAGCTTACCCCCTTGAAGTGGATTGACATCCTTACTTACTGCTCTACACTTTAGTTTGTTATTATTTTGTATGTCTTTTAAGTTTTTGATTAGAGGACTTTCAAGCAACGATGAAAAATATATGCAAAAGTTCCTTTATCAAATATTTTCTTTTTTTTTAAAAAATTCCAAAAATCCCGAAATGATTTTTTTTTCATATTTAAAATGCCAAAAAGATTTTCCTTTTCTTATTTTCCAAAATCACAAAAAGATTTTCTTTTCTTTTGAAAAATATTTAAAAACCCAAAAATATTCCTCTTGTCATGGCCGAGGAACGTCCTTTACGGGAATACTTTAGCCATTTCACATTCTCTCGAAGTTTGTTTGATGATAAGCCTGAATCGAACGTTCATTCATTAATTCATGGCTTTAACTCTCACACACCCATTGCTGATACTCGTGTGTCATCCACGCACACATTTCCTATTCCACCACCTCCGGTGACGAGTGTCAACCCATCTCTTACTTCGCCATGCACACATTGCTTTCTGGTTGATCGCTTATCCCATGAGTGTCCATTTATTTTCTCTCCACCTGAACCCACCATGGAACATGTGTATCCCTATGACACTATTTCAGAACCACCCTCGCCGTATTCTCACGACATATCCAATACCGAAGGTATGAGTACCCAAGCTATTCATGGAGGCCTGATCACCCTTCCATGCAAAATGAATCCCAACCCCATGTTATTGATCCTTACGGTTTCCAACAGTCTCCATCACCACCTCGTGCACCTCATACCTATCACTCCCCATACTATGCTCCTCATGCTGATCAATTTTTTGTCTCTCATGAGGACACTCCTCTCGTGTATGATAAACTTGATCCCATTCCCCACACTTCATATGAGCATTCTCCTCATCTTAGTGTCTATAGTGAGTTGTGTCCACCTCAACCACCGCCACTATGCCCATCTGATCTCGAGAGCTTCTTGCACAAGTTCTTCCTCGAACATGAGCACACTTTTAAATCTCAAAATAAAGCCCTTCAATGACTTGGACAAAGGTTAAATGAATTTGAGTGTGAGAAAGAGCCGGATTCCACCACAAGTCAACCCATTGTTGCCCCCACGTGTAGTGATGATGAGTCGACTTGTGACATGAATGTTGAGTGAAACCAACCTTATCCTCCAGAGAATCTTGAAGTTGAAGCCACTCCGTGGTCCGGGCCCCAAGTTGACAATTGTGTTGACATATCCAATTATTGTGAGACTGATCCCACACCGCCCTATCCTCTCGAACCCACCATTGAGGTTCTCCTCTGCCCTTCCACAAAATCCCTATTTATGCCCGAGTCTACACCTTTTGATCCTTTCCCGTGTGTTCCCAAGGAACCATTTATTTATAGGTTATCTCCGGCTGCGATTGCATCCCACTGTCCTGAGATTAAATCTGAGGTGGTTTCTACCTCTCTGGATATGGATCCTGTCCCACCATACTTAGCTCCTATTGAGTCAGCTATTAATGTTGATTCATTTATCTTGGATTTTGATACCTCATTATATTTTTCCACCGCTTCTGATGGTAACTTTCGAGTGGATAAGTTGATCGCTCCCTCGTTCACTTTCACACCCCCTCCTACATGTTCCCTTAAGGATCATTTCGAGTCTCGTGAGGAGTGTGTATCTCCTACTCTTGATTTAGATCATCTTCCCCCACTATTTGTCCCACCCGACCCTCCTATTGTCCCTTCCATCCCACCACTTGGTTTGGACCTTGCTATTCTACCTTACCTGTTCACATCTAAACATTTAGGTCCTCACCTCCACCCACCCTCCACCCTAGTGCTCCACGATCCCATTTGTGCACTTTTCATCGACCCCACCATCCATGTGAGTATTCATGCTACTCTCCCCATACGTGACACCGAGCTTGTTACTCTATGCACACCACTTCCTTGTGGTGTTGATTTTTTCCATCTACCACTCCCTGGTATGTCACGACACGACCATTATGATCGTCCATTTATAGAACGGTCGTGCACCTTCTATGAGGCCCACCCCATCACTATTGTCAAACCCTTCTATCCCCCCACCAAATAGAGAACCATTTTTATAGGGCCCTTGTTGCCCTCATATTTACGCTCAATAAGGCCCGTGACTGGTTCCTGTACATCCTCACCCTTACCCTTCATCCATATACCCTCCTAACCACCCACCCATGGTCCACCGATGCTTTGAATCGAGTGATTCACTTTGTTATACAAGTGCATTGACCTCTTTAGCCTTTATCCAACAAGTCTGACGCTTCAATCTCATTTGGGGGTGATTCTCATCACCCAATTTTTCTGCCAGCCCCGTACTTTCATAGATTTTATCTTTAGGGTGAGATTGGTTCATTCTGGCTGAAGACGTTAAACTTAGCGCTACCAAGAGGCAACCCATAATATCTTGTTTCTGAGTATGAGTATTATCCTGTTTGGGGGTGGTGTTTCACATCACCCACTGATTCTCACATGCTTTGTAGGCTTTTACTTTTTATGTCGCATTTGTTCTTCAGGTTTTATCTCTACACAATGCTTTATAGACTGGTTCATTATGGTAATATCTTCCCCCCCTTGTGTTTTTTTATTTTTATATATAGTTTTAAACATCAAGGACGATGTTCTCTTTTGTTTGGGGGTGGGAAATTTATAAAAAATGTACCTCTTTTGAACATTTTCAGAAACAAGTGACTTTAAACTTTTTGTGCAGTTAAAATTAAATTTTTATGACATGAATTGTCTATAATCCATTTTTTAGAAATCTTGGAATACCTGTGTTTGACCCTAAAATTATGCTTTTTACAAAAAATTAATTAATACCTCTTAAAAGAGTACTTGCACTATGAATTCCTAAACTCAGCAATTTTCCACTGTCACGTTTACAATCAAAAGTTGAAGAGTAAATATATTCTCAAGAAAGCCTTAAAAGGTCACTAGTGGCGACTTAAACCCATGAGATTTGAGTTTTTCACCTTTTTGAGGGTTTTTATGTATCTCTGAGTCACGAGTTGACTCAATTATCTTTGGATACCGCACTTAGTCGTTGCATGGTCTCATTATTTTTTCAATTTTAGCATAATCACTGAGAATGACATCACTTTCGAGTTGTAAGAAATATCTGTCTTGTAGTTTGTCCTGAGCACTAAACCGATTTTATCATACACTTACCATTTTTACCCTTCACTCCACCTATTATCATTCCATGTTTTTCTTACCCATATATGTCCCAGATACTATCCATATGTCATTTCCCATCATTACCATCGTTTTTGAGAAAAAGAGTGTTTGAAATTATCAATGTAAATTGTCTTCATTTTCGTTATGAAAAGAAAAATTCATCGCAAAAAACAAAAAAAATAGAAATATGAGCAAAGAAAGAGAAAAAAAAGTTGCGATCATAAATTCAAAAGATGAAGAAATTAGTTATTCTTCTGTTACACTCTTCTCAAAAACCCTACATCATCTCCTTCATCATATCATACCATTCATAAACCACATTTTCACCCTTGGTAATATATTGGGGAAAACGAGAAGTGAATAACTCGACATTCTCGACATAGTGGTTAAGCATCCGTTCATGAGATCAAATTTCTTTCATGTATCCATAATTTTTTATTAAGTGTGTGAGACATTTGAACTTGCTTGTATTTACTCAACTCCTTACACGCTAGAGAGATACACATACACAATTCTCAGAGAGTTCCATTCAGAGTGAGATATCCAGTGAGAATTGAAGTCAAAGCTTTGATTCTATAAAGGCGATCTTGGAATTACTCGAATGATACTTAAGATTATTTCACACTACACACGCTGAGTTTTAGGAAGGATTACGCTTATGGTATTAAGTAATTTAATATCTCATTTTGATAGTTGAATACGGTGTTCCTTGACGTCCTTTTAAGTTGGGTTGTATAGCGTTTCATCATCTACTCATATACTGCATTTAAATAAGTTTTTGAATTTTGTGGGTAAATTCACTGCAAATCTTCATGAGACACCACTCGTCCTGTAGGGCAACCTATAGGTTTAACGGTTTGTTACACATGCTAAGCGCAATCACTACTGCCTCCGAAAGTGACACACTTTTGGTTACTTATCTCTGTTTTTTCTCTATTTTTGCTCGAGGACTAGCAATATTCTATTTAGGGGTGGTGTGATAAGCACCCAAAAGTGTCTATTTTATACCCTGAATAGAAGCATTTTAGTCGCTCGTTTTAATTAAAAATGGCCTTGTGTTCGTATTTGTTTATTTTTCAGGTCAATACGCAGTTGCGGTACAAATAATACTAAATAAGTATAATTACGACACAATAGAAGTCAAAAGCATGCATCGAAGAAATCAAAGAGACCGCGAAGTAAGAAGTCCCATTGAGCTTACCCCGATGAGTTTCGATATTCCAAACCCTATCCCCGAACCAAACCTAAACCTAAACCAAGCTTAGTCCATACCCCGAGCCTGTGTGTGTTGAGTTTGTAACTTTTTTTCAGATTTTTTTATTTTGTGTTTTTTTTATTTTAGGAATCATTTTAGATTTATTTAGATTTTTCTAAGTTTTATTTTCTATTTCTTTTTTATTAGTGTATTTTATTTTGATTTTTTTTAATTTTTAATCTTTATTTTATTTTATTAAGTTTATTTTTTAGGAATTTATTTTTTATTATATTTTATTTAGTTTTATTTTAGGATTTTAGGGTTTAGTTTTAATAGATTTTTATTTTTTTTAGTTTCATTTTAGCTGAGTCTTTTATTATTAGGCTGGGAATTTATTTTCTTTAATCGATTATATTTCTTTTATATTTATTTTTAGTTAGGTTATAAATATTTAATTAGTTTTGTTTTACTTTCTTGTAATTTTTTTAGGAAAAACTAAAGACACACTCACACCATAATTCTCATACACATACACACACTTAACCATCCCCTCCATCATCTTCAACCTCACACCACTCTTTCTCCTCACCTTCATTTTTAATCCACACCTTAAACCACAACCCATAACCCATTTCAAACTAAAAAAAAGAAAAAGAAAAAAAACTAAAACCGTGGCAACTCCATGGCCATTACCTATCCTATATCCACGAGCTTAAACCGAAAACCTGACCACCCTTCCTTCGAACCCGTAACCCATACCGAGCTCAACCCAATCTCTACCTCGGTCAACCACCTGCTCCGGCCCACTGAACCAACCCCCTGTGCGACCCTCCTGCGAAACCCACAAACAGCACCCCCTGTTCGACACCAAACCAGGAACCCGTGACCTATCACCTGTCCACCCGACCTCACCTACACCCAAAACCGTGTCCAACTCGGACCAATCCAAGACACAAGATCGACTCAAACCATACCCGATCCAACAACCTTATCCCCAACTCCATACAACCCATTTGAGCTTCCACGATTCTCCACCTGTCGAAACCAAAAATAAAATAAAACCATTTTCCATTAACCAATTATCTTTGACTTAGCCAATAACTACATCCCTCAAATCTCTCATCCAACAACAAAAAAAAATTCCTGGGTTATAAAAAAGGCACCATCTCATTAATCAAAGGAGACTCTCATATTAAACAAGGGACACAGAAAATAGAGAGACCCTGTATATTATGTACAATTTAAATTAGGAAAAAAAATTCAAAAGAATCCAAAAAATTTAGTTTAGCATTAGAATAATTTTTAGGTTTAGTTTTTATTTTTTTTCTATAATCAAGTGCTGGATTTGTGAAAACATTGGGACACACGTGCATGAACACGATTCAAGGAATCAATTCAAATGGAGACTTTTGTGTATTGTAGTTCTTGCTCTACTCTTTAATTTGTTGTTCCATGTTTGTGACTGTGATTAATTATTTCATTATGCTTGGCTAGTCACCCTGTTCAAGGGGTGGGATGCACCGTGTAGGATATTAATTTAATTAATTAATTTCATTAATTGCTATATTTTTAGGAAAATTAATTTATAATTGTCACCAATTAATTTATGTAACGAGTGTTAGTAAATTAATTGTACAAATTAATGTTTGAATTTAGGAATCGAACCAGAGATAGGTTTTTCCGAAATTTGAATATTAATTATGTGTTGAAATTTGGGAATTCATATTGTTTTTATTAAATTGATCCTCGCGGGTAATTTTCTTGAAAATAGTATAGTTCGTGTGATATTTTTAAATTAGTGTTGATGTAAAAAATTAGATTGCCTCTAATTATTTAATTACAGATATATATAAATGAGACAAAGAATTTTAAAGTGGTTCAGCCTTATAAGAATGGCCTACGTCCATTGTTTTCTTTTATTGCCAAGTGTTTTGGAGTTCTCGATATGTAATTCTATCAGGAAAATCCGGTCCCTTTGAATGAGGGTGATACAATGTATTTATAGCCCTTAGGCTGTACATGTGAAAGGGTAAACAATTAATGACCTTTAAGAGTATACGTCTGCATGATAAGCATTCAATGAATAGTTGAACTGTTGATTATCTGGCAATCAATGCTGTGGCCGAGATGCAGCTCGGACCGCCTTAGTTGCTCGTCGTTCAGGAGTTCCTCTGAGTGTTGGAGTTCCTCGGAGTACACTTGTTGCTCGGAGTGAGTATGACTTGGTCGGAGAAATAAACTTCCTCGTTGCTATTGTGCCACGTAGATCGACACGTGTCTTCTTATTATTCGTCTATATCAGCATACTAATTTTGGTATCAACAGAAGCCCCCAATGTTTCATATTTTGAACTTTGAGGAATATGGAACATTCTTTCTCGGTATATGGCAATATTAAATGACCTTCCTGGTTTTTAGGAGCATTTTCTCTGTATTCGAATGTCCTTCCAAATTCGCAGAATCCGCCTTTTTGAATTTTTATAAGCGCTTCGATCTTCGCGCACTTTTTGTCCTTTTAGCCACCGGTAGCGTAATAGTTTATTTTTTGTAATCATTTCTTTCGCCGTTTCCCAAGGCAAAGTATTTAAGCTTCATAGGCAATACCATCGTCTTCTACCTTTTCCAATTTCTGCTTTCGAGTTTTCCATAGTCTTTCTCTCTCTTGTGCGTTCATCCTTTTCTTCGTTCGTTGTCAACAGATCTCCTTTTCTTCCTGTAAGATCTTCTTCCTTCTTCTTCATTTATTTTATTCGCCATGGTTTATGTTATCGAATCTCTTGAGAAATTCCGTTCTGATTTTTCTATTCCATCTTGGGTAACTCTGGAGGATCTTTCTGAGCCTTCAAATTATTTTCGTTTGGCTGAGGGACATTGGTTCCCCAACCTCTTTATTGCTGAATGTGGATTTTCTTTTCCACCAAACCCTTTGTGCTTAGAGTTCTGTCATTATTTCGATGTTGTTCCTGCAAAAATAGCCCCCAACACATGGAGAATAGTTAATGGGGTGTATAGGTTAAATCAAACTCACGGAACCCGTATAGGAATTCCTGAGATTATGTATTGTTATAGATGGGCTGTTCTAGATAATGTTTTTTATTTAAAAACTAGATTTTTGAATAGGGCTTTAGTAGTCAACCTCCCTGATGCCAATAGGGATTATTTTGAACACGGGGTAGTTATAAAAAACTGGCAACATGCCCCTTTGATTGGAGATGAAGTATATCAAGGTCCCAGGTGCCCTCCATATGGCAATGGGATAGGTTATTTTCATTTTATTTTATTTCTGAAATTATGATTTCATTATGTTTGATAAAATGTGTGACTGATATTTCACTATGTATTTGTTTGCAGTTGACAGCAAAATAAAAACTCCAAAAGAAGCTGACGTTAATATCAAGCATTTGAAACTTATCTGGAGTTTGCATCAGAAAGTTGCAGACGAGCACATCAGGTCTGCTTCATATTTGTTGCAGTATAGGAGCTATACATCATCCTTCACTACTCGTCCTGTGGTCAACACTAGTGTTCCAGTGTCAGTTCCTGAGGACTCTTCTCCAGAATCTCACATTCCTCTGAGTCAGAAAATGGGCAAAAGAAGAGTTCCTACTATTTTTGAAGAGGCTACCTCTGCGGAAGAGGGTAAAAGAAGCAAGATTGACGTCCCAAAGGGGACAAAGAAAGTAGATGCTGCCCCTTCTGTTGCTCCTCAGAAGGCTGTCGAGAAGCCCCCAGTGGCTCCGAGCAAGAAAGATTTTCCTAAGGAAGTGATCACAATCTCCTCAACCAAGAGTTCTTCCTTGGTTGAATCTGCTGCAGTACCACCGAAGAAATCCTCCTCGGTCAATTTAGCTGAAACCATCCCCCATCTCCAAGTTAGTGGAGCTGGTGTTCCAACTATTATTCCCCCGAGCTCTGCTATGAGCTCGGTGAAGACTTGGACCATTCCTGAAGTCCAAGGAATTGAGGAGAATATGTCTAGGGATATGCTTACAGCCCTGGCTACTCATCACATTGCCTCAGTAAGTTTCTCTTATTCTGAATTTTCTTTCTTTCCATCAATACATGTATTTCTTTGCTGACTTATCGTTATCTCCTTTTTTAGCTGGTGAGTTGCTTTAACACCATTTTGAAGAAGGATGAGGCGATCAAGGCTTCTAGCTCCTCATCCGGAGTGGAGGATGCTTTATTGGGATTGACCAAATCTTTGAGGGATTCCCGTCAAAAGTATGACGAGGATAGGGTTGATTGGGAGAAGAAGTTGGTTGCAGTTGAGGCAGAGAAGGTGCAGCTCGTTGAAGTTTCCAAGGGTTTGGAGAATAAAGTGAAAGATTTGGAGAGAGAGAACAAGAAGTATGCCGAGAAGCTCACGAACTTTGGGGTGCTTGAAAATAAGTTTAAATTGGCTGAGGAAGAGCTAACCCTTCTGCGAGAAGTAAATCGCCAGAAGGAGGAGGTGGAAGTTAAACTGAAAGCCACCGAGGATCTTTTATCTGAGAGGCTCTCCTCGGAGAAAATAAAAAGAAAGATGGCAGTAAAGAAGTCCTTCAACACTGGCTGGGACAAAGGATGGAACAAGGGGGTAGCAGCCATAATGTCCCAAGTGCAATATGGGAGTCTTAAATACTTCCGAGATGGTTGGGTTGCTGCATTGCAAGAATTGAAGGTTGACGAGGACTCTGAGCTGTTTCAACAGCATCTTCCTGGTCCCCCTCCTAAAATTGAAAATGAGGAAGAAGACGAAGCTACATCCGAGGAGTCTTCAATAGCAGTGGGTGATCAAGTCCTTGCCTGACAACCTATTCAGACAGTCACCGAGGAGCCTTCGTCTTTGCCTGCTCCACCTGAACAAGTTCCAGCTCCTGCAATCCAAATTACTGTTCCCACCGAGAAACCAAGCTCCTCATCCCAGCCTCCCGAGAAAGTCTTGGGAGACAAGGAAAAGGTGTGAAGTTGTTCGGTATTTATTTTTCTTTTGTCACTTGTACTCTGTACTCTGAACACTGTACTCCTTTCTATGATGTAATAAAAAATCACCTTTTTTGCTTCTCTATGTTGTTGATGTTCTGTCTGCTTTTTTATTAACTCTTGCCTTCTCTTCTTTACTAGTTTATGGCTAGAATGGAATTGCTGTCTGCCCATGACACAACTCTGCTTCGACATTGTAATGAATATTTTAAGGCTGGCCACACTGACTTGGACAATTCCCAGATTGTAGAGATTCTTGGTCGAGATGCTTCAGATCAAGCAGTGGAGGCATATCAATACTTGAAATGTCTTCTTGATCGTGCTGTAGCCAACAATGTGGCTTATTACGAAATGATTGAAGACTTGCAAGGTACTCTCGATGAACTTCAGCAGCAGTATAAAGAGTCTTCAGCTCTTTTGCACGAAGGGTATGAGAAGAAAATCAAACAATTTAGTGCTGAAAAAGGCTACGACAAGATGCTTGCTGGCTATGAAGTGAGAGAGAGAACATTGAAAGCAGATGTCGAAGGGCACATGCAAATCGCTGAGCTATTGGAACAAGAAAACAACAATCTGCAAAAAGAACTAGCTCAGCTGAGGTCTGCTACTTCATCTTCCACTGCCTTGGTCACCGATGAAGGATTCTCATTTTTAGAAGTGGAAAATGCCAAGTTGCGAGAAGAGTTAGAGTCTTTGAGAAGAGTTGGGCCTTCTACTGCTATTCGGGGACGAGGAAGAGGTTCTCGTGGATGAGGAAGAGTTGCTCATAATGTTGAAGAGGAATAAAGTACTCAACCTGCTCGGGGACGACCAAGAGTTATTCGTCGTACTATTGAAGAAGCTCGTACTCAATCAGCGTTGGAAAACCAAGCATTCCAATTGATGGCAAAAAATCAAGCCTTGTCTGAACTGTCCAAGAAAGTCCAAACTTTGGAGGATCAACTTGCTGCGACGAAGTCTGCTTTGGATCATAAGGATATTTTTTCCAGAAACCTTCATGAGCAGTTAGAGAGACTAATTTTCCAATTCCATAAACAACCTCATGAATTCTGGATGGCAGGCTACAATGAGGCCCTTTTTCACTTGAATGATCTTATTGAAAATGCTAATAATGAAGGCTACAAACAGGGATGGTTGAACGCCCTGGGTGTATTGAAACTAGAGCAAGGTCATTATTTATGGGATTACCATGCTCTTGGGCTGCTCGATCTACCAATTCCGCCCTCCAAGCTTGACATGAGCTGGATCCTTGCTCGGGTTATTCCTCGTTGTTTGATCTCCAAGTATCTTGGTGACTATGCCCTTCATTCACAGGCAGAATTATCTCGTCCTGAGCATTTACTAGATACACCTTCAATAATGAATGTCAGAATGCTTCGAGATCTTAAGTTCATTAATTCTCCCCCTTGCCTGGAAGATCCTCCTGCTGGCAAGGAGCCTATTTCAAAAGCAGAAGGGAAAAGACCAGTAGAATAGGAAATTCTGATGTAATAATTAGTACACAATTTAATATCAATGTAATAAATTTGTGTAATTCATTTTGAATTCAATGAAAGAGTTTCATTTTTGTTCGCAAATTTGTATTGCTATTGTCTTGTATTTATCAAACACTTTATATTTGTGCTTGCATAACAATATCGTGTGGTTCATTGACCAAAAAAGTTACAAGTATCAGTAATGTTGCTCGATCACTTAATAATGAGTATAAAAATGTTTAAAATTCTTCTAACCAACCAAGGTTGTTAAATTGTGCTCGTCGACCAATTATAGTTAGTGGGTTTTTATCCCCAACCAGCTATGCTTGGTACTGTTTGAAATATTTTCTCCTCGTCGACCAACTACAGTTAGTGGATTTTTATCCCCGACCAACCATACTTGATTCAGTTTGGAATATTTTGTTCTTCGAGGAACTTTTGTATTTTATGTAATAATCTTACCTCCCGACCAACATAAGTTGGCATTTGAGAGCATATCTTGTTTCCTAACCAACCGAGATTGGCATTTTTCGGAGTATTTTGCTTCCTAGCCAAACACGTTGGCATTTTTAGGAATGTTGTTCTCGCCCTTTTACCAACCGGAGTTGGTCTGAGTTCAAACTATCATGTCCACTTGACCTTTTACCAAAATTGGTCTGAGCCAGTGTCAGCCTCCTAACCAAAGGAGTATTGTTTCCTAACCAACCGGAGCTGGTATTTTTAGGAATGTCGTGTTCTCGCCCTTTTACCAATCGAAATTGGTCTGAGTTCGAACTATCATGTCCACTCGCCCTTTTACCAACCGGAGTTGGTATAAGCTAGTGTACGCCTCCTAACCAAAGGAGTATGGTTTGTTCTCGCCCTTTTACCAACCGGAGTTGGTCTGAGCTTGAACTATCGTGTTCTCGCCCTTTTACCAACCGGAGTTGGTCTGAGCTTAAACTATCGTACTGAGCTTGAACTATCGTGTTGTTTTTACTGCCGAGCAGCGTAGTATTACACACTAGTATTCCTCGAAAAAATTTCAATAAAAAGATAGAAGATGGCGAAATATAATCGTTTTATTCATATTGATTGAACTGCTTTACATTTTACATCATTGATAATACTTGCGTAGGTGTTCAGCATTCCATGCATTCTTAAATTCCTCTCCTTCTAGAGTTGCTATTCGGTAAGTTCCTGGTCGAACAACTTCTGTAACTCGGTAAGGTCCATGCCAGTTTGCTTCCAACTTATTGTGCTTCTGAATGACCTTCTTTAGCACGTAATCTCCTTATTTTAAGTCGCATTTTTTCACCCTCTTGTTGTAGAACAGGGCTGTTCGTTGTTGGTAAGCAGCATTCCTAATGGCTGCCTCTTCTCTAACCTCCTCGAGCATGTCCAAATCTAATCTCCTCATTAAATCGCTGACTGGGGAATTGAAATTTAGCACTCTGTGTGTTGGAAGACCCAACTCGGCAGGTATTACGGCCTCACTTCCAAACGCCAGCATATATGGTGATTCTCCAATTGCTGTTCAGGGAGTTGTTCGGTAAGCCCACAATACTGACTGTAGCTCATTAATCCAATTAGCTTTAGCCTCACTTAGCCTCTTCTTCAAACCATTTAGTAATGTTCTGTTCGTCACTTCAGTTTGTCCATTGCTTTGAGGATGGCCTGGTGCTGAATGAACCTTCAAAATGTTTGACTGATGACAATAGGCGACAAACTCCTCGTTATCAAATTGTGTTCCATGGTCTGTGATGAAAGAATGAGGGAGACCATATCGACAGATGATGTATCTCCAAATGAATTGGTACACCTTCTCGTATGTCATATCAATCAGAGGCTCAGCTTCTACCCACTTAGTAAAATAATCCACTGCGATAATGAGGTACTTGAATATTCTTCGGGTCGTTGGCAGTGGTCCAACCAAATCAATTCCCCACATGGCAAATGGCCAAGGGGAAGTTATGGGTGTCAACAATGCTTGTGGAGTTCGCCGAATGGAGGAAAAACGTTGGCATTTATCACATCTCTTAGCATAGGCTATACAATCAGCCCTCATTGTTGGCCAGTAGTATCCCTGCGTCATCACCCTTTGTAAAAGTGTCCGACCTGTTACATGGGATCCACAGGACCCTTCATGGATCTCTTCAATCAATTCTTTCACCTCGGAGGGATGTACACATCTTTGCAAACCTACCATAATTCCTCGTCTATACAAAACACCATTAGTTAGTACATACCGAGCAGCTTTAAACTTCAATTTCTTGGCAGCGAGCTTATCCTCCGGTAATTCTCCTTCCTCAATATATGCCCTGATGGGATCCATCCAAGATGGTCCTAAATCAAGGATAATAATATTCATCGTCAGGTCTTCGTCTATGCTCCGACCTTCTAATACTTCAGTTGGTATCGTTCTTTGCAGTTCGGTACGAGTAGCTGATGCTAGTCGGTCCAGTACGTCTGCTCGTGCATTCTCCATTCTTGGTATTCTGATCAACTGAATGGCATCAAATTCTGCCAATAACTCCATCACCTTTGCATGATATTTGACCATTAATTCTCCTTTAACTGCATATGTTCCCATCATCTGATTCACAATTAATTGAGAATCACTGAATACCATCACTTGTTGTGCTTCCATAATCTTTGCTAAATTAAGACCTGCTATCATGGCCTCATACTCAGCCTCATTATTGGAAGCTTTGAATTGGAATCGCAGGGTGTATTCCATGTCAATCTCGTCTGGGGTGTTCAAAACAATCCCTGTTCCACAACCTGTTGTGCAAGATGACCCATCTACATATAATCTCCATGTAGGTAACTCGTCTTCAAATTTCTTATCTGACAAAGTTCCTCGGTGAAATATTTGTTGTTTCCTTTCATCCTCCTC
Source organism: Sambucus nigra (assembly GCA_949130495.1). Taxonomy (NCBI): domain Eukaryota; kingdom Viridiplantae; phylum Streptophyta; class Magnoliopsida; order Dipsacales; family Adoxaceae; genus Sambucus; species Sambucus nigra. The sequence goes on along the minus strand of OX422213.1, from coordinate 629,183,922 downwards.
TGATATTTCTCGCTCCTCGTCGATCATCTCTTCTCGCCCTTTTACCAACCGGGGTTGGTCTGAGCTCGAATTTGATGATCTTTCAATATCCACAAGCCCTTTTACCAACCGGGGTTGGTCTGAGCTTGTGTTTGTTGATCCTGTAACATCCACAGGTTGATTATCGAAGCAACTTTTGTTCCTCGGGGGTATCAGGATAAGTAAACTTTGCTATAAAATCTGCTACAGCTTGCCCTTTTAATAACGATTTGGGTTCATACACAATATCATATTCACCGAGATCTATTGCCCAGTACATCAGTCTCCCTGATTTTTTTGGCTTATGAAGGGCTTGTCTCAACGGCATGTCGGTATACACGACGATGGTATGGGCCTGGAAATATGGCCTCATTCTTCTACTTGCCTCAATTAATGCCAATGCCAATTTTTCCAGCTTTGGGTACCTAATCTCTGCACCTCAGAAAGCCTTACTTGTGTAATAAATTGGCTTCTGGACTCCATTCTCCATTCTGATCAATGCCGAGCTGACTGCATTCTCTGATACTGCCAGGTACAAGTACAAATTTTCTCCCATTACTGGCCTGGACAACAGTGGAGGTACTCCCAAATATTTCTTCAAGTCTTGGAAGGCTTTTTCACATTCATCATTCCACTCGAAAGTTTTTCGAAGTGTTTTGAAGAATGGGAGGCATCTATCAGTTGCTCGGGATACAAATCTGTTGAGCGCTGTAACTCGTCCTGTAAGACTCTGCACCTCTTTCTTCGTCGTTGGAGATCGCAACCCTAAAAGAGCTTTGATCTTTTCTAGATTCGCCTCAATACCTCGCTGGTTGACAATGTACCCGAGGAACATTCTGTCTCGTACTCCAAATGTGCACTTCATCGGGTTGAGCTTCATTTGGTATTTATCCAGTTGATCAAAGGTCTGACCTAAGTCAACTAGATGATCAGCAGCTTTCTTGCTCTTTGTCAGCATATCATCGACATAGACTTCCATATTGCAACTGATTTGTTCGGCAAAAACCTTGTTCATCTGCCGCTGGTATGTCGCTCCTGCATTTTTCAAACCAAAAGGCATAACATTATAACAATAAGTTCCCCTAGGGGTAATAAAAGAAGTACTTTTCCTGTCTTCAGGTTTCATTTTGATTTGGTTGTAGCCAGAGTAAGCGTCCATGAAGCTGAGCAGCTCGTGTTCCGAGGTAGCATCCACTAGTTGATCAATTCTGGGCAATGGAAAGTGATCCTTTGGGCATGCCTCGTTGAGATCAGTGAAATCAACACACATTCTCCATTTATTATTTTTCTTCTTTACCATCACCACATTTGCTAACCAGTCTGGATATTTCACATCTTCAATGAATCGAGCTTTCTGGAGCTTCTCGACCTCCTCTTGTATAGCTTGATTCTTTTCGGGACTAAATACTCTTCTTCTCTGCTTTACGGGTTTGATCTCCTTATTCGCATTGAGCTCATGACATAAGAAGTTTGGATCTATTCCCGGCATGTCTTCATGACTCCATGCAAAAGTTTTCTTTCTATTTCTCAAGAAAGTTATCAACTCCTATTTTATTGAAGCATCCAACGTTGAACCTATCTGGGTTATTCGTTCAGGGTGCTCGTCGTCCAGAATAACATTTTCTGTAGATTCCACCACCTGTCCCTTTACAAGTTGGGATTTATCCCTGGGATCCAGTGTTTCAATTTCTGTACCTTCATCCACCTGATAGGTAATAGTCTTTTTCCTTGACTCTTCAAGCTCCTCTTGCTCGGCAGATGAATAATAACATTCCCGAGCTACTTTTTGATCACCTTTCACAACCCCTACTCCGAAATTTATTGGGAATTTTAAGCACTGATGTACTGTAGATGGAACTGCTTCAAACTTCTTCAAACCAACTCTTCCCATGATGATATTGTAAGCTGATTGCACATTCTTATCCATCACAAAGAAGCGTATTCTTTCTGTTCGGCAAGCAGGCCAAGTTCCAATGAATATATCCAACTTGATCGTCCCAAGTGGAAAAACTTTCTCGCCAGCAAAACCCAGGAGAGGTCTGTGATAAGGTTCCAATTGAGATAATTTTAAATTTAAACTATCAAAGCATGAGTAGAACATGATGTCTGCCGAACTACCATTATCTACCAGAACCCTTGAAATCACTACTTCTTTCATCCTCATTTTGATCACCAAAGGGTCGTCGTGAGGGTAAAGAACACCTGCAAGGTCATTTTTTGAAAAACCAATGACCAGCTTCTCTTTGTTTATCTTTCTTGGGCGATCCTCTTCAGCCAAATTTATCCGTTGAATGTATGATCAAGCCTGAGCCTCACCGAGATAATCTTTTCTTTCTACAGTAAGATCTCCTCCTCCTGCATCTCCGCCTGTAATAACATTACAATCAAATGTTCCAAAACGTATTGAAAATACCTCGCGTTCTGGTTGCTTTGGACTTTTGGGAAGATCGGGGTCATCCTCTGTATCATCTTCATGATCCATTTTCCTGTTTTCTTCTCCCCGACGAGGAGATCTAGACCTCTCTCTTGCTCGGTTTTCATTTCCTCTTTCATTTCTACGATCAACATACTTTGACAACTTTCCTCGTCTAATGAGCGTTTCAATCTCATTCTGAAGGGCTATGCAATTTTTAGTCATATGACCATGATCCTTATGAAACTCATAATATTTATCTCTATTTCTTTTGTCAGGGTCCGACCTCAGTTTCTTGGGCCACCTTACTTCCTCTTTATTCTTGATTTCTTCCAAGACATGATTAATACCCATTTTCAAAGGAGTATAATTATCGAATTTTTTCAGGACTTCCCATGACGACTTATTATTCTTGGAATGCTTATCACCGCCATCGCCCTTATGCTCTTTCTTCTTAGATTTGTCGATTTCCACCTTGGTTTCTTTATCCATATTCTTCTTCGCAGCCATAGCCTCCTCAGCATTCATGATTTTGGCCGCTTTTGCCATCAACTCTGACATAGTTGTAGGTGGATCTTTGGCCAAAGTGTAATACAACTTGTTAGGCAACAACCCACTCATCAAGGCGGTGATTGTTGTCTTTTCTTCATCATCTATGACTTCCAGCTTCTCGTTATTGAAACGAGTTATGTAATCTCTAGTACTCTCACAAGATTTTTGTCTAACACTTAACAAGTGTGCTACTCGTTTTACTGGCTTTGCTCCAAAACAGAAATTGCCAATGAACAACTCGGCCAACTGAAAGAAAGTTGAAATCTTACCCCGAGAAAGATTATTGTACCATATCTGGGCAGATCCAGTAAGAGTTCCTGAGAATGCTCTACATCTCATCTCGTCGGGGACAGCATAGATGTCGGCAGCAGCTTGATATTGCTCTATGTGAAGAACAGGATCTGTCTTTCCATCGTATTTGGGGGTCACCACAGGTGCTTTAAATTTCGACGGTGTAGGAATATCCACAATGGCCTGTACAAAAGGTGTCCCTTGAACAAAAGTTTGTTGTAGGGGGTTCTTCGCCTTAGCCATTTCTCCCAATCTATCCTCCAACCGCTGAATGGAACCTTTCCACGCATCATTTCCTTCCTCGGGCCTATTAGTTCGAACAATTGATTGATCTGATGTGGCCTACTGAGATCTATCTCGACGAGCAACTGGTCGTGATTGTGCTGATCCTTCTCTTAGATCTGATGGTTGTCGAAAACTCCTCGACATGGTTTTAGGTGGACTCCTATTCCTCCTAGGGCCTAATCGACTGAAAAGAGACACCCTGCTCAGTCTTTCCAAGGCACTGGTCCTCTCTGGAGAGAGAGTAATACCCTGCTCAGTATCTGTGGCCCGTATTGGTGAAGTTCGTCCAGGTTGATAAGAGAAATCATCAGATTCCTCATTACGATACGCATCTGTACGCCTGGATCGTGAAGAAAGTAAATAGGTTTGCCTTTGACCACTTCGCTGTCCCGAATGTGCAGGTGCACCGCCATGAAGGGTTTGTATGAGTTGTCGCATTGTTTCTTGCATGGCGGTTTGTCCTTGAGCCAGATTCGTCATAATTCCTGCCAGATCTAGAGGTGCAGATGGATTTGGAAGATTTCCAGCATTTCCAGCGTTTCGATTGCTGGATTCCGGATTATCTGCCATTGATGATGAATGATTTTTGGTGAAAAATGATAACAACAGTCGTTTCCCACAGACGGCGCCAATCTGTTGATGTAAAAAATTAGATTGCTTCTAATTATTTAATCACAGATAAATATAAATGAGACAAAGAATTTTAAAATGGTTCAGCCTTATAAGAATGGCCTACGTCCACTATTTTCTGTTATTGCCAAGTGTTTTGGAGTTCTCGATATGTAATTCTATCAAGAAAATCCGGTCCCTTTGAATGAGGGTGATACAATGTATTTATAGCCCTTAGGTTGTACATGTGAAAGGGTAAACAATTAATGCCCTTTAAGAGTATACGTGTGTATGATAAGCATTTAATGAATAGTTGAACTGTTGATTATCTGGCAATCAATGCTGTGGCCGAGTTGCAGCTCAGACCGCCTTAGTTGCTCGTCGTTCAGGAGTTCCTCGGAGTGTTGGAGTTCCTCAGAGTACACTTGCTGCTCGGAGTGAGTATGACTTGGTCGGGGAAATAAACTTCCTCGTTGCTATTGTGCCACGTAGATCGACACGTGTCTTCTTATTATTCGTCTATATCAGCATGCTAATTTTGGTATCAACAATTAGTTTTCTGAAAAAGATATTATTAAATTTATAATTGTAAAGAGAGTTATATTATCGATTTAATATTATTCAGAATATTTCAAATTAATAAATTGAGAAATTAAAATAATTGATAATGCAGTGTAATCCCATCTATTGACATTCTTACATTTTTCACACTTGATTGCACTTTCTTTTTCGTTATTTAGTCATAATTTTAATTTTAGCATTAATTAAGTAATTTTCTCCCTTGAAATTGTTTTAAAAAAAAGATTTTAATAAAAAAAATTGAAATTGCAAGTATTCACATTAATTGTTTCACCTTAAAAGTTGGATTGATACATGCGCTTACCGCAATACGCATTGTTTTAAACAAGTATTGTAGGTACTCAAGGAAATTTGGAGAGTGGCTTTTGAAAACAAGTACCATACGCGCAAAGCCACTTATCATGCACCAGCACATCGATGTCGACGATATTGAGCTCCAGCCAAATGCTACTAATGAGGAGAGATCGGTAGCCATTTTAGATAGACGGGAGCGCCGACTGCAGTCCAAGATTGTTCATATAGTTCGGATGCAATGGGGGCACCACCGGGAGGACGAGTCAACTTGGGAGTGGGAGGATGACATTGCGTAAAGTATCCATAACTCTTCTATCTAGGTACGTACTTTCTTGATTCTGAGGACGGAAACCTATCATTAGGGGAGGAGAATGTAATACCCCACATTTTCTCTTAAATAATTAGTGGTAAATTATTTTTTGAATTAATAATTAATTTTGAAAATTTAATCTAAATAAATATTTTTATTCGAATATGTTAAGTGGAAACTTGTTACTTACTATTCTTGTGTGTATCATTCATTTTTGTGCATGGTTATGTCATTTGCATATAATAATAGAAAATTATATAATTTATGTTCGACGCAAATAAAAAATAATTATTTTGGCATAAATAAATTGGAGCACGTTTTGGGACTTATATGAACTCGTTTAAGTGGTTTAAACCTTTAAAAATGGTACTGGGTCAATAACTTATAGGTTGGAAATATTTTGGGCTAATTAGATAATGGATTCGTGCTCATTTGGGGGTCCAAAAGTTGGGCCCATAACCCAACTTGGGATTTAACACTTAATGAGTAGTTTAGTGGGTGTCAACCACTTCCCTATTATCACAAAAATCAAAACCTAAATAGAAGCCACGGGAGAGAGAAGAGAGAAACACCCAAAAAGAGAAAAGAGGAAGAACAAGAGGGAGATAAAAAACTTTCAAGGGTTTCTTCAGTGCAAATTTCAGGCAAGAATTTCGTGCATAATTTATGTCTATAATTTATTTCTCAATGCAGAATCATATTCCCTTAGATTTATGAAAAATAGGGTTTATTGTATTTGATCTTATGTTGAATACCGAGATGTAAAGGAATGATAAATTGAATTTGATAAAGATATGAATGTAGAGGAATGATTCACATGTAAAATTTATTTTCAGAAATTAGGAATCGATAAATCTGAATATTTGGGGTTAGATTCCTTTAAGTTTTAATAGAAATTTGGGGATGCATGTATAACTATTGTGGACGCTGTTGATGATGAATAATAAGGTTCTTAAAAATGCGGGGCGTGACCGAGACGTGGAGGTCAAGCCTTAAGCCTTGGAAGCGTAGGGGGGCTTAAGCGTAAAAAGGCATGAAAAAACGTTTAGAAATTTTTTAATATATTTTAATATTTTTTGACTATGACAAGGCTATTAAAAATACTAAAATGGTACATAGCTTACAAATATGTCTAAATATTTGTAAATTAAAATACTATTTTTTTAAATACAAAAAAAGCAAAAAAAATGCGTTTTTTCACGCCTTACTTCTAAAAAACTCGCGTCTTTCACGCCTTGCCCCCCAAAAATTCGTGTTTTATCACTCCTTACCCCAAAAAAGGTTGACTATCGTTGACCACGCCTAGGACCAAAACTTGACGTATCTAAAAAGCCTCGCGCCTAGGTGCGCCTTGGCGCCGCCTAGGTGCATTTTTTAGAACACTGATGAATAGAGAACTAAAATTTTTATAAACTTCTTGATAAATAAAATCTGGTTATGATGATTAACTAATGGGTATTTTGTGCATGTTTAAGAATTAATTTGGGACTTAAAAATGTTTTGGTTAGGTATAAATTCGGGTTGTTGGAAGTTAGTTTTTCGGGTTTATTAACTGTTCTGGGCGGACTGTAATAGGGAAAAACGAATTGGGGAAAGAGTAAGGGGTCCTTCAAATTCCTGGAGAGTCGTTCAAATGACAACCCTTATCGCGCGAACGAGACCCCAATTCGTTCGAGCGACGCGTCCCCTTTTCTCTCTCCTCGTCTCCTTTTCTGCTTTAACCCCAATTTCTGTAACTGGATTACTGCATTGTGTTCCTCATGAATAATAACTACAAAATTATTAAGAAAGGGATATTTTGGGTTTTGGGTTAATTAAATTATGGAACAAAATTATACCCATATCCAAATTAATAATAATTACCTATAACTAGATGGTTAAGTAATTAATTACTGGATATAATTAATTATTTATAAGATGATAAATTATTAATGGATGATTGATGGTATGGGATTTGGATTGGAATTTTATGGTAATTTAGGAAGAGTTGGCTTCACTTATTATACGAAAAATAATATATAATCTATTATATTTGTATGTGGATATACCGATGGACTTTTCTATCGGCTCGGGGGTTCGCGCATTCGGGCCAGTGACCACATATCGGCACAGGTGGGCTTAACGATGTGTAGGCATATAGGTATTACATAGAGGCTCCCCCCACTAGAGGTAGGTGTGGCGCTGACCGTTCTTGTATTACCACTGGGTATGGGCCATTAGAGACCACCCCCAACTTATATGTGTTTTGTGGTATCCGCTTAAGATGTTAGGATTCCTTTGGACTGTCCGATTTCGATGTTAGGATTGATTTGTACTTGTCGATAGAGCACGTATATGACACCAACGGTAGATGACCTTTTGTTTCACATATATGGAAGGACATATATTATTAATTACCAGGACATTTTGGAAATAAATTAAATTGTCTAAGGATATAGGCATTAACTAATAAATATTCTATAACGCATAATAGATGTTTATGCTTTATACTTGATAAAGGGGGAAACCAGAATTAATGTAAGTTGATAAATTTTAAAAATGTAGGGATTACATTTAATTAAATCAATTGGTAAGGTATTTCCTCAAAAATTAACATGATGTCACAAATTTAATGTTTGGGATGTTTTGGGGTGCGAATGATATTTCGTTTAGATGAGGGGCGAGGTGTCATACTCATGTGAGTGTGGAAAAGGGAGATTATTTATTGTGCATCGACTGTATAATTACATTCATATTTTATTCAAGTTGATTCTTGCACACCTCGGGTTTTGACCCAAATTTAAATATTTTCCCCCCAAGTGCTCCTAGACAGGGATAGTTGGATTGTGCTGTGGCAGTCCCACGATTTCATTTACTCTCCAGATTCAGATTCAGTTCTCTTCTAGCATAGGTGCATTTCAGATCCAACTATTTTTTTTTTTTGAAATATTTGTAAGGGAAAAAACCCGATAATTTTTCATTTCATGTTAGTAGGGATTTATTGTGTTAGCCGGATTTTATTTTTATCATTATGGTGGTGTGGATTATTGGATCATTGTATATGTGTTCTTCATTTATAAATGCCGATGTTTTGGAAAATAATTTTTTTTATATTTTCTATGGTGCTAAGAATGGTATTAATTGACAAGCAACCCCTATCTTCGGCGTATCGTGCCTGACCAGCCTTTACATGAGAAAATAGGGGTTGTTACATTAGTAAGTTGCGATTTACTGTTCATAGTGAAATAAAGGTTTTTGCCCTTTAGGGGATTTTTCGTGAAATTAGTATGTCTAGAAATTTGTGATTGTTTTATGACGGCATGATTAATTTATTCACCTAGATGCATGGTTTATGAGGGTATAACAAGCGAGAGAGATATAAAAAGTGAAAGAGATATAAGAAGTAAAAGTGAAAAAGTGACAGGTTTGGAAAAGATGAAGAGTAAGGGTATATATATATATATATATATACGTGTGTGTGTGTGTTGGGGGGTACCTTCTTCATCTTTTAGGCCCATGAGAGTAGCTGGACAAAGACCAATTGAAAATAAGAGGTGTCCGACCCATATTATGAGATGCTTTAAATAACAGTTAGAATTGAGGATTTGACCCATCTATCTCCAAAAATCTCGGAGGAGTTATTCAGGGGATAGTGGGCTAACGGGGTGATTATCAGTGCCCCTCTCTCTCTTTTTTGGAATACATATTGTACCCCTAGCCCAGGACTAGGCCTGTCAATTGGTCGGGTCTGGACCCGGACCCGATCCGGACCTGATCCGTATAATAGGGTCTGAGCATATTTTTTGGGACCCGAGACCCAAAGACCCGAATACCCGAAGACCCGTTTATTAAATGGGTAGGGTCTGGATCTTATACAAGACCCAGACCCGAAGACCCGACCCGAATTGTACATTATTATTTAAAAATATATATATATATATACTATAAATTTATATATATTTATAAATATATCTTATAAATATAACATGTAAGTATTATATATAAAAATATATATTTCTGTATATAATAAATATAAGTAATATATGTTTTATTTATACTAATAATATGCTATAATACATTACAAAATATTTTAATTTTAAGATTAAAAAAATAAAGGGGTTAAAATAAAATAAATGTTTATATTTGGTTAGACCCGGACCCGAACCCGAGACCCGGAGACCCGAACGGATCTGGGTCTAGATCCAATATTGTAGACCCGATGAAGACCCAGACCTGAACCCAAACCCTATGAAGACTCGATTACACGGATCTGGATCTCCCTAAACTCGATCCGTCTCCGACCCGTTGACAGGCCTACCCAGGACAAAGGGCATAGAGAAAAACTTCTTTTAAGAGATACTTAATACAATAGTAGACCTCTCCGTAGACGTAGGTAATTTGCCGAACCACGTACATCTTTATGTTGTGTGATTATGATATTTGTTCTTCTTCTTTTCCTATTGATTGTCTTTCATTATTATTTGTGTTGAGATTTTTATCACCACAATTGGCGCCGTCTGTGGGAAATGGTTATTTTTCCTTTAAGAAAGCCTTCACTAGTGACGCGACCAAAAATGTGTCTAGTGTGCGTGCTATTTAGGTTCAAGTGCAAGCCTGTCGCTTAAGTAATAATCTGATAAGTTGGGTATCGATCCTCAGGAAAACAGGACGACGAAGTCGTAACGACATTGGAAAGACGAAGGTATCCTAACTCTGACTCTAAAAAGAAGGAAAAGGTGATTTGGATTGTGAAATGACTACAACTAGATGCAAATATGAAACTGAGTAACTAATGAAATTATGAATAAATGAAATGCAATTACTCTAATTAACTAAAGGACTAATGATGATTTGACTAAAACTTTTAACTATGAAATGAGAAAGATAGGTCAAGTTACAATCCCCCAGACCCTAGTAATTCACTTCGTAGGATACTAGATTCAGAATTAAAGCTTTAAATGAATCCAGCTTCTTAATGCTCATAAGCATTACATATATGGGGGATCATAGACCGCACAGTATGTAAGAAAAGAATGAATTAAAACCCGGTCTTTAACACTCCTAAGTATTATATATATGAAGGATCGTAGCCCGCACAGTACATAAGCAAAGGATTAATTAAAGATGTATCATATTACTACGATACAATTCACCTAAGATTTTAATTCCAACTTCTATTTCCATTATCATGAATTACATCGGGTGGGGTTCATGCACCCCAACCCTTGAAAACTTAGCCGAACATATTAAAACTAGAAGAAAACGCGTTTTAAATGTGTAAAACGTGACTGCGTGATAATTGATTAAATTCGTAAATATCTAATTTGGTACACTTATTTAATTAGAGTCTTTTTTTTAAACCAAATTAATTTAGCCCCTAAACATGCATCTAAAGTGCGTGTGTCAACCCATAAATAAATAAATTTGTAAAACACGACTGTGTGATAATTGATTAAATTCGTAAATTTTCAATTTGGCACACTTATTTAATTAGAGTCTATTTTTAAACCAGATTAATCCAGACCCTAAACATGCATTTAAAGTGCGCGTGTCAACCCATAAATAAATAAAGCATGTGACACAAATATTCAGGAAAAGTGCCCGAAGGGAAAGACCTTTTATTTCTAGAACTTTGAAGAATTCACAAGACCATTGACTTACAAACAACCTGATAATCGCCTACAAGTGTAACGCACGGTGTCTTCGTCAAACCTCCAAAGCAACGGCTAGAAATAACATCGGCTGGAATCTCGCACAAGAACTCCAGGTGGTCACCAATGAAGAAGAAAACGGCTTCTCCACAAGTGTGAACTTTATAAGGACTCCCTCCACAATAGTACGCAGCTGTCGGTTGTAGAGATCTCCTCACAAAGTATGAGAAAAAGAAAAATATGTTCTTGAGTTCCACAAAATAATTCACATAAAAGTAATTGGGATTTTGTGAATTAAAAACAAAACATTTGAACCCTTAAAATTGTTTGAGAAAAACTTTCTGCCAAAAGGTATTGAATTAAATCTGGGCCGATACACAAAAGTTTCAAAAGAATAAAACTCTTAAAAGTTAAAACTGTTCTCCACGTTAAAACAAAAGATTGACTTCCTTTTTATAAGGAAATTGAGGCGATCAAAGGATCAGGATGAAGTCAGACGTGTCAGCCAAAAGCAGCATCGCTCGAATGAGATTTCCATCTCGCTCGAACGAGATCGCGTGTCATCCAATGTCGTTCGAACGAGATGGTGATCTCGCGCGAACGAGATTGGCGTCGAAATCGAGGTGCATTCACTGCCTTAGAAATTTTCTCAAAACTTTCTTTTTCGAAAACAGTTAACACCTTTTTAAAAGAAACATTTATAAAAACATTTTTTATAACAAAGCTTTTTTAAAATTCCTTTTAAGAATATTATAAAAACATTTTTATATAAAAGATTTTTATAACTCCTTTTAAAAAATATCCCAACACTCTTAATATCACTACACCAAAATGATAAAGTTGTCACCTTTCAGCCGACCACCCTTGTCAAGGTCATTGACCGTGACAACTTTCGCAGTAAAAAAAAGCCCTAGGCTTCTTTTTTTCCCACCTTTTTTGGTTTCCCCCCCCCCCCTCTCTCTAGGCGATTTCTGCTCTCTCTATCTAAGGTATATTTTTTTTCCTCTCTTTCTCTTTCAATTCTATATGTATGTGTATGTGTATGTGTATATGTATGTGTGTATGTATATGTGTATGTGTGTGTATATATGTGTGTGTTGGTGTGTGGTGGGGGAGGGGGTAATGGGGGTGGGGTGGTGCAGGTGTGGTGGGGGAGGGGGTGGGGTATGTGTATATGTGTGTGGTGGTGTGTGGTGGGGGAGGGGGGAAGGTGGTAGTGTGGGTGTGGTGTGGTGTGGGGAGGGGGTGGGGTGGTGGGGGTGGAATTTTCTAACTAAAAATATGATAATTCAATTAGGTAAAACCCTAGATAATTTTTTAACAGAATTTGATAATATTATATAAAGTTTAGTAAATTCACAAAATGTTGCCAATTGTATGTTTTTAGGAATATCATTAATTACTTTCGTGCCCAACTATGTAGAATCCATACACATGCATGTTGTTAGAAAGTCTTAAATTTAATTCTCGCTTTAATTTGTAGAATCTCTGTACTTGGTTGGATTTATCCCTTTATGATAATGAAATTTATGCTCCAATTATAATTATCTCATGTCATAATTTTATTGGTAAACAATAAATTAATAAAGTAATAAAAATATGAAAATACCCCAATTGATATAGTAAGATTCGTTCTAGACTTCATTACAAATTATTCATGCCAAACCCGACTCTCTTATAAGATATGCATATTGTGATAAAATATAATGAGGATAAGAGACTTTTGAAATATAAAAGAATCTCAAAGAATAAATATAAAGATAAAGGATTAAAGACAAGGCCATGACAAATGTAGTTGTCACGGTCGTGGTGGGGGGAGGGGGTGGGGTGGTGGGCTGGGGGGTGTGTGTGTGTGCGTGGTGGGGGGAGGGGGCAAGGGGTGTGGTGGGGGTGGGGGTGGGGGGGGTGTGGTGGGGTAATTTTAACAATTGTATAGCTTTAATTAAGAAATTGTATAACTTTAATTGTAATTTTAATTGTATAGTTTTAGATGAAAGTAAATTAATAATTAGTGCCAATTTCATATGAAAGTAGGATTGTCCCTCATTGTAAATTAGTAAATTAATAATTGTATACTTTAATTGTTAGTTTAATTGATGAAATGTTGGGTTGGTTAGTTTTAAAAGTGGCATGATGTGTGCGTGTGTGTGGTGGGGTGTGGGGTAGGGGGTGTGTATGTGTACTATTAACATTTTTTTTATCTGTACTGATAACATTTTTTTACAACAAATGTCTCCTTTAGATATTAAGGCGAAGATGATGATGCTGTTTATGATGATGTCGTCTGGGCTTGGTGGTAGCGGAGGCGACGCGGGCTCCTCCGCCCCTAGGCTCCCCAAATATGGAAAATTTGGGATTACCGTCGAGAACAAATCGGAGCTATTAGCGAGATCCCTCGAGCTGCTAAAGACGGTCATCGGCCCGTGGTTTATGAGTTGGAAGGAGGTGCCATATGAGCTCAAGTTAGGTGTTTGGGCGGCACTACAGGTAATATATTTATATTTCAATTTCAATTTCAATTTCAATTTCAATTTCAATTTCAATTTCAATTTCAATTTCGATTTCATTTTATATTTATATTTATATTTATATTTATATTTATATTTATATTTATATTTATTCGCAACTAACATTGAATTTGTTGGACAGGAACAATTCAACTTGGATCCAAAGCTACGCGATTCCGTCTTGGAGCAGTTGAGGGAGCAACACAAGACGTGGAAGAAAAATATGCGGACACGGTACTTTGGAAAAACACGAGAGTCTATTATACAATGGCGTGGATCCATCCCGCCCAAGGAGCCGATCTCATTGGCACAATGGCAAAAGTTCATTGACAATGAGATCGAGGATCGACAATTGGCATCTTGCCAATCGGGGAGGGAAAACCGGGCAAAAAGGATGGACGTGCACTACTCCAGCCGGACCTCTTACGCCGAGGTGAAGAATAGGATGAAGGTAAGATTTAATTTTTCTATAACTACAGAAATATATTCTTCTTCATTATTTTACTTTACGGGGCCGATACTAATTTTACTCTATTTTACTTCAGGGGGTAGGGAGTGGGCCATGGGGTAAGCCACATAGGCTCGATACTTATGTGGCTCTTCGGACGAAGAAGGGGAAGGACAAGGAAGTGTCCCCGAGCGTCGCAGTGACGATTGTAAGTAATCCGATAATTTTAATTTTTGTTAATTACATCATAATTTTTTAGTTTATTTATTTTACTAATCATGTGCCTTTTGTCATTTCAGGCAAAGCTTAAGGAAGTGCATGAGTCGCAGTCTGATGCCGACAAGGCGTCTTTGTTCACAGACGCACTCAGCCAAGTGCTTGGCTCTGATCGCAAGGGGTGGACAAGGGGGTGAGCTCGCGGGTGGCCAAATCTAGGATCATTGGATTGGAGACAAACGACACTGGGTTGGCTCGAAGGGTGGTTTCACACGACGCGAAGCTGTCCCGTTTGAAGGCGACGGTCAAAGATATGTACGCATTCATGAAGCGTACGTTGGACGGAGACCAAAAGGGGAAGGGAAAGGTAAATGGAAGGAGAAGGCGGAGGAGGATGAGGAGGTGCGGGAGAACGAGGCGCAGGAGGACGATGATGTGGACCTCCCTGCTTCTTCACCGTCACGTGCGTATTTCGATGATCCACTTCCTTATTTGGCTCCCTTCCCCAGACCATTGTCGACACTTGGTTGGCCGAGCGTGTTCATATTGGATGTATTTGATGGCCAGCGGATAGGGAGGGGGTTGAGGGACCCGAATATCATCGAGGGTGGAATAGTTCGTGGCGTGCGCTTCAAGGGATCGAGTCCAAAGTGCTTGTCACGCATGTGATACCCGAGAAGGAGAACTCCCTATTGTGGTTGCGCGAACAATGCGGCACGATGTATATTAGTGGGTGTGTCAATTCATATATCGTGTGGCCAACTCACCTCCTCACATTTACCCAAGACATGTAGTAACATTATTTTTAAGTTTGTATATTTTAATTATATTTGGATTATATTGTCATGTATATTGTTTCTATTTTGAATATTTGGATTATATCGTCATGAATATATATTTGCACTATCTTGGGTATATTTGGATATATGATGTTTGAATAGGTACAACCAACGTTGTTATAATAGGTACAAATATAATGTTGGGCAGTGGCAGTGGCCATACTGCCCAACATATTTGTTTTTCAATTCTGCCCAGAATTGTCACGGTCATTGACCGTGACAATATTTTTAAAAAGGGTCAAGGTTTTGTCACAGTTATTAACCGTGACTAAACTTGTCACGGTCCATGACCTTGACACGACCGTGACAATTCTAACGGAGTTGTCAAGGTCAATGACCGTGACATGTCCGTGATAAAAAAATTTGTCTCGCCCCGAATTGTCACGATCATTGACCTTGACAAGTCCAATTTGTCAAGGTCAATGACCGTGACAATAGTGCAGATTTGGTGTAGTGTATGAAATGTAAATGAAACTTTAAAACATTATCTTACCAAAGTTCATATTGTTGGGCTTGAATGTTGAAGATAACTTGTAATTCGGATTCGTCTTTTGTAGGTGCAATCTTCACAATTCTTCGATGACTTGTAGTGGTATATGACAAAATTAATTGTGACGGACTTATTAAAAATATGTCCTTACAGAATGAAAGAAAGCATTTTTACTAACAATTGAAGGTGAAGAAGAGGAATGAAATTACTACTAAAGAATTAACTACTGCAATAATGAAAATAAGAATTGGAATAAAATTACTTGAATTTCAGAACTGGAATCAAAGGTATAAAAACTAGGGTTCTTGTTGTTTTATCTTCTAAGCTAATTACAAAGCTTCTCTACACGGATTAGAAGCCCTCCCTTAATGTCTGGGAGTTATTTTAAATTTATACCCTACGAAAATTACAAGAGTTGGATTCATACAAAACTCTATCAAGAAGAAGATCATCTCAAATCTCGAACCCCGGATCGATCCGGTCAAGACATATCGGACTGGTTCGGGTAACAACTAGATTGGTCCGTTTTTCTTATAAACCGGATTGGTCCGCTAGACAGGTCTCTTTGCAGTGAAATTTGGGGCCGGATCGATCCATTTTGTTGGAAGACCGAATTGGTCGGGTAAATGTATTTTTATTCAGTGATTTTGAATACCCGGATTGATCCGTTTTTCAAATAAACCGGATTGGTCCGGATTGGCTTCTCAATTTCTCTTGAGTATCTCTTCAAAATCTCTCGAATATCTCACATCTTCTGGTCTTCATAACTTCTAATCCATAACTCGGATTGGGACGCGATTTCTTTCTACGTGTTCATAAATTCGAGATCTTTGACTTTTATTCTTGGTCCTCAATCAGATTCCTAGTAGAAGTTATGCTTTTTCCCTTTTGATTCGTTCTCTTTCTTTTCTCTTGCTTTTTCCGGTTTCTTTCTTTCTTTTATGTATTAAATACCTGTAAACTTAGCAAGAAATACACGAAACTCGGGATACTTGTTAAACGAAATCGTTAGCAAAGATATGAGATAAACTAATTCATTTTAAGTTATTCGAGGTAATAAAAACCTCTAAATTAAGGGGTAAATTTTGAAGAATTTAAGCCTAATCAAACGCACCTAACTTAGAACTTTGATCGTCCCAAGCAATGTAAAAGAATCAAAACATGATCCAACTCTAAAATGGGATTGAATACCTCTTTCGCGGGCAAGCGATTGCATTTAGTGTATGCAACAAGCCTTTAAACCCCTAGGTTGCCCTAGTAGGACGAGTTGTGTCTCGTGAGGGTTTTCAGCGAATGTACCCACAAAATTTGCTCAAAGAAAACTCAAAATACGCAAAAATTGTATAACTCAAACTTTTCCCGAAAATAGTCATCATCAATTCATGTTCAAGAGTCTCAAATCATAGTGCGTATGTGCGGAGCCAGAAATTTAACCGCAGATTTCCACCGATTGACCATTACGTTACTTGTACAAAAATTCGTTTGGATTTCAAAATCTCATGGGATGCTCTCACAAACGAATCACTTGGAAGTGTGGCTATTTTCTCTCGGTATGCGTGATTTATAAGAGTAAATGCATTGGAACCAAGTTCACGCACATAAATAGAAAGACAGACTTTTGTGGTAACCGGATCTCGTCATTGGATTAAGGTTATAAGAAAATGGGAACATTGCCTCTAATTCATATCTTTAACCTCTTTCGTTATCTTTTTATGTTTTAGCTCTCCACGTGGTAATTAATTTCGCAAATTGGACTCTGTTAGGACTTTTTCGGGTTAAAGGTATATTGGGGAAAATGGGAATGGTAAGAAAATCTGGATTTGGAAAGTTTTCTTATGATGTCCTTTTGTGCTTTCCCAGGCTTTTGCTCATTTTTTTCTTCTTTTTCTCTTTTCCATGCTTTTCTTTTATTTTTGTTTTTGTTGAGCATATATATTCTTTTTTTGCCCCCTTTTATGCACTTTCCGGACTTAATTTATGGGATTATTAACTTTCATAATTCCGTGCCAGTTGGAGTTTTTTGGGTTGTTAAATGAAAGGGAAAAAATTATTTGGCTCAATTTTGGTTTACAAAAGGGATAATTTTTTTTCGCTACTTTTTCTCGCCAATATTTTTAGGTGACAAATGAGGGCCTACTTCATTATCCAAAATACTAATTGTGTTACCATATGCGTCTCGAGATTAATTTAGTTTAGAGGTCTATTTGGCATGTTTTTCAAGACAACATTTCATTTCCCACAACCGATCAAAGTGAAAGAATTGAGATCCTCGACAACTTTTTAGACGTTGAAAAGAACTTTGAGTTAACAATTAACTTGGATTGATTTATAAATTCACAATAATGAAAGGGTAGAATCTCACTGGGTTTGTTAATCTCCACATTTATTCGTTAAGTCGTCTACGTTCGCTCAATTTCCATCTTTGGTCCATTTCGGCTTTGTGTATTATATTTTTACAATTTGAGAGTTTAAATCGAATTTTAATGATATTTTTGAAATTTTGAATTCCAATTTTTATTTATTTCGAAAAAAATATTTTTAGATTTTTCAAAATTTTTGAAATTTCTGGGCATATTTGAAAATTTGTGAAGTTTTAGAAAGACGCACTTGTGACCCCCCCCTAATTTAGACTTTTGCATTGTCCTCAAGCAAAAAGGACTAAAATCTAACTCAAAGTGAATTAAAAGTGCGAATAAATAAAACGAACAAATATGAAAAATGCAGAATTTTATATAACGGAACATCATGTGTTACAAACGGAAAGGAAATCAAACAACCATGTGAAAATAGCCAACAATTAAACAACCACTTTTAAGAAAAAAAAATCACTGGGGCGGGAGGTTGGAGGTTCCGGGCGCGCTGGGGTCATACGGGTCATAGAAGAAGCATGGAGGGGGTCTACCAAAGTTGAGTTCGTACATGTGAGTTTGGAGACAATGCATCGTGCTCGTATCCCTTCGGTAGGTCGCCTGATCCCGTTGATATGTTGCTTGGTCCCTATTGTATTATGTGACGAATCCGTCAACCCGAATTTCGACCGTCGAGAGACACCGATTAATTTCTGCGTTGGCGGGTGACAAATCAGAATCTTCATCACTGCCATAATTGGCGTCGTCCTCTCCCATCACAATGTCCTCCTCCTATTCATCGATGCTCTCGTCGTCACCGCTCTATTCCGCTTCTTCATCACTATCCTCCTCTTCGGTATCACTTGCCTCTTGTGCCAATCGGGATTGGATGCGGGCTTGTTGTCTTTCCCGTTTGGTCCGGGTAGTGGAGGCAAAAGGAGTTGGGAGTTGCGGGAAATCTTACGGTGGTGCAATGCCGGTGTCGGCTAATATGGATGTGATGAGCCGGGGGAAGGGGAGAGGGGTGATGCCCTTTTTCTCGGTGGCAGCGAAGAATATATCCTTAAAAATGCACGCATCTAGGCTAATGGGGGTGTTGTGATCGAAGAGGTGGTAGACGAGGGTGTCTTAACGCGGGCGCATCGCCGATTGATTTCCCACGGGGAGAATGTTGGCGCACACTATTTTGAAAGTGAGGCTTGCTTTGTCGCTTATCTGGCCCACTGGGTAGGTTTCGATATTCCCATCAGCTTTGGGGTCGATGCGAGACATGCACACTTCTTTTTCAAGTGGGGCAAGAGGGTTGGGGTATATGTATTGCTGTGGGGTCGGGACATCTTTGGCACCCAACTTCTGGGATAGAAGTTCCAAAGAGAAAAGGACGCGGGTGCCGCCAATGTAAGCTTCAGTATCGTGGTGGCCGGTGCGAACAAGGGAACCATAGAAGGTGCGCACCGCATTGGGCCATACCACATCATAAGGTTCGTTGAGGAAACGACACCAGCCCCGGGCCATGAAAAGAGTGGTGATAGAATTAGGCGTGTCATTCCAAATGACTTGGCGCTCGAGTTGGAGTTTGCGAGGTTGGCCGAAGAAACGTTCACACCACCGTTGCTCGGCGGCTCCGTCGTCGAGAATTTCGATGGAATCGTATATTTGGGGAGGTTGTTGGTTGGACATGGGTATGGGATTGATTAAGAGTGTTGGGAAGAATAAGTGAAAGAGAGGAGGATAGTGAGTAGTGGTGGGGGAAATGGGGTGGGGAAGGTGTAGAATTTATAGGTGGTGAGGGGAGAGGGTAGGGTAGTGTAGGATTTGGATGGAAAAGGGGGAGGGATTTGGAGGGAAAAGGGGTGTTGGGAAGAGAGGGGATGAAAATGGAGGGAATTTGAGGGATTGGGGGAAAAGGGGGTTAACCTAGGGAAGGAAAAGAGTTGCAGACACCGAACCAATTCGGGGCCCCAGGGCCGGATCCTGTATTTTTTTATTTCGATATTTTCCAGACCCGACCAATCCAGGTGCCCATGAACGGATCGATTCGATCCCCAGAATGGCTCTAGTCCTCCTATGGGATGGTATACTCTCCTCCTATGACTTTCAGCTGCTCCTACCTACGATCCGACACCTGTATCACTTTATTACCTCTCACCTTAATATTGTGGCTCTAAAATGCTTGCCTTGTAAAGCGTGCTGGTGCTCTAATTCCTCTCCGCTTGTGATGTGATCCTACAAACTCCACTATCTTAACCTACGTACAACTACTATACACAAAAATTCACCCATTACACATCGGGGGTGCGACGACCTCTCAATTCAAGCTCATTCTACCCCGTAAACGGGGTTCGACAATCAAATGGTGTTGATCTCTTCTATGCACGCCTCAACATATAGCTTTAGGCACTGTCCATTAACTTTGAACGTGTTCCCCCTTTTGGATCTTCCAACTCTACTACTCCGTGGGGAAATACGCTCTTCACAACGAATGGGCCAGTCCATCGAGACCGCTATTTACCCAGAAATAGATGAAGTCGGGAGTTGTAGAGGAGTACCTTTTATCCCGGTTGAAACTCTTTTCGTCGAATAATCTTATCATGTGCGAGTTTCATTTGGGCTTTTGAAATCATAGCATTCTCATACGCATCATTGCGTATCTCCGGCTTTGTCCATATCGTAATTTAACCTCTTAATTGCCCAATACGCTTTGTGCTCTAACTCAATGGGAAGATGGCAAGGTTTTCCATGCACAAAGAGAAATGGGGACATTACGAGTGGGTTCGTGTATACGGTACGGTAGGCCCATAGCGAATCGTTCAATCGAAGGGACCAATCTTTTCGGTCGGGATTGACGGTCTTCTTTAGTATCTTCTTGATTTCACGATTAGCCAACTCGGCTTGCTCATTCGTTTGTGGGTGATATGTCATTCCAACCTTGTGAATGACACCATACTTTTTCATAAGTCTTTCAAACGGCTTTTTGCAAAAGTGGGTGCCGTTATCACTGATTATCGCTTTAGGTGCACTGAAGCGAGAAAGTATGTGTTCATGCAGGAACTTTATCACCACCTTTTTGTCATTAGTCTTGGTAGTTATAACTTCCACCAATTTAGAAACATAGTATATCGCGACTAGGATGTATAGGTATCCAAAGGACGAGGGAAAAGAGCCCATGAAGTCAATACCCTAGCAATCGAAAATCTCAATGATGAGAATCGGGGTTAATGGCATCATGTCTCGTAGGGTAATCGCTCCCATTTGTTGACACTTGTCACAAGATTTACAACAATTGTTCACATCCCAAAACATTGTGGTCCAGTACAAACCGCATTGGAGAATTTTAGCGATTGTCTTTTTCACGAAAAAGTGGCCTCCACATGCTTCCGAATGATAGAATTGGATGACTTTTGGAATTTTATCATCCGGTACGCATCGTCGGATGATTTGGTTAGCGCAATATTTAACAAGGAATGGATCATCATAGAAAAACATGCGCGACCAAGTGATGAACCTCTTCTTATCTTGCAGTGTCCAATCAGGAGGGATGACTCCCGTGAAAAGATAGTTCACTATATTCGTAAACCGGGACAAAGAAGAGGTGTCAAAGAGTTGCTCATCCAGAAAATACTCGTCTATGGGTGTAGGATCACTAGATACGTCGGACAAAAGCAGTGATAAGTGATCGACAACGAAGTTTTTTACTCCTTTTTTGTCTTTAGTGGAAAGATTAAACTCTTGTAGGAGTAAGATCCACCTTATGAGGCGCGACTTTGCATCTTTCTTTGCAAGTAGATATTTTAAAGACGCGTGGTCGGTGAAACAGGTGATGGGAGAACCGATAAGATAGGATCAAAATTTGTCAAGAGCAAATACTACCGCTAGTAACTCCTTCTCCGTGGTGGAGTAATTGGGTTGTGGTCCAATAAGGGTCCGATAATCGTAGAAGATGACATGAGCCTTATTGTCTTTTATTTGGCCCAAAACAACCCCTATCGCATAATCGCTAGCATCACACATAAGCTCCAATGGTAAGGAAAAATCCGAAGCTTGCATAATCGGAGCGGATACAAGCATGTTTTTTAATTTTTTAAATGCACTTTGTCATGCTTTCGTCCACTCAAATGGGATGTCCTTCATGAGAATATTGCTTAAGGGTCTAGCGATGGCGCTAAAGTCCTTAATGAACCTTCTATAAAACCCCGCGTGGCCTAAGAAGGAGCGCACGTCTTTCAGCAATTTAGGCGGGGGTAGGTCAGCTATGACATCCATTTTTTCTCTATCAACCTCGATCCCTTTGGATGGTAGGATGTGGCCAAGAACTATACCCTCGGTTACCATGAAATGGCATTTTCCCCAATTCAGTACTAAGTTCTTTTCCACACATCGGGCTGGTACTTTCTCAAGATTGGCTAAACATAGGTCGAAGGAGGTACCAAAAACACTAAAGTCATCCATAAACACCTTTAGTCCTCTCTCAACGATATCACTGAATAGGCTCAACATACACCTTTGAAAGTCACCGGTGCATTACACAAACCAAATGGCATACATTTTAGGCAAACGTTCCAAAGGGGCAAGTGAAGGTTGTTTTCTCTTTATCAAGTATATCTACCTCAATTTGTTTATATCCGTAATAACCATATAGGAAGCAATAACCCTGGTGGACCGCTACTCTTTCAATCATTTGATCGATAAATGGCAAGGGAAAATGATCTTTCCTAGTTTTCGCATTGAGTTTTCGATAATCAATGCAAACGCCCCACCCAGTGGTGGTCTATTGGGGAACTAACTCTCCCTTGGCATTTTCAATCCCAGTCATGCCTGACTTCTTCGGGAAGACTTGAATGGGGCTCACACACTTGCTATTCAAGATTGGGTAAATAATCCCGACATCCAATAATTTTATAATTTCAGCTCTCACCACATCTTTCATTCTGAGGTTTAACCGTCTTTGCATTTCTCTCGAGGGATTAACATCCTCTTCGAGGTGAATATTATGGGTATAAATTAGAGGGCTTATCCCCTTTAAATCAGATATACACCAACTAAAAGCACTTTGGTACTTCCTCAAAATCTTCAATAGCTTACCCTCCTGCTCTTCATCTAAGCTAGAGGAGACAATAACATGAAATGTCTCACTTTCACCTAGGAAATCATATTTAATATTGGAGCGTAGTTTCTTTTAACTCGAGATTTGGGAATATGCCACTAGAGGGCACTATGAATGCTTCCCTTGGCGGTAACTCTTCGAATCGAGAAACCTAATTAACATCTCTCGCGTCCTCGTTCGATGCTCTCTCATCGAGTAATCCTCTCAACTCCTCTATCCCCCTTTCAAACTCGGTGTAGGCTCCCTCACTCTCATGACTAGAAGCTAGGAAAGCTTCTAAGGCGTCTCTCCAGTAATTTTCCTCAAAGTGTTATTCTATTATCTCCTCAATTAAGCTCACTTCGTGAAGATCATCTTCTTCCTCTGCTTGTTGGGCTCTAGTGAAGATGTTTGTTTCTAAAGTCATATTCCCAAAAGTGAGTTGCATATGTCCATTTCTAGTATTGATCACTGCGTTAGCCGTAGCTAAGAATGGGCGTCCAAGTATAATGGGAACATGATTTTTCGAGGCGAAGGAGGGATTCGTGTCCCAAATGACAAAATCTACCGGGAAGTAGAAAGTGTCTACTTGGACTATCACGTTCTCAACTATACCCCTTGGTATCTTCACGGTCCGATCCGCTAACTGGAGAGTGATCCTTGTGGGCTTAAGACCACCCATATCAAGTTTCCTATAAATCGAATAAGGGAGGATGTTGACATTTGCCCCCAAATCGAGTAAGGCTTTTTCGAATTTGTTCTCTCCAATGGTGTAGGAAATGGTGGGTGCACCCTGATCTTTATATTTAGGTGGGAGATCATTAAGAAGGATTGAGCTCACATTTTGTGCTAGAAACACGTTCTTCTTTACCTCCATCCTCCTCTTGACTGTCAATAAGTCTTTTATGACTTTAGCATAGGATGGGATTTTCCTTATTGCATCGAGGAAAGGTAAGTTCAACTTCACGTTCTTAAGCACCTCAAGTACTTCTTCACTTATGGTCCTTTTATGGGCAGGAACCAATCTTTGAGGAAATGGCACAGTGGAGGGTGGTTTCACAACTACCTCGGGATCACTAGTGTTTTCCTTTTCACTCTCGTTCAAGGAGATGTCTTCGGCCTCTTTCTTGCCTGTCGAATTCTCCTTGTCTTTTGAAATGTCATGTGGGGGAGGTGATAAATCAACAACTCTCCCACTATGAAGAGTGGTTACATCTTGGAAGTGATCTTGTTGTTCTGTAGAGGTGTAACTAACACTAGGTTAACCTTGGGGAGGTCTTTGGCCTTGGGCAGAAAACTTTCCCTTCTCTTGGAGGCTCAATACGGATCGCATCTTAGAGATGTTTGCATTTATTTCGGCGAACATGCGTTTATATCGAGCATTGTTTGCACCTTGAGAATTTATGAATTGGTTCATTGTATCCTCGAGGCTCCTTCGCGGTGGAGCTACATATGGAGCTGGAGGTGGTGGCGCTTGTTGGTATTGAGGAGGTGGGATAACCTGTGAATGTGGGTTCATCGCAGCTTGTGGTTGTCCATAGTTGAAACCATGGTGGTTTCTCCATGAAAGGGTTGGAAGAGTTCCCATGCGGGGTATTAAAATTTCCCTTGAATCCTCCTATAGCATCCACCTTCTAAGTGTACGTAGCCTTGTAGGCATAAATCGTTGGGCTTGCCTTTATGGAGTGGACCGCCTCACAGATAGCACACAATTTTTCCTTCGAACCTTGGATGGATCTAGAGATGTTTCTCAACCGACCATCAAACCACTCTTTCATATCTCTCTGAAACTGATCGAATTGATGATATATTAAGGTATTGCTATCCAAATGGTATAGACCAAATGTAGTTTGATTGATAGATGGTTGTCTAGGTCGAGCTTACTTAGGATTAGATGTGTCCCATGCTTGAGTAATCTCTGTGACATACTTAAGATGAGCCTCGGCATCGCATGAGTTTAAATCCCAAAAAGATCTCTCACACATTATTTGCACAAGTTGTTTTGAAGCTACTGTCAACTCATTATGGAAGAACGATATCACTAGGTGTTTGTCAAAACCATGATGGGGGCAAGCGCTTACTAACTCTTGGAAATGTTCCCAACATCTATCAAAAGACTTATTATCGTGTTGTCGGAAAGCTTGAATTTGAGTTTTGGCAGAGTTGGTCTTGTGCTATGGATAGAATTTTGAGATAAACTTAGACTGCATATCTCTCTAGGAAGTGACGGAGCTCGGGGGTAAAGACCATAGCTAGGTCTTAGCTTTATCCTTTAAGGAAAAAGGAAAAATATTTAGGCGAATGGTATCCTGCGTGCATGCTTGATCACTAAATGTGTCACATGCCTCTTTGAATTACCGAATATGCAGGTATGGTCTCTCTGAATCCATGCCATTAAATAGAGGGAGAATCTGTATAATCCCATTATGAAAGTGGAACTGACTGGCATTATATGGAAGTAAAATGCAACCAGGGGTGACAGTCCGTTTAGGAAAGAGTAAGTCTTTCATGGGACGATAGGGGATATCTCCCTCTCTAGTATCGTAACTCGCTGCGCCAGACATCGCACTCGCACTCTCTTCAAATGACTCTGTGTTCTCACTCGGTGTCCTAGATGTGTGACTCGAAGTTTGACTCAGGGTGTAACTACCGACAGAGTACTCAGGAGTAGGAATTGGAACCCAGAATTGTGGAACACGAGGTGTGTGGGGGCTTTTAGAGTTGTATTCAACGATTGGATTTTCGTGGATTTTGGTTGGAGTATTGTGAGGAGTCTGAGTGTGTTCAGGATTTTGCATTAAAGGCTTTTGAGAGATGAATTTTTATATATTTTTTTTTATTTTTTTTATGTTTTTGGATTTTTGGTCAATGTTTTAGATTGACTTAATCTAACCTAAGTCTACCTAAAATCCCCAGCAACGACGCCAAAAACTTGACGCGACCATAAATGTGTCTAGTGTGCGTGCTATTTAGGCTCAAGTGCAAGCCTGTCGCTCAAGTAATAATTCGATAAGTTGGGTATCGATCCTCAGGGAAGCAGGACGACGAAGTCGTAACGATATTGGAAAGACGAAGGTATCCTAACTCCGACTCTAAAAATAAGGAAAAGGTGTTTTGTATTGTGAAATGACTACAACTAGATGCAAATATGAAACTGAGTAACTAATGAAATTATGAATAAATGAAATTCAATTACTCTAATTAACTAAAGGACTAATGATGATTTGACTAAAACTTTTAACTAAGAAATGAGAATGATAGGTCGAGTTACAATCCCCCACACCCTAGTAATTCACTTCGTAGGATACTAGATTCAGAATTAAAGCTTTAAATGAATCCGGCTTCTTAATGCTCCCAAGTATTACATATATGGGGGATCGTAGCCCGCACAGTATGTAAGAAAATAATGAATTAAAACCCAATCTTTATCACTCGTAAGTATTATATATATGAGGGATCGTAGCCCGCACACTACATAAGCAAAGGATGAATTAAAGTTGTATCGTATTACTACGATACAATTCACTTAAGATTTTAATTCCAACTTCTATTTCCACTATCATGAATTACATCGGGTGGGGTTCATGCACCCCAACCCTTGAAAACTTAGCCGAACATATTAAAACTAGAAGAAAACGTGTTTTGAATGAAAGAAAGAATTTTTACTAACAATTGCAGGTAAAGAAGAGGAATGAAATTACTACTAAAGAATTAACTACTGCAATAATGAAAACAAGAATTAGAATAAAATTACTTGAATTACAGAACTAGAATCAAAGGTATAAAAACTAGGGTTCTTGTTATTTTCTCTTCTAAGCTAATTATAAAGCTTGTCTACACGGATTAGAAGCCCTCCCTTAATGTATGGGAGTTATTTTAAATTTATATCCTACGAAAATTACAAGAGTTGGATTCATACAAAACTCTATCAAGAAGAAGATCATCTCAAATCTCGAACCCCGGATTGATCCGGTCAGGACATATCGTATTGGTTCGAGTAACAATCGGATTGGCTCATTTTTCTTATAAACCGGATTGGTCCGCTAAACAGGTCTCTTTGCAGTGAAATTTGGGGCCGGATCGATCCATTTTGTTGGAAGACCGAATTGGTCGGGTAAATGTATTTTTATTCAGTGATTTTGAATACCCGGATTGATCCGTTTTTCAAATAAACAGGATTGGTCCGGATTGGCTTCTCAATTTCTCTTGAATATCTCTTCAAAATCTCTCGAATATCTCACATCTTCTGGTCTTCATAACTTCTAATCCAGAACTCGGATTGCGACGCGGTTTCTTTCTACGTGTTCATAAATTCGAGATCTTTGACTTTTATTCTTGGTCCTCAATCAGATTCCTAGTAGAAGTTATGCTTTTGCCCTTTTGATTCGTCCTCTTTCTTTTCTCTTGCTTCTTCCGGTTTATTTCTTTCTTTCATGTATTAAATACCTGTAAAATTAGCAAGAAATACACGAAACTCGGGATACTTGTTGGACAAAATCGTTAGCAAAGATATGAGATAAACTAATTCATTTTACGTTGTTTGAGGTAATAAAAGCCTCTAAATTAAGGGGTAAATTTGGAAGAATTTAAGCCTAATCAACCAGCAAGGGCCTTCAAGAGCAGCCTATCCCTCCTAGGGTAATGTCCGAAATCCGTCATTCAAATCAACGGCTCCGCTGAGAGAGACAGCTCTTCGAAGAGAGCCAAGGGCCAGTTAGATCCACAGATTTCTAGGCTGATAGATGCCTACGAGGCCAGGCCCCAAGAACAGGAGGAGGCTACCCTGAAATAGGAACCTGAAAATGCTCGCCTCAAAAGGCGACTGGAAAATATGGATAGGGATCTCCATCATAACATGAGGCAACTCTATAGTTGGACACCTACCCCTTAGGCAAGCAAACCTCCCAGCCGAGGAAGGAGCCCAGGGCGTGGGTCGTAAAGATATGAGAGACACATGTCAAATGACGACCAATCCAAGAAGTAATAACTAGATCGTCGATACAGGAGCCCTGGCCGAAGGAATAATGATATACGAACCTTGGTCCAGAGAGAAATGAACCAACACCCAGCTCATCGGGGCACCAAATCAACAAGAGATCTGGCCAGGTGAGCTCTCAGAACTCATATGAAGTCCCCTTTTTTGAGGGCGATTGAGGAAAAGAAAGCCCCGAAGAAGTTTACGGTGCCCAGATTTAAGATTTATGATGACAAGACTGATCCCATTGATTATGTCAGACAATATAGGCAGGCCATGACCCTATAGAACCATAACGATGCACTCATGTGCTGAATTTTTTCGTCAAGCCTTCACGATGTTGCGCAAAAATTATTCGAGAAGCTCCCTCACAGATCCATCAGGAACTTCAAGTCTCTAATCGAGCTGTTCATATCTTGCTTCATTACAAATGGCTCTCATTCGAAGAGGATGGACGCTTTGCTGACAATGAAGAAAAAACCTCAAGAGGACCTTAGAGACTAAGTGAAGAGATACTCGAAGGTGTTCAACGAAGTCGAGGATTGCTCAAAGCAGGTCATTGTAGCGTTCTTCAAGATTGTCTTGCCCCACTCCTATCTCCTGCACTAGTACCTCACTAAGAAGGAGTCCATGACCGTCGATGAATTAATAATGGAACCAAGGTTGTCGATAAGGGGGCAAAAAAGTGAGACTCAAAAGAAAGGGAATAAGAACGAGGGCAAAAGTGGCCCCAAGAATGGGAACAAAGGCAACGCCTCGAAGGCATTCAAAGCCTTGAATACCGTCTTTAGAGAATCGATCTATAAGATCCTTACCAAAATTAAAGACGAACCATTCATTAAGTGGCCCACGAAGATGGGTAAAGACCCCTCCAAGCGGAATGACGCATTGAGATGTGCATTTGACAAGGAAGGCAGGTATAAAATTGAGCATTGCAAAGCCCTAAGGTACCACCTCGAAGAGCTAGCTCAAGCTGGACACTTAAATGAATTCGTACAGAAGAAAGCAGAGAATATAGCTGCAAACGACAATCAGAAGCCTGATAATATTCTCGAAGAGGATGTCGGCCACGAGTTCGCGATAATTCATGGGGCGTCCGACCTCAAGCAGATTCAAGGGAACATAACTCGAATGGAAGTGAATAAGCTGACAACAGTGATGCAAGCTTTTCAGATTGATCCAAGTAAAACACAAACGGGGAAGCATCGACATCCGAAGGAAGTCAACTACAACAAGCGCATCGTGTTCACAAATAAGGATTTGGTGGGAGTGAGAACTCCACACCATTACGCATTGGTCATTACACTCAGGATAACTAACTACGACATCGACAGGTTACTCATCGACCAAGGCAGGTCATCCGAAGTAATGTACCTCGAGTTGTTCAGAAAGCTGAAGTTAAGCGTTGTCGACTTAAGAGAGGCAACTGTTCCTTTAGTTGGCTTCGCTGGAAAGGTAACAATCGCCTTGGGAAAGATCATCCTGTCGGTGAGGGAAAGAAACATCTCAAAGATGATCGAATTTCTTGTAGTTGATAATGATTCACCGTACCAAGCCATCCTCGGCAAAGGATGGCTACATGCAATGAAGGCTGTCTCATCGACCTATCATCAGAAGTTAAAATGTGTGACATAACAAGGAGTAGTTGAAATTCGTGGAGATCAAATAATGGCAAGGAAGTGCCTCATAGAGGACATACGCCCCAAACATGAGAGGAAAGTGGAGGAAGTGAGAAATAAAGATGAAAAACAGGAGAGGCTAATGACCTCCAAATAACAGTTAAGGTATGACAGACCAGGAGTAGAGGAGACCAGGCTCCTCCCGTCTGAGAGGGTCGACGAAGACCTAGAAGAAGTCACACCCGGGAGTGGCTCGACTGAGATAACAATTTTGATTGGAACCTCCCTTACTAATCGTGAGAAGAAGGAGTTAGTCACCCTCCTTCGAAGTAATTTGTACATTTTCACATGGGAGCCCTACGAGCTGACCGGAATCGATCCCAGCATTACCTGCCACCGTTTACATATGGATCCAACATTAAAACCAGTCATGCAGAAGGCTCACCAAACAGCTTCAGAGAAGGCCAAATTAGTAGAAAAGGAAGTGGAGAAATTACTGGATGTATGACCTATACGAGAAGTTCAGTTCCCCAAATGGCTATCCAACCTAGTAGTAGTCCTTAAGAACAACAGGTAGTGGCAAGTCTGTATCGACTTCACCGATCTCAACAAGTCCTGCCCTAAGGATAGCTTCCCCCTTCTGAAGATCGATCAGCTGGTGGATGCCACAGCAGCTCATGAAAGAACGAGCTTCCTAGACGCATATTCTAGATATCACCAAATCCCTTTGCCTGAGCCAAATCAAGATAAGACCGCCTTCATCACCAATATTGGTTTATTTTATTACAGAGTTATGCCCTTTGAAGTTAAGAACGCGGGATAAACTTATCAGCGGTTGGTTACCAAGATGTTTATAGACTAAATGGGAGACACCATGGAAGTATATATCGATGATATGATCGTCAAGAGCAAGCTCAAAGATGACCACCTCTCCGACCTAGCAAGGACCTTTGAAATCCTCAGGAAGTACCGAATGAAACTTAGTGCAAGTACGTGTTCTTTTGATGAGCAGTCAGGAAAATTCCTTGGATACTTGGTCAGCGAGAGAGGTATAGAAGATAATCTCGACCAAATCGATGCTATCAGTAAGGTGAAGTCACCTCGAACTATGAGCGACATACATAAACTCACAGAAATGCTCGCTGCCCTAAACGTTTCATCTCTAAATATTCAGAAAAATACTAGCTGTTCTTCCAGTTGTTGAAGAAGACTAAGAGCGTGGTGTGGAATGAGGGTTGCTCGAGAGCCTTAGAGGAGCTTAAGGCCTACCTAAGCAAGCCCCTTTTGCTCGTAATCCCTAGAGAAAACGATCCCCTATACCTCTATCATGCAGTATCAGATCATGCTGTGAGATCCACCTTGGTATGTGAGAAGGAGGGGAGCCAACATCTGGTCTATTATGCAAGCAAAACTATTTTAGATGCCGAGCAGCGGTATCTGCCATTGGAAAAGCTCGCCTTTGCACTAGTGGTAGCCTCGAGAAAATTAAAGCACTACTTTGAGGTCCACTTCATCTTCATAGTTACTTCGGACCCCCTCAAAGTTGTACTGAGGAAAGCAGACCTCTCAGGTTGACTGTCGAAATGGTCGATCGAGCTCAAAATATTTGACATTCATTTTCAACCAAGGACTGCTATCAAGGGGCAGGTCCTCACCGATTTCATTGCCGAGTTCATAGGATAACAACCCTATGATCAGCCCGAGACCAGTCATCTAGGAAATGTCCCACAAGAAATAGGCATCTAGAAGTTGTATTTTGATGGAGCCCCCAATTCTAGGGGCAGGGGTAGGCATCGTGCTAGTTACCCCTGAAAACACAGTGCTCGAGCAAGGAATTAGGCTTAAATTTAAAGCCTCTAACAACGAGACAGAGTATGAGGCGTTGATCGCTGGTCTACGAAAGGCATAGTTACTTGGAGCAAGGTATCTTCAAGTTTTTAGCGATTCACAATTGGTATCCAACCAAATAAGTGGCAATTTCATTGCAAAAGATGAAAGGATGGCAGTATACCTCGCCACTGTGAAGGGATTAATGGCCGACTTCGATCGCGTTAGCGTTCAGTAATTCCCTAGGGGACAAAACAGCCATGCCGATGCCCTAGCAGCTCTAAGCTCAGTAATTGACTCTGACTTGAGGAGAACAATTCAAATCTATTTCCTTACACAGTCGAGCATCATCCAGAGAACCAAATCGTCAAACCTCGAGCATATTCTCGATATAGATAAAGCTCCTAGCCAAGTGATAAGAAGACCACCCATTAGATAAGAGTCAAAGCTGCTCTCTTTCACTTATCTCTTGAGGTTAAACTATACAAAAGATCCTTCACGAGGCCATACCTCCACTGTGTTCATCTAAAGGACGTCGAGCAAGTCCTACATGAGTTGCATGAGGGAATTTGTGGAAGTTACGCGGGAGGAAGGTCGCTTACCTTTCGAGCAATTAAGGAAGGACATTGGTGGCTGTTGATACGAAAATTAGTCAGCAGACGTGGACCAATTATATAAAGACACGTGTTATCTTATGTGGTAAATACATATTCTTACCGAGCTACCTAGCATGCCGAGGTACTCAGCATCCCGAGCTACATAGCGTGCCGACCTACTTAACATGCAGAGCATCTAGCCAAGAAGACCAAGTGACAATTGTACATTCAATGAACATCAGATTTAATGAACATTCTTACTGTACATATGTATATGTCTATTAAATAACGACATATCACCTATTC
Organism: Sambucus nigra; assembly: GCA_949130495.1. Classification (NCBI taxonomy): domain Eukaryota; kingdom Viridiplantae; phylum Streptophyta; class Magnoliopsida; order Dipsacales; family Adoxaceae; genus Sambucus; species Sambucus nigra. The sequence continues at coordinate 629,151,687 of OX422213.1, read as the reverse complement.
ATACTGACAGCCCCAAGGCTATAAATACATTGTAACACCCTCCACATGGGAGATGATGAATCTCTTGTAATCATCATTGAGATTAAGGCAAACATCCGCAATACAAACAGTGGACATAGGCCATTTTATAAGGCTGAACCACTTTAAAAATCCTTTGTCTTATTTTTGTTTCATATTTCATCTGTGACGAATTAATTAGATCAAGTCTAATTTTTTACATCAACAGATTGGCGCCGTCTATGGGAAACGACTGTCAGTACCGTTTTTCAGCCAACATTTATCACCAATGGCTGAGATCCCAGAATCCACTAATAGGAACAATTTCGGGGTCCCTCCGAACCCCTATGCTCCCCTAACTATCAATGAACTTACAGGAATAGTAGTTAATTTATCCCAAAGTCAAATGGCTATACAAGAAACCATGCGGCAACTCATTCATACTGTTCGCAATGGATCACCTGCCTAGTCAGGTCAACGAAGCATTCAACATAACACCCATCTGCCATCATCAAGAACCAGACGTACACTATTCTCAAACATTTCACAACCCAGGCACAGTAATTCTCATCATACTGAGAGATCCAACGATCCTTCATATCAACCTGGACGGACTTCATCTGTAAGAGCTACTGATTCTCTACAGAATGTTACCTTAACTCCTGAGAGAACAAGCTCTTTGGAAAGGTTGAGCAGAGTCTCTCCCTTTGACCATTTGGGGCCTAGGAGGAATAGAAATCCCCCTAGGATTGCGTCAAGGAATTCTCAATGACCAACCGAGCTGAGGGAAGGTTCTTCCCAATCACACCTAGCGACACGTGGTGAAAGATCCCAGGAGGAAAATTCAACAAGCTCTGTTGCTCGGACAAATAGGCGGGAGGCTGGGAACGATGCGTGGAAGGGTTCCATTCAAAGACTGGAAGATCGGTTAGGGGAAATGTCCAAGGCCAAGAACCCTCTCCAAAGAACTTTTGTCCAGGGATGACCCTTTGTCCAGGAAATTATGGATTTTCCCACACCATCAAAGTTTAAGGCTCCGATAGCAACGCCTAAGTACGATGGAAAAACTAATCCCGTCCTCCATATAGAGAAGCATCAAGCTACTACTGATATCTACACAGTGCCCGATGAGATGAGGTGTAGGGAATTTTCAGGAACAATCATTGGATCAGTCGATATATGCTACAATAGCCTTCCTCGGGGTAATATTGCTACTTTCTATCAGCTAGCAGAGCTCTTCATAGGGAATTTTTACTTCGGTGCGAAGCCGGTTAAGAGAGTAGAACACCTATTGAGTGTGAGGCAGAAAACATGAGAAAGTACCAGGGATTACATCACTCATTTTAATAATGAGAAACTTGAGGTAATCGACTACGAAGAGAAGACAACAATTACATCACTAATGAACGGTTTGTTTCCTGACAAGTTATATTATACCTTGGCCAAAGATCCCCCTAAATCCATGGCAGAACTAATGGCAAAAGCAGCTAAAATCATGAACGCTGAAGAGGCCATGGCTGCAAAGAAGACTGTTAACGCTAAAGCAGAGACCAAGGTCGAAGGTACATTGGAGAAGAAGGATCATAAGCGCAATGGGAATAATAAGCGACCAAAAGTCGAGGAGGCGTTCGAGCAGTTGAAGAAGTATGGGAATTACACTCCTTTAAAGGTGGGCATAAACCATATCCTAGAGGAGATCAAGAACAACGAGGAGCTAACTTGGCCGGAGAAAATGAGGATAGACCCCGATAAGAGGGATAAGTCCAAATATTGCGAGTTCCATAGAGATCATGGCCATACGACCAAGCGCTGCATAGCTCTCCAGAATGAAATTGAAGCACTCATTAGGCGTGGAAAATTGAGTAAATTTGTTGATCGTCAGAATGGTGGGAAGACTGACGAGAGAGGAAGACAAATGTCCAAATCTCCTCGTCGAACAAGAGATGAAAAAAAAGACCACGAAGGCGATCCAGAGGATGACCCTGACCTCCCCAAAAAGCCAAGGCAACTCGAACGCGAGGTATTTTCAATCCATTTCGGATGATTTGAATGTAATGTGATTACAGGTGGAGATGCAGGAGGTGTGGATCACACTGCTGAAAGAAAAGCTTACCTCAATGAGGCCCAAGCTTGTTCTTATATACAACGCAAAAATCTGACTGAAGATGATCGCACGAGGAAGGTGAACAAGGATAAACTGGTCATTGGTTTTTCCAAAAATGACCTGGAAGGTGTCTTATATCCTCACGATGATCCCCTCATTATCAATATGAGGATAAAGGATGTGGTGATCTCGCGAGTATTGGTAGATAATGGTAGCTCTGCAGACATCATGTTCTACCCGTGCTTTGACAACTTGAATTTGAAGTTAGCCCAATTGGAGCCATATCACAGGCCCCTCTTTGGCTTCACTGGCGAGAAAGTTTTTCCACTTGGGACGATCAAGTTGGAGATGTTCATTGGCACCTGGCCCGTCTGTAGAATAAAAAAAGTACATTTTTTGTAATGGACAAGAATGTCCAATCAGCCTATAACATAATCATAGGGAGAGTAGTATTTAAGAAGTTTGAGGCAGTGCCATCCACGGTACACCAATGCTTGAAATTTCTGACCAACTTTGGGGTTGGAATTGTGAAAGGCGACCAGAAAGTAGCTCAGGAATGCTACTATTCATCTGCCGAAAAAGGGGAACTAGAGGAGGCCAGGAAGAAAACCACCACTTACCAGGTGGATGAGTTTGAAGATGCAGAAGTCGAGACTTTGAACCATAGGGATGAGTCCCAGCTTTTGAAGGGTCAGGTCATCGAAGCTACGGAGAACGTCATTCCGGACGATGAACGACCAGAACGGAAAACTCAAGTTAGTGCTTCATTGGATCCGTCAATAAAGCAGGAATTAGTGGCATTTTTATGGCAAAGAAACCAAGCTTTCACATGGAGTCATGAAGATATGCCAGGAATAGACCCAACCTTCCTATGTCATGAGCTCAACATTAATAAGTAGATCAAGCCAGTGAAGCAGCGAAGAAAGGTCTTTAGCGCATAGAAGAACCAAGCCATCCAGGAGGAAGTTGAGAAGCTACAAAAGGCCTTTTTCATTGAAGATGTCAAATATCCTGATTGGCTAGTCAATGTCGTGATGGTGAAGAAAAAGAATAACAAGTGGAGGATGTGTGTAGATTTCACAGATCTTAATAAAGCCTGCCCAAAAGATCACTTTCCATTACCTCGAATTAATCAATTGGTGGATGCTACCTCCGGGCACGAGTTATTAAGCTTCATGGACGCTTACTTCGGCTATAACCAGATTAAGATGAAACCAGAAGATAGGGAGAGTACTTCGTTTATTACCCCATGGGGAACATACTGCTATAATGTTACGCCCTTCGGACTTAAAAATGCAGGTGCTACCTACCAGAGGTTGATGAATAAAGTTTTCACAGAGAAAATTGACAAAAATATAGAGGTTTACGTCGACGATATGCTAACTAAAAGCAAGAAAACCGCCGACCATCTAGCTGATCTCAACCAAACCTTCGATCACTTGGATAAATATCAGATGAAGCTGAATCCGACGAAATGCATATTTGGTGTACGAGAAGGCATGTTCCTCGGGTATATTGTGAATCAGCGAGGCATTGAAGTGAATTCGAAGAAGATCAAAGCCTTGCTGGAATTGCGATCTCCTACTACGAAGAGGGAAGTACAAAGCCTCACAGGCCGTGTTACAGCTCTTAACAGGTTTGTATCGAGAGCAACGAATATATGTCTCCTATTCCTCAAGATTCTCAGAATAACTTTCGAGTGGAACGATGAATGCGAGCAGGCATTTCAAGAATTGAAGAAATATTTGGGGATACCTCCACTGTTATCCAGGCCGATTATGGGTGAAAGATTATACTTATATGTAGTTGTCTTGGAGAGCGCAGTCAGTTCGGCGTTGATAAGAGTGGAAAATGGAGTACAAAAACTTGTGTACTATACCAACAAAGCATTCCGAGGAGCAGAAATTAGATATCCAAAGTTGGAAAAGCTAGCATTAGCTGTAATAAAGGCGAGTAGGAGGATGAAACCTTATTTACAGGTCCATACCATAGTGGTGTACACTGATGTGCCACTTAGAAAGGCCTTGCACAAGCCAGAAAAATACGGAAGACGAATGTACTGGGTAGTCGAACTTGGCGAGTATGACATTATTTATGAGCCAAGGTCCTCACTCAAAGGGTAGGCGGTGGCTGATTGCCTTACGAAATTCACTTACCCAGATACCTCCGACGAACGAGGATCTAATGCAGAACAACTAGTGGATATTAGGGAATCATTAAAGACTACCCTCGATCAACTCCTATCAATAGATGTAACGAAAGGGACAATCACCGAGCAGAAAGAACCATCAGGCAACAACCCAGCAATAGAGAATAATAAGAGGAAGCACCAAATATTCCATCAGGGAATCTTATTAGATCAAGAGTTCGATAATGGTATACTTGTGTGGAACTTATATGCTGATGGTTCTTCATGTGCAACAGGAAGTGGAGCCGGAATAATTCTTAACAACCCTGATGGATTAGATGTTGAATACGCTCTGCGTTTTCAATTTAAAGATTCCAATAACAAGGCCAAATATGAAGCTATGATCGTGGGCCTCAGTTTAGCAAACACAAAAGTCACCGTGTTTAGTGATTCACAATTAATTGTACATCAGATTCTGGGGTTATATGCAGTGAAGGGAGACTTAATGTCAAGATATTACGCCAAAGCCATGGAGATTGTGTTCACCTTTGCAGCAGTTCAGCTGATCATAATATCGAGATTGGAGAATGCGAGAGCTGATGCACTAGCTCGGTTAGCTTCAACTACTCATACCGAGCTATGAAGAACGATTCCTATCGAGATACTGGCAGGACGGAGCATATATGAAGATTTAATGATGAAATTCATTACCCTAGATATGGGACCATCCTGGATGGATCCCATCAGGGCATACATCGAGGAAGGGGTTGTGCCAATTGACCAACTTGAAGCCAAGAGGCTGAGGTTCAAAGCTGCTCGATATGTACTGAATAATGGCATTTTGTATAGAAGGGGTATCATCGTAGGTTTATAGAGATGTGTGCATCCCTCAGAAGTTAAAGACCTGATTGAAGAAGTTCACCAAGGCTCTTGTGGAGCTCATGTGGCAGGTCAGACTCTCCTACAGAGGTTAACGACGCATGGATATTATTGGCCAATGATGAGAGCTGATTTCACAGCCTATGCGAAGAAATGCAATAAATGCTAACGTTTCTCGTCCGTTCGCAGAACTCCCCAGGTATTGTTAACGTCTATTACTTCCCCCTGGCCATTTTCTATGTGGGGCATAGACTTGGTCGGGCCTCTGCCAACCACCAAAGGAAGATTCAAATATCTAGTAGTCGCTGTCGATTATTTCACCAAATGGGTTGAGGCGGAACCTCTCATTGACATATCGTACGAAAGGGTTTACCAGTTTATATGGAAGAATATTATTTACAGGTATGGACTGCCACATGCCTTTATCACAGACCATGGAACCCAATTTGATAATGACGAATTCCCTGTATATTATTATCAATCCAATGTTCAACAAATCCATTCTACACCGGGCTATCCCCAGAGCAATGGGCAAACTGAAGTGACGAATACGACTCTGCTGAATGGCTTGAATAAACGACTGGATGAAGCAAAAGGAAATTGGATCAACGAGCTACACTCTATGCTATGGGCATATCACACAACACCCCGAACAGCCACTGGAGAATCACCTTACATGTTAGCCTTTGGAAGCGAAGTAGTTATCCCAGTTGAATTGGGCCTGCCTTCGCATAGGGTACTCAATTTTTAACTCTCCTATAAGAGATTTGATGAGACATTAGACCTGGACATGCTCAAGGAAGTTCAAAAAGATGCGAAAATTAGGAACGCAGCCTACCAATAAAGAACAACCATGTTCTACAACAAAAGAGTGAAGAAATGTGAACTCAAAGAGGGGGATTGTGTGCTCAAGAAGGTGATTTATAAGCATAACAAACTAGAGGCCAACTGGCATGGGCCTTACCGAGTAACTACAGTTGTTCGCCCTGGGACTTACAAAATAGAAACCTTAGAGGGGGAAGAATTTAAAAATGCATGGAATGCAGAGTATTTGTGCAAGTATTATCAGTAATACAGACTTACATGTACACATTTCTCTTTACATGAATAAAAGTGTTGGTTTTTCCATATTCCTTTTTGGTTTAATTTTTGTTGGAGTACTAGTGCTACACACTACATCAATCCCGGTTGATCAACATCAGCAACTACCAACTAAAGTTGGTCGACATTCAACCACCACCAACTCCGATTGGTCGGCACCAATAAATTTGACCAACAAAGTTGGCATAACAATCATACAAGGCAAAGCCTGTTTGATCACGGATAATCTCAAGAGATATCACAAACTAGGCAAAAAGATGTTTGACCTCACGGGGCATCCACTGTCTAGGCACCAAGGTAATCCCGACGCGATTACTACAACTAAGCAGGAACATGGGATGAAAATCACCCCATTACTTAGGCACTAATGGGTGATAAGTCACTATAACTAGGCAACAAATGGGGTAAGCTCCATTGTCTAGGAAAAACAGGACAAATTGTCCCTCTCTCTCTCTCTCTCTCTCTCTCTCTCTCTCTATATATATATATATATATATATATATATATATATATATATATATACATTCATCAACAAAAATGAGAAACACATCTCACAGTATTTCCAAGGAAATAGAACTTGCACAAAGACCAATTTGTATTTACTAAACACAAGCAGACTACATAAACATGAATTTTGTTTCATTAAGTACAAATTTCCTATTCTATGGGCTTCTTTCCCTTTGATTTTGACACAGGTTCCATCCCGGCTGGAGGGTCATCTAACGCATAGGGAGAATTGATAAAATTCATATCTTGTATCATTCTGACATTGCTCGGACATGGTCGATCAAGTAAATGTTGAGTACGAGATATCTCAAACTCTGAATGAAACTGGTAATCACTAAGATACCTGGAGATCAAACACTGAGGAATGGCACGAGCTAGAATCCACCTGACATCGAGTTTAAAGGTAGAACATGCAAGTCAAGTAATCTAGGCTCACACCAATCCCACAAGGATAGTCCTCGATCAACTTTCATCACACATAAGGCATTCAACCATCCATGTTTGCATCCCTCGTTGTTGGATTGTTACAACCGAGCATCCAGATGGCATAAAGCTTCATTGTATCCCGCCATTCAGAATTCTCTAGGTTGTTTGTAAAATTGATAAGTCAATCTCTCAAGCTGCTCGTGGAGCTTCTTCACCAACATTTCTTTACTTTCCAGTGCAGAGATCTGGTTGGAGAGTTGGTCGGTAAGACTCTGAATTTTTTTAGACATTTCTGCCAGGGCTTGATTTTTTACCGTCAATTGAACGGCTTAATTTTCTAAAGCCATTTGGGTCCTCGTCTCTTCAATATTAATCCGACCAGCCCTTGCTCGACCCCGATTAGAAGGCTTTACTCTGTCATGAACAGATGGAGTAGGTCCAGTTCGTTTCAAAGTCTCTAACTCTTCTCTCAAGGCAGTATTTTCGATTTCTAGAAAGGAAAAACCTTCATCAATAACTGGAACTAAGGCTCCCGAAGAATAGGAGGCAGCAGATCTGAGTTGCTTCACTTCCTCTTGCAACGCAATATTCTCTTGCTCTAGCAGCTTGGCAATATTCTTGTGCTCTTAGATATCAAGTTTTAATACACTTTCCTTTTTCTCATGGGCAGAGATGAACTTGTCATAGCCCCTGTCAGCACTCAATTATTGGTATTTTCTCTCATAACCTTCGTGTAAGAGTGCAATGCCTTTTTTGTGCTGAAGTTGGAGTTCCTCGATCATCCCTTAAACGTCTTCAATCATTTCGTAATAAGCCACGTTGTTGGCCACAACACGATCAAGCAAACACTTCAAGTATTGGTATGCATCAACTGCTCGCTCAGAAGCATCGGGTCCAAGGATATCAATTATTTGGGCCTCAGTAAGATCTGCATGACCTGGTTCAAGTAATCATTACATTTTTTCATCAACTCAGTGTCATGAGCTGATAAGAGTTCCATCCTGGCAACAAACCAGCAAGGAAAAATAAAAAGACATCAACAATGATACAACCAAGAGCAAGTTAAAGAGAAATTAAAATTAGACCACAACAACCCATTTTATTAATCATAAGAGGAAAGATTACAACTAAAGTTACAAGAAAAAAAGGAAAAGCAGAAGAACAACATAAATAAAGAGTTAAGCAACGCTACACCTTCTCCTTGTTTCCTATAACACTGTCAACAGGTTTGGACGAAGGAGTTGGTTGCTCGGGAGGCATCTAGTTTTTCTCGGTAGAAGATGATGCTCGCTGAACTTTTTCGGAGGGTCGAGGAGCAGTAGTAACAGGGACTTATTCTACTATCATTATGGAAGACTCATCAAATGCAGCTTCATCCTCTTCTTTATCGTCAATAGTAGGAGGAGGGCCATGAGTGTGTTTTTGAAATAACTCAGAATCATCCGTAACACTCAACTCTTTTAATGTTGCGACCCATTCGTCCCTGAAGTACTTCAGGATTGCATACTCCATCTAGCAGGTAATAGCGATTAAAGCTCTATTCCATCCCTTGTCCCAACCAGAGCTGAAAGATTTCTTCACCGCAGCCTTTCTCTTCGCCTTCTCAGAAGAACCACGTTCCTCAGCAAGCTTCACCTTCTCCTCAAGGTCTTTCTTACGTCGTTCAGCTTCTTCAAGCTTGCCATCAGTCTCTTTCTTACTGATAGCGGCGACCTTCAATTTTTCCTCCAATTCCTTGGAGGCACTTATGGCTTGGTCATGAGTTGACTTTACAGATAGAAGTTTCTTCTCCCAAGCAGCTTTATCTTCCTCGCATGTCTTTCGGGAGTCCTTCAAAGATTGAGACAACCCAACAAAAGCTTATTCAATCCCGCTGGACGAAGTTGAAGCCTTGATAGCCTCATACCTCTCCTGGATATTATTAAAGCACGTCATAAACTGAAAAAAATGGAGCTCAAATTAGAATATGAATATAGTAGGTGGAAATGAAGTGGTAGGGGTGATGATACTTACTGACGCAATATGTTGGGACGCTAAATCAATGACCTTCTCCCGAGAAAGGGAACCCCCAGCAGCTCGATACTCCGGAATGGTCCAAGACTTGATCAAACCCCTGGCCGAACTCGAGGCAATAAAAGCTAGAGTGCCAGTTCTCAAGGAAGGACCCCCAATATCAGAGGGTCGAGCAGCCGTTTCTACAAGTTTTTCCGCAAGACCTCTCCTCAATCACCGTAAAGAAGTAACTTCAATCAAAGGTGGTGCCTCTTCTTGCATAATAGCAACACCTTCAATCAAAGGTGTTGCCTCTTTTGGGACAGCAGGTGGTTTCCCGCCGACCTCCTTGACAGCTAAAATTGTTTCTTTAGATGGAGCACTATCTACTTTCTTCGTCCCTTCAGCTGGGACCTCCCCTTTTCTCTTCTTTGCTCCATCAGTGCCAGGAGCATCCTTGATAAAGAACGCAGTCATTCTCCTCTTCTTCGTTATCAAATCAGCAATAGATGAACCCAAATTGGAGGAGGAGTCTTCGGCACCTGCTCTAGATGTTGGTACTTGATCAAGATCAATTACCACAGGAGGGGTAAGAGGACGTGCAATGAAAGAAGAGGTGGTGTTTTTGTATCTAAGCAAATAAGATGCAGCTCTAGCGTGCTCCCCAGCAACTGATTGATGAAAACTCCAGATGAGTTTCAAATCTTTTATATTAATGTCTCTTTCTTTTTGGGGCTTTCTTTTGTTATCAACTGCAAAAACAAACATGAATATCAAACGTAAATAGAGCTAAATCGAATAATTGAAAACAACATATCCCAATGCCATAAAGTGGACATCTGGGACCTTGGTACACATCATTTCCTTTTAATAGAGGGTGTTACCAATTTTTCATCACAACCCCATGATCAAAATATTCCCTATTAGCATCGAGAAGATTGACTATTAAAGCTCTATTGGAAAACCTAGTTTTTAAATAAAATGTGGTATCACTGGTAACCCATTTATAACAAAACATAATTTCAGGAATCCCCAAACGAGTCCTATGAATCTGGTTTAACCTATGTATGCCATTAATTACCCTCCATGTGTTTGGAGCTACTCTTGCAGTCACAATATTGAAATATTTGAAAAACTCCGAACACAAGGGATTAGGCGGAAAAGAAAAGCCACATTCAGCTATGAAAAGTGGGAGAAACCAGTGCCCCTCGGCCAGAGAAAATAAATCAGATGAAGAAAAAGGTTATCTAGAATAACCCAAGAGGGAATTACAAAATCGGCTCGAAACTTATCTAAAGATTCGACAAGGTAAACCATGATGACTAAAGCAAAGAAAGAAGAAGGAAGAAATTCTTACAGAGAATTTAGAAATCTGCTAAGTCGGACGATGGAAAGAACGATAGTATAAAAACGGAGTGAGAAAACACAGAGTTTAGAAATCTCGAGATAAAAAGTAGATTATGATCTTTTTCTATCGCTTTTAAATACCTTGCATCGGGAAGAAGGAAAAGAAATGATTACTAGAAAAGATGATTACGTTTTCAGCGGTTAAAAGATGAAAAAGACGCAAATACCCAAGCGTCTGTCGCAGATTCAAAATATTTACAAATTTGCCATTTCGCGCTCAAACGACGAAACTAGAGGAAAAATCCCTAAGTGTTGGAGATTTGTAAGTAATCAAGACGTACAAAGGTACTCAAGCAACGTTCGAGTAAAATATTCCACACTCTCATATCAAAACTCAACTGTGAAATATTGGGGGCTTTCGTTGATACGAAAAATAGTCAGCAGACGTGGACCAATTATATAAAGACACGTGTCATCTTACGTGGCAAATACATATGCTCACCGAGCTACCTAGCATGCCGAGCTATTCAGCATCCCGAGCTACCTAGCATACCGAGCTACCCAGCGTCCCGAGCTACATAGCGTGCCGACCTACTTAACATGCAGAGCATCTACCTAAGAAGACCAAGCAACAATTGTACATTCAATGAACATCGGATTTAATGAACATTCTTACTGTGCAGATGTATATGTCTATTAAATAACTACATATCACCTATTCATACTGACAACCCCAAGGCTATAAATACATTGTAACACCCTCCACATGGGAGAGGATGAATCTTTTGTAATCATCATCGAGATTAAGGCAAACATCCGTAATACAAATAGTGGACGTATGCCATTTTATAAGGCTGAACCACTTTAAAAATCCTTTGTCTTATTTTTATTTCATATTTCATCTGTGATTAATTAATTAGATCAAATCTAGTTTTTTACATTAACAGTGGCCATACATGCAGAAAGACGCTGAAGTCTATGTATGAAAATGCGAAAAGTCCCAAATGCACTCACCCATGGTCCACCAACCAATAAACGAATTGAAATCTCTTACCAGCCCGTGGCCTTTTGCCCAGTGGGGGTAGACATCGTAGCCCCTCTGCCCACAGCCGATAATAAAAAATATCTTTTAGTTACCACAGATTACTTCACCAAATAGATAGAGGCAGAACCTCTGGCGAACATTCGAGACGCAGATATGATGAGGTTCATATGGAGAAATATCATTACTCGCTTCGGGATACCCAGAACAATCATCACTGACAACGAAACCCAGTTCGAGAGTGGCCTTTTCCAAAGATTTTGCAGCGACCATGGAATCAGGCACTACTTCAGCTCTGTGGCATACCCTCAGAGAAATGATCAAGCCGAGGCTTCCAATAAAACATTTATCGATGGAATAAAGAAGAGCCTGGAGTGAGCCAAGGGTGCATGGGTAAATGAACTACCCCACATCCTCTGGGCCTATCACACCACCCCGAGGCGAGCAACTGGAGAAGCATCATTTCCACTCGCGTATGTAATGGAGGCAATTATTCCATTGGAAGATGGTCTCCCTGCCATGAGGTCCACGCTGATCGAACAGGGCCAGAACAATGGAGCGTTGCTCGCTGAACTTAACTTTGTCGATGAGCGGCGAGAATTGGCTCTAATAAGACTGGCTTCCTACCAGCAAAAGTTAGCAAAATAATATAATCGAAAAGTCAATCCCAGGACATTCTAGGTTGGAGACTATGTCCTAAGGAATGTTCTTGGCAGCACTGTGAAGCCATCAGACGGCAAGTTAGGGCCAAACTGGGAGGGATCATTCAAGATGATAAGGGACGACCTGTAAGGAGCCTATTATATAGAAACGCTGGAGGGCAGGGAGATATCAAGAGCTTGGAATGCGGCCAACCTGTAGAAATTTTACTTCAAGATCTCTCTATGTATGCACAATTAAGCAAAATTAGGCAAATTTTACTTAATATTGCTCTCTGTTCCTAATTCTGATTAATAAAACTCGATTGGCCTTAGCATTCTATGAGTATTGGTTTTCTCAGATATATCTTAGTATATGTATCCTTTCCAAAGTTACAAGCTTCACTTTTAATAGGCGTAAGTAAGATCACATGTTACAGTGAGTTGGTTAACTTACTCCAGCCGAACGATTCTATATGTAGCCCCCAATTATTGCACCACATTAGGCAAGCATTAACAGGGTTAACATATAATAACCCTCCTTAGGCCTTTGTTACTAACACAATTGGCCTCCTAGTTTGCCCCCGGTAATAAATAAAGCCCTACAGGGGAAGCCTTAGGCAATTTGGCCAACCCAAGTTGGTTGCCAACACAGTTTGGCTCAAAAACCCTGCTCGAATGGATTGTCCGTTTACCAAGTATATCCTCGCCATTGCCCTACTTAGGCCTGAGGCAGTGTGACAACACAACCTGATAGGTAAAGTGAGGTAGAATGGTATAAATGAACTGTACCGAACTGGGGGATATTCATTTGATAATTAGCTTTATCCAAGTCATACTTAGTTGGCTAAAAGATAACTAGAGATGAGGCCAGCAAAGCCGAAAATGAAATAACACACGTTTAGTCGGTAATTGCCCAAAATATAAATATTTCATTACACCACTAAATGTACAAACAGTTACATAAATCAAATCCTAAAGAGGACCAGGTCATTGGGCAAGGTAATCAGCTACCCATGCTCTTTGACCTTCATCTGGGTGAGGAATAAATTCCTCTTTGACATCGTTCATGCTCAGCTCCAGTAGCTGCCTTGGGATTGCATCTATTGAGATCGAATAATCATCCCTTCTGAATGGATTTTGCTCCAGAGACTATGGATTAATGTCATGTCTATACTAGAGGACAAAGTTTTTAGGCACCTTTAACTCCCTAAGGGCACTCAGCCACCCTTTGATAAAGGATAGATCCTCGACCTCCTTTAACCTTGTGAGAGCGTCTGTCCAGCCGTGGTTGTACCCATCTGCCCACACCTGTCGAGGAACTTTCTTGAACAAGTGCCTCAGTAGGGTGACATCCCTTTGAAGACCATCATCTATCACGTACGCCCTACGAACATCTCCCTGCAGTTCGGCAATCTCCCAAGCTGAACCACTGTCATTAGGCCTAGCTCGCTGCCTAGTTGACGAAGAAGAACCTTGTATGACTTGAGGGGCAATGCTCGGTGCATTCTCCCTGAGGCATGCGACTTCCCTCCTTAAAGCATCATTATCTTATTTCAGAACTTCTCCAACTTGATTGATCTCAGAGGCATCCAAGAGATTAACTTTCAGAGCATCCATTTCTTCTTGAACAGAGGCGTCGACCCCATCCATCTCTGTAAGTCTATCCTTCAACCTGGATACTATTTCGGATTGGTCCTTATAATCTTAATTCCTTATCCTAAGGTATTTACAGATCTTGACGAATGCTCGGCAAACTTGGTTGCTTACATTGAGGAGGTAGGAATGTAATCATGAAGGTCAACAAACTACAAAACATGAAGCAAGAATAACAAGAATGTATCAGCAAAAATGCAAATAAAATCCTTTCATTAAAAATGGCATCAGCCAGGTACAGATACATGGAATAGCAGAGAAGAAGAATAAAAAAAGGGCAAATAGAAGAACAATCCTAAGAATATATTGCTCGACCATGACCTGCTCTGTGGTAGCTGGCTCTTTCCCTTTGCTAGCAGCGACCTCACTTGGCTCTACCCCAAACGTTGGGGCATCGGCAGCAGAAAAATAGGAGCATCAGAGGAAGGACCAGTAGGTCAGCTCACAATTGGGGCATCGTAAATAATGGGTTTGGGTCCAGGGTTGTGCTCGCCAAATATGGGAGAATCAGTAGAGATTCCAGTAGTAAACAAGGCTTTACCCCAACTTTTCTTAAAGTTCGCCCGACAGATGTATTCGATTTGCTTCTCGAAGTCTTTATAGTCCGCTTCCTAGCCCTCATTATAGCTGTTCTCCCTAGCTATGGACCCCTCTGCCTCCAAGCTCGCCACCTTCTCGATAAGCTTTATGTTCTCGATGGTGACAGCTAGCTTGCCAGCTACTACCAGCTCGTATGCCTCATGAAGCTCCTGTAGCTCCTTATCCACCCCTTCCCTTTCCTTGGAAAATGAGGCCTCAACTATTTTAAGAGCTTCCTGGGCAGTGTTTAGGATCCCCTCAAGCTCAGCATTCCTCCTCGCCAGCCCATCTCGACTACGACGGAGAATGGAGTAGTCAGACATAAATTATAAAAAAAAAGTATAATCCAGGCAATGAAAAGAACTAGATAAATAACAGAGAAGAAAAGGAATGTCCTTACCAAAGCAAGCCCCTGATCTGCCTTCAGGGATAACTGGTCTGGGCTCATCTTTGAGGACTGCTCCCGATCCACTGTCAGTATTCTCCTCTCGATCATCATAGGGGCAAGATGAGGGGACAGAGCCACATAAGCCCCCTCAGATGAAGCAGCAATAGGCACCAGGGAAGCCTGCGCCTTCTTCGACCTTTCTTCCTCTCTTATGCTCTCTTCTTCCTTCTTCTTCTCCTCCTCCTCTCTTTTTCTCTCTTCCTCTTTTTTCTCTCTCTCTCTCTTTTCTTATTCTCTCTTTTTCCTCTCAAGCTCCTTCTCACGAGCTACTGTCTGGGAACCACTGGCAGTATCCTCAGACCTAGTCTTCTAAATATTTAGCCTGCTGGACAGTAGGACATCATCATCATCATCATCATCATCAGGGATAATATTCTTCCTTTTAGGAGGAGCCATATCTTCCTCGCGAGAATTATCTGAACTAGAACTACCGAAGCTTGAGCCTTCCTCGCTGGATCTCTCTCCACCAGACCCTTCCTCCCTAGATTCCTCCTCACAAGATCCTACCTCGTGATAACCACCACTAGCAACACCTGATTCTGAACTGCTCTCCTCCTCGTCTAGATCGATAGGTTAGAGAGCACCATCCTCTTCTTCTTCTTCATCTGGGATATCAAGATGAGGAATGGAGTCAACTGGACGGAAATAAAGCTGGAGGTAGTATTCTTGTACTCTAATAAGAAAGCGGTCGACTTGGGATTTTCACCTTATACAATAGAGGCTCTAATATTCTAGGCCTTAAGCAACTCAGCATCATGGATCTCGTGGAGTGCAGGCTCCTAGTTCTTGGACTTCGCTTTAAAAGACAAGGAAAACATTAGAGAAAAACACATTATACAGTAATAAAAGGATAGAGAAGATTGAACAACAACCTATATACTCCTCCTCATAAAAGAAAGGCTAAATCACTACAGCCCTCGCTTCACAACAAGCTCGTTGAACACTATTGACACTTAATCAGTTATAGGATTACACCTCAATAAATTCACCTCACGTTGTGCTCTTATTAAACAACATTTGAATAAGAATAGCCTATACATTAGTGGCCCCATTATCTCAATATTATTGTGAGTTGGCACCTTATTTCGTATCAACTCCCGCATTTATTTAAGCACAAAACTCCCCTCCTAGGAGCAACCATAAAACATCATACTCCTCTTGTCCGTTCTTTGAGTCTCTGTTCCCACCATTGTGACTTTTACACAAGAGGAAAGCCACTTCACATGGTTGGTGGTTAACCCATTATAGTCATCGGACTCCAACTTCTGACTGCTCCAACACTCTGATAATCCACTCACCTCTAAACATCTAGAGGAAGAATGGTAAGGTTTATCCACTCGAAACCTCAGTAAGAACCTTGTCCATTATAAATAGGTACGGGTGCTTTCACATAACTTTCCTGTTGGGTAATATCGTCTCCCCATTACCATATTATACTTCACTTACGATCTATACCCGTTGTGGAAATCAAATGATCGCAATGAGTCCAAAATTTACTTTCATACAGTTCCACCGGTCGTCAATCATCTTGTGCCTATTCCTTGGGCTATGGTGATACAACTTTCTCAAAACAAAACTATTCCCACTACTTCCTTATACCCCATATTGAAGGTGGGTTTCAAGAATCTCATCATAGTTCAGAATAATACTGGGTAGGACCACATACCGACGCGATCACTATCTAATAGTGTAACTCACTCAAGGGTATAATAATTTCTTTCCTTCTTGACAACCCGTTCCACACATTTGAAGTAACTCGTTACTTATCTTTATGATTGCAACCCATCAAAGAAATTTACCAACTTGACTCTTTAGTTACTGGAATCATCAGCTCGACACCAAGTTTCTGGTCGTTACCCTTACTCCAACCGATCTACTACTTAATATACCCCTTTCAACACCGACTTTCACATCTAACTACTTCCATTAAGTGGTACTTAATAACTCTCTACTTTCCTCGATGTATACCAAAATTTCTGACCCGTGCACTTTTCACCACGTTGTGCACATCTAGACTCTTTATACCTTATTGACATCCTCAATCTATTTACGCATAGGCCACCCTCAACATTCGATTGGGTGGAACTCCGCTCCAAATTGGCCATAATAATTAAATATTTGTCTTCTCAAGTAATACCCCCTTTTTAAATGGCTTCACACTACCCTTCAACCAATTTCGGACGTGCTACTCCGATCGCACATGAGTATACTGATTATCATCCTTCTCTTACGACGCTTAATCCATCCTACCTCTACTATTTTTTAATATCAGTCTCATAAGTATAAATCTCATTAATCTCTATGTCTCTTCTTTCGACGATTACCTCCTCAGCAAACCAGGGCGTCTACACCCCTTATAACCCATGCATACGGGTTTAAACATCACATACGCTTCATAAGTACTCCAAACTCTTTATTGTCCCTGCATTTACAACGTGACCATACCACTTGGGAGTTCTCAATCACCCCCAAATTTGAAATTCTAAATCCTTCTAAAAATCATTTCATCCTTCAGCCCGCCAATAATAAAACAAAATTATCCGCACTTCCTCACTAATAACTGGATATATTGGCCTTATATCGTAATTTACCCCTTTAACTTCCAATTATTACTACGTACTTCCCTAACGATGGAGGTACCCACATCATGGACAAATGGCGAAGCATCTCCTTACTACCAACCTTACGCTAAGTTTAATGCGTGGGATGTCTCGAAAAGCGAAATCCAAACAAGGAACCCCCCAATACACTACTTCCTAGCATTGTCGGTCATCGAAATCCGTTAGGCCCTCAGTCCATAACATGTACCCCTATATTCCCATCTCTTGACACAAAGTTACATCTCCTTACACAATTACACTTAAACAAGGAACTTCTTCCGAAAGACAATGCCTCTTAACATTGATGGTAATCACATTTCATAAACATCATGTGAATATAATCGGGGCTCTCAAAATCCCATCCCCAGACATACAACTATGAGTATTAACTTCCACGTCTCTAAAGGGTGATATAATAATGCACTCTTCTTATTACCACCTCCTGAGCGTTAATTATAATATCCAGCTAAATCTTTTCGCTAAACAATAAACCAAATACACTCTGAATCATATCAATAAAGCCCCTACACATATCGGGAACAAATATTCGAGACTATTATACTTTTAAAGTCTCAACAATATATATATACAAATATAATCGCGAGCCCGACCCTCTTGCAGATGGGGCCTCGCCAGAAAAAAACATTCGACACCAAGGTAGTAACCCCGATAGACTTGCAATAACCGCACATTATCGATTTAAACATCATTATAAAACTATAACTAGTATAATATCATACTCGTATATCACAGCACTAAAACGAGTAATTTCAATAAAGTATATACCACTATCGATACACCCATTCATCCTCCGCGGATAACAATAAAGGTAACCCCACTATACCAGGGAAAAATATTCACATAAATAATAACATTGCCGAGATACTCACTAAACTCGTCTCTCATGCGAATATAGCAATGATAAAAAAAATGTAGTAACTCGTTCCTAACACATACAACACACATCATCATCTAAGGATATAACTCATACTTCTATCTTGCCAATCGCCCTGGCTATTAAAATGGTTCCTGGACTTAACACACCTGTCCGTACCAGACCAAAAATTTCAATAACTATTGCCCTTGTTAGACACCATATCCTTATTCCTCTACTTGCTTCGAAAAAATTTTAACGCACGGGTTTTACTCACCACAAAATACCTCTACATATACGCCACCTATCTCCGATCACACTGACCATGTTAAGGTTGTCCTTCTCTCGGACGTTGGTAGTCTCGACTCTAATGGCTACCTATGTTGTTACCTTAGCTTTGATGGCCCTAAGGAACACGCTACTAGTTTCAACATCTCTTACTGAAATCACCATCGCTCTGTAAATAACTCAATTATCAAAATCATTTAAACGGGTCCCCTATTGGGTCTTCCCCTTGTGGTGCTTCTCTAACACCGTTTCCCCCAGTCTTACTCTATATAAGTTCTTTGATTTCTTGTAGCTCCCACACAAGGAAGCGTTTACCTCCATATTAACACAACACGATATTGTTACCATCTACATTGACCGTACAAGAAGAATTCCCCCATAAGTGCTTACAATTCTTTTTGTAAGTTAGATTTCCCTTCAATGTCCTCTTCTCCATTGCACCTCCTTCATCCTGTGTAAGGTTCACTAAATAATTAGATTTCTTATCACAAAGTGACCTCTGTCCGACCCTTTTATGTGAGTTCAGAACAACGTTCGCATCTTATCCTGAACATCTGATGAAGGAACTTATGGTCAAACCATACGTATGCGCCTTATCTTGAAAAAACATTCCACTTCTAAGTGTGGTGGTTGCCTCTCACCATTGTAACTCTGCTCTTACGAGTTAAGAAAAATTTTAGGCAAAATTTTCACTCCCGATTCGCCATACTCCGACATATGCCCAAACCTTTGGATATTTTACCTTCGTTGGCTAACACACGCCATTCTTGCATTTCAAGAATTTCCACTGCTGGTTCTCTTCAATATTTCGTCTGACCCCCATTCCAACCTTACTGGGTGAGTCTATTTTGACCCCACTTTTTTTTTACTATAGTGGTTCCTGAAAGTCATATGTTGTTTCTTAGCCATCTTTACCGTCCTGGCATTTCGTACCATACTAAGGGTAACCTCAACTACGGTCATCATTCTTGAATATAACAAATAACCTCAACTGAGCTTTGCCTCCTGCTGTTCACCCAACTGTCCTCGCTTGACATACTGCATCGTTCGGCACACGAACACACCCGAATGCAAATAAGATTCACTATCCTATTCATTATAGCAGGAGAACAAAATCTCACCAAAGAAATCAACAATCCTAAACATAGGGCTCTATATCAAAGAAAGCTACGCTGGAAGCATAATAAGCCGCCCAGATCCTAAAGGACACTAGAACCTGATGCTCTGATACCACCTGTGATACCCCGTCTAATAAAATACCGGGTAGCTACTCCTTTATTAAATTAATACAGAATATCAAGTTGGTTCAGTCTTAGCATCACTGTAGAAAACAATTAGTTAATTACTAGCCACCTAATATTTAAAAGAGAGATGCTAAATTTTATTAATTAAGTTAACAAATAACCAATAATTAAATCATTACCCATCAATTGCATAAACAATCTCATATGAATAACCAACGAAATGAAATTAATTGAGTCTGGAGTAAACACTCCAATAATAATAATAATGCCAGAGTAAATAAAGTTCCAATACAAGAGTCTGAATAAATAAACCAATAACCGAAATAATGAAAGTCTGTAACTACAACCTCTAAATAAGAATGGGCGACATGCCCTAACTGATACAAATGACTATGAAGGAACCAAGGATAAATATGAAGGCGTCTACTACCAAGATCATGTAGCTTCCACAGCAGCTATAGCACGTCATCAGAATGGAACTCCTATGCCTGGCGTCCCTGTGGCTGGGCACCTAAAATGTTTTTACAAAAAAAAATAGATTAGGAGGAAAACGGGTCAGAGCCCTAGGTGAAAACAATTTAAAAGTTTAGCAAGTGTTTAAATTGCAATTAAACAACACATATTATAAACACGTTAGTTGCCTACTCTCACATGAGTTTCTCACCTCTCAACTAATGTGCACGCCTAACGTATACCCTTAACCCATCCTAGTTATGACGCTAACTAACTAGTTTGTACCACTCCCGCTTTCTCATTCTAACATAGTGTATATATTCGTAACACCCAAATAAGTCATATTCAAAACCCATAATCACATTCATTAAATTACTTATCTCAAGTGTTAATTAAAATTTTCACATTCTTAGCCCATTCAAATATCTTAGTTATTCACATCTACTAAGGAACATAACAAAACTATCAAAAGTATATGTATATACACCAGTATAATATCTCATATACAAATCAGGCACCCCACAAGGATAGAACCTACGATGCCCTCATACTCTGCTATCAAATCCCGGTACATCACGTACGTGAGGATCACAAGTTTCGAATCACTCAGGAACTGTTTCAATAAAAATCACACATAGTGGAGGCGAACATAGTTCACATACCCATGGGTCACACACATACCTACGCTCCCAAGGTCAGCAGACTTATCCATTCAGCGATAAGCCTTTCCAAGTCCTATGTTCTGAGGTATCAATCTAAAGTCCCCCCGAAGGTCACATCGAGACAAGACTATCCTCTTACGAACGACTTCCAGTGATAGCAAGTATGGTAGGTATGCTATACACACAATAATCCATATACTAGAAAATCACACAACCAGTATATATACAATTTCAATATAGGTATACTCCTCCCCTACATATTAAGTCTCACCCACAATATTAACGTTTCGAATATTCTACGTAAGATTTATTTAACGCGACAAGTCTCGTCATACGGATTCGGGTACCTATACCTATCCCAAGTGAATACTAGGTATACCATTTGTTCCTAAGGTTATCTCAGCAAATATAAAATCCATTAAATTATCTTTCATTCCACTTTTAGTCCCAAAATTGAAAGATCTCAAACCGTCCTCACTCGTTAACCGTTCGAAATTATAACGCTCAATCCCATAAGTTATAACATTTTTCGGCAATAACTAAGACCCTACTGACCTTAACTAAGTTCCACAATATTATATTAATCATCCTAAGAATTATCATCGACCCTGGGATCTTCATTAAACCTTAAGGTAAACAATTGCCAAAAATCAGGAGAGGTCGATCGATCGACAAAAAAGATCGATCGATCGATATTCTTGGATCGATCGATCGATCAAGCAGGTATTGCGAATCTGCATAATTTTGCCTACGGGTTCATCAAACTTAACCCTGAAATCCTCTACTATAATGTTCCAAACTCCCAAATATCTATTCCTAACATCATACCACCGTAAATACATAATTTTAACGTTTTAAAATCATCAAATCCAAATGGGAAATCAGTTTCTTGGATCAATTCACATAATTTTCATATAAATCCCTAGTTCTCCTATTTTCCTCAAGAACACTATATAATTTATTACAATTTTATAATTCTCTACCCATGAATCATAATTTCGTGGCTTCTATTATCTCAAATCTTAAACTACATGCAAGACCTACAGAGATTTCGATTTCAATTCTTTAAATCCATTTAATTATAATTATTCAAGGTTATTCTCCAATTCTAACCTAACGTGGATGATATCTGCGCTAAATTATTGCAAGTTAAATCACTTGCTTGGTGATGAAGATTCTGATCCGATGAAGTAGACGGTATGGGGATGATCCTTGCTTTCCGATCTATCCGATGGTGGTGACGGCGGCACAAAAGCCTCTAAGTGGTGGTTATAGCCATGGAAACCCTTGGAATTTCTCCTCTCTCCCTCTCTAACTGCCATGATGTTTTTTGGTTGTCAAAAATCTAAGGGACTCAAGTGTTGGGTGATAACTAAAACCAAACTTTCGTAAGTCACTATTCACCAAAAATAGGAATGACTAAAATACCCTCCCGGTTTGCCGGTTAGGCCTTAAAATGCTCCGGGACCCAAACTAAACCCCCGGCTAGTGTTTTCTGACAATCTCGACCCTTCCGAACACGTTGATGCACTCAAAATGATCATACGGATGACATAAAAATAAAATATTTTTAAATCCATTAAATTTGGTCCTGACACGATTGACACGCGCGTCCCAACTTAATTACCGAAATTGCCGTATTTTCAACTCACGACAATTTTAATAAATTCAATAATCACATATTACCATAATCACTCAGTAATATTCAATATTATCATTAGATTTAAATACTAACTCTCGTCTCGCTAGTTATTTAAATCCGAATTAATTTCCAATTAATTATCCCAAATTAATTTAATTAATCCCACCACTAAAAGCAATTTCATTTAATAAATCTCATAATTAAAAGCCATAAAATTACGGGGTATTATAATTTGCCGCCTGAATCTTCTGTAAAAAGACGTTTCGCATCCCAGATTTTTTATGATTCACAACAATGCCATCTGGAAGGAATTGGAGTTAATGTTTAAAATTTTTGAACCCAAATTGTGACCTTAAAATTTTAGGGCCAATTGTGGGTACCTTCTTCATCTTTTAGGCCCATGAGAGTAGCCGAACAAAGCCCAATTAAAAATAAGAGGTGTCCGGCCAAAATTATGAGATGCTTTAAATAACAGTTAGAATTGAGGATTTGACCTAGTCTATCCCCCAAAATCTCGGAAGAGATATTCAGGGGATAGTGGGCTAACAAGGTGGTTATCAGGGCCCCTCTCTCTTTTATGGAATATATATTGAACCCCTAGCCCGGGGTAAAGGGAATAGAGAAAAACTTCTTTTGAGAGATACTTAATACAGCGATAGACTTCTCTGTGGACGTAGGCCATTTGCCGAACCACGTACATCTTTGTGTTGTGTGATTGTGATCTTTGTTGTTGTTCTTTTCCTGGTGATTGTCTTTTATTATTATTTGTGTTGAGATTTTTGTCACCACAATATATATATATATATATATATATATATATATATATATATGGGGAGGGGTTATTCCCACATCCCTTTTAGCTTACCCCACACCATTTATTGTTTCAAGACAAAAATACCCCCACTTTTCATCATCTTTTATCCTTAATTACCCAACAAAAAATACCACTTTATTAATGGTGTACTACAAAGTCAAATATATCATTCTACAGTTTTTTTTTTCCCGTTTATGTACCTAATTAAAAAAATCTACTTAGGAACATGAAATACAGTGTTGTAAACTGCTTTAACTATTAAAAAAAACTGTGTTTGTAATATTTTTTTTTTAATAAAAGACATGTATTAAAAACTGTTTGTTTTATAAAAAAAACTGTCTTTTTTATATAAAAAAATATGTTTTATAAAAAAAAAACTGCTTTTTAAAAACAAAAATTGTTTTCTATATAAAAACTGTCTTTTTATGTTAAAAAACGGCAAATTTGTTTTTCCCAAAAAATATTTTCTTCCAAAAAAGGCAAAAAATATTTTCTATACATCATTTTAATAAACATGGGTCTGCACCAGCGCCACAAACCATTATTTTCTATAAATATATATAAAAATATTTTCTTACATTGTTTTCTATAAATATATATAAAAACTAGGAAAACGGTTGTTTTATTTTTTTTTTGAGAAAACAACTTCTTAACAGTTAAAACAGTTTGTTATATATAAAAAATAACATTGTTTTTTTTAAAACAACTTTTTACGTTTTAGAGACACCTTTTATTTTTGTGATTTTTCCTTTTTCACAACCTTAAGAGTTTTTTGTGTGTTTAATTTCTTCATGAAATAAATATTAGCATTTTACATTTTAGATTTTTTTCCTGAGTTTATATTATGCTTCCATTCCACCACATAAACTTAGATAAATGAAATATTTGCTAACCTCAAAACAATGAGTTATGAAAATATCACCCATTTGCAAACAATTGTTTCTAAAATGTAAAAAGTAGTTTTTATAAAAAAAAACAATGTTATTTTTTTATATACAAATTGTTTTAACCATTAAGAAATTGTATTCTTTATAAAAAAATTATTTTTTAATAACAACTCTTTCTTTAAAAATAACTCTTTTCCTAATTTTTATATATATTTATAGAAGACAACTGTTGATACCAAATTTAGCCTGCTGACGTGGATTAATTATGTGGAGACACGTGTCAATCTACATGGCACCTACAAACATTTTTGAACAACACCTTGACTTCGAGGAACTCAAACTCCCCGACCAACTCAGACACTCTGAGCAATAAGTTTACTTCGAGGAACTTTACTGTACCGAGCAACTCATGTATACCGAGCTACTTAGGCGGTCCGAGCAGCTTAGGCGATCTGAGCTGCATCTCGTACAGAGCATTAATATCAGGATAACCAACAGATTGACTGCGCATTAAATGGTCATTATTATCATACAGATGTACACGCCTACTGGACAATTATGTATTATTCAGTCACATGTATAGCCTCAAGGCTATAAATACATTGTATCATCTTCATTGTAAGGGGACTCGGAATTTCTTGGAAAAACTTGTTATCGAGAATTCCCAAACAGTCAAGCAATAACAAAATAGTGGACGTAGGCCATTCTTTCAAGGTTGAACCACTTTAAAATTATTTTGTCTTATTTATTTTATCTGTGATTGAAAAATTAGAGATAGTCTAATTTTTTACATCAACAGATTGGTGCCGTCTGTGGGAAATGACTGTAATTTTTTTTTTTCACCAAAATCATTCACCATCAATGGCAGATCATCCAGAATCCAGTAATCAAAACGCTGGGATTCCTCCGAATCCATCCACTCCTCCAAATATCCAAGATCTGGTCGGAATAATGGCTAACCTAGCCCAAGGCCAAACAGCCATGCAGGAAACTATGCGACAACTCATACAAACTGTCCAGGGTGGAGCATCTATTCATTCAGGACAACGAAGCGTTCAAAGAAATATACGATTGCCTTTTAGGCGAACATTACTCTCAGAGGAATCTCGATCTAGACGTGCTGATTCGTATCGCACTGAGAGATCTGATGATTTTTCTTATCAACCTGGTCGCACTTCATCAGTACGAGCTACAGATACTGAACAAAACATCACTCTCTCTCCAGAAAGGACTAGTGCACTGGAAAAATTAAGTAGGGTCTCTCCTTTTGATCGTTTGGGCCCTAGAAGGAATAAAAGTCCTCCTAAGGCTGTGTCGAGGAACTTTCGACGACCATCCGACATAAGAGAGGGGTCTGCCCAATCACGACCAACTGCTCGTCACGAAAGATCCCAATAAGCGAATTCAACATGATCGGTTGCTCGAATCAATAGGCCCGAGGAGGGAAATGATGCATGGAAAGGATCGATTCAAAGGTTGGAGGATAGACTAAGAGAAATGGCTAAGGCCAAGAATCCTCTACAAAGAACTTTTGTCCAGGGGACACCTTTTATTCAGGCAATTGTGGATTTTCCTACACCATCAAAGTTCAAAGCGCCTGTTGTGACTCCTAAATATGATGGAAAAACTGGCCCTATCCTTCATATAGAACAATACCAAGCTGCTGTCGACATCTATGCCGTGCCAGACGAGATGAGATGCAGGGCATTTTCGGGAACTCTTACCGGATCTGCTCAAATATGGTACAACAATCTTCCTCGGGGGAAGATTTTGACTTTCTTTCAACTGGCCGAGCTCTTTCTTAGAAATTTCTGTTTTGGGGCGAAACCAGTTAAATGAGTAGCACACTTGTTAAGTGTTAGACAAAAAGCAGGTGAGAGCACCAGGGATTACATAACTCGTTTCAATAACGAGAAGCTCGAAGTTATTGATTACGAGGAGAAGATAGAAATTACAGCTTTGATGAGTGGACTATTGCCAAATAAATTGTACTACACTTTGGCTAAAGATCCGCCTAGGACCATGTCAGAACTAATGGAAAACGCAACCAAAATCATGAACGCCGAGGAAGCTATGGCTGCGAAGAAGAACATGGACATTAAAGAGAACAAAGTTGAGGCCGAGAAGGGTGAGAAGAAAGATCATAAGAACAATGGTGGTAACAAGCAGTCAAAAGCAAAGCCATCATGGTAAACGTTGAATAAATTTGGAAATTATACTCCTTTAAAAGTAGACATAAACCATGTTTTGGAAGAAATCAAGAACATCGAGGAGCTAAACTGGCCAGAGAAAATGAAGACAGATCCTGACAAGAGGAATAAGGCTAAATATTGCGAGTTCCATAAATACCATGGTCACACGACCAAGAATTGCATAGCTCTTCAGAATGAAATTGAAGCACTCATCAGACGAGGAAAGCTGACTAAGTATGTTGATCGTAGAAATGAAGGAAAGAGCAACGACCGAGCAAGACAAAGTTCTAGATCTCCTCGTCAAGCAAAAGAAGACAAGAAAAGAGATCATGAAGATGATCCAAAAGACGACCCCGATCTCCCCAAATGACCAAGACAGCCAGAATGGTAGGTATTTTTAATTCGTTTTGGATCATTTGATTGTAATGTTATTACAGGTGGAGATGCAGGAGGTGGAGACCTTACTGCTGAAAGAAAAGCTTACCTCAATGAGGCCTAAGCTTGTTCATACATTCAACGAATAAATCTAGTTGAGGATGACCGTCCGAGGAAGGTGAACAAAGATAAACTGGTCATCGGTTTCTCTAAGAACGACCTTGCAGGAGTACTATAACCTCATGATGACCCATTGGTGATCAAAATGAGGATGAAGGAAGTAGTGATCTCAAGAGTATTGGTGGATAAGGGTAGCTCGGCGGACATCATGTTTAACTCATGCTTCGACAGCTTAAATTTGAAGTTGTCTCAGTTGGAGCCTTATCACAGGCCCCTCCTCGGTTTTACTGGCGAGAAAGTTTTTCCACTTGGGACGATCAAGTTGGATATGTTCATCGGTACATGGCCTGCTTATCGAACAGAAAGAGTGCGCTTTTTCGTGATGGATAAGAATGTCCAATCGGCTTACAATATCATCATAGGAAGGGTAGGTTTGAAGAAGTTCGAAGCAGTACCATCTACAGTACATCAATACCTAAATTTTTTAACCAATTTTGGAGTAGGCATTGTGAAGGGTGACCAAAAAGTAGCTCGGGAATGCTATTATTCATCTGTCGAGCAGGAAGAAGTGGAGGAATCAAGGAAAAAGACTACTACCTATCAAGTAGATGAAGATGCAGAAATTAAAACATTAGATCCCAGAGATGAATCGCAGCTCGTGAAAGGCCAGGTTGTAGAAGCTACTGAAAATGTCATTCTAGACGACGAGCACCCAGAACGAACAACGCAAATAGGTTCGTCGTTGGATGCCTCATTAAAACATGAATTGATAGTTTTCCTAAAAAGCAGAAAACAAACTTTTGCATGGAGTCATGAGGACATGCCAGGAATAGACCCAAATTTCTTATTTCACGAGCTCAATGTGAATAAGGAAATCAAGCCAGTGAAGCAGAGAAGAAGAGTGTTCAGCCCCAAAAAGAACCAAGCTATACAAGAGGAGGTCGAGAAGCTCCAGAAAGCTTGCTTTATTGAAGATGTCAAATATCTAGACTGGTTAGCAAATGTGGTGATGGTGAAGAAGAAGAACAACAAGTGGAGGATGTGTGTAGACTTCACCGACCTCAACAAAGCATGCCCAAAGGATCATTTTCCTTTGCCTCGAATTGATCAATTAGTGGATGCTACATCGGGACACGAGCTGTTAAGCTTCATGGATGCTTATTCTGGTTATAACCAGATTAAAATAAAACCTGAAGACAGGGACATTACCTCTTTCATTACCCGTAGAGGAACTTATTGTTATAATGCTATGCCTTTTGGTTTGAAAAATGCAGGTGCAACATATCAGCGTCTGATGAACAAGGTATTTGCAGAGCAAATCAGTTGAAATATGGAAGTTTATGTTGATGATATGCTGACGAAGAGCAAGAAAGCTGCTGATAATCTAGTTGAATTAGGCCAGACCTTTGATCAACTAGATAAATATCAAATGAAGTTGAATCCTACCAAGTGCATATTCGGAATACGAGAAGGCATGTTCCTCGGGTATATTGTCAACCAATGAGGAATCAAAGCAAACCCAGAGAAGATCAAGGCTCTATTGGGACTACGATCTCCAACGACGAAGAAGGAAGTATAAAGTCTCACTGGGCGAGTTGCAGCACTCAATAGATTTGTATCACGAGCAACAGATAGATGCCTCCCATTCTTCAAAACACTCCGAAAAACGTTTGAATGGAATGACGAATGCGAGAAGGCCTTTCAAGAGTTAAAGAATTATCAGGGAGCACCTCCACTATTGTCCAGGCCAGTGATGGGAGAAAGACTGTACTTGTATTTGGCAGTGTCGGAGAATGCAGTTAGCTCGGCATTGATAAGAACGGAGGATGGAGTGCAAAAACTGATCTATTACACTAGGAAGGCCTTTCGAGGAGCAGAGATCAGATATCCAAGACTGGAAAGTTGGCACTAGCTTTGATCGAAGCGAGTAGAAGGATGAGGCCATACTTCCAAGCTCATACCATAGTTGTGTATACCGATATGCCGTTGAGGCAGGCTCTTTATAAACCGGAAAAGTCTGGAAGATTGATGTACTGGGCAGTAGAACTTGGTGAATATGACATAGTTTATGAGCCTAAATCGTCGCTTAAAGGGAAAGCAGTAGAAGATTTTATAGCAGAGTTCACGTATCCTGACACGCACGAGGAGAAAAAGCTAAATACCGACCAACTTGTGGATATTACAGGATCATTAAATTTAAACCCCGATCAACTTAAGTTGGTCGACGAGCAAGAGAATATGGTCGATGAGCAGTAAGAAGTACTAGAGGAGGATATAAGGAAGCAACAAATATTCCACCCAGGAACT
Source organism: Sambucus nigra (assembly GCA_949130495.1). NCBI lineage: Eukaryota > Viridiplantae > Streptophyta > Magnoliopsida > Dipsacales > Adoxaceae > Sambucus > Sambucus nigra. The sequence goes on along the minus strand of OX422213.1, from coordinate 629,122,385 downwards.
TTGTCTAACCAAGAGTTTGATAATGATATACCTGTGTGGAATTTGTATGTAGATGAATCTTCGTGCACTACAGGTTGTGGAGCAGGGATTGTTTTGAATAGCCCGGACGAGGCCGATGTGGAGTATGCTTTGTGCTTCCAATTAAAGGCTTCTAATAATGAGGTTGAGTATGAAGCTATGATTGCATGTCTTAGCTTAGCAAAAACCATGGGAGCAGAACAGTTCATCGTATTCAGTGATTCACAACTAATCGTAAATCAAATATTGGGGGTATATGCAGCCAAAGGAGAATTAATGATCAAGTATCATGAAAAAGAAATGGAGATTTTATCAAGTCTGATGGCAGTGCAGATAATTAGAATACCAAGATTGGAGAATGCAAAAGTAGATGCCTTAGCTCGGTTAGCTTCAGCCACACGCACCGAGCTACGAAGAACAATCCTAATTGAAGTTTTGGTTAGTCGAAGCATCGACGAAGATCTGATGATAAACTTTATAACCCTTGATTTAAGAGCATCTTGGATGGATCCCATCAGGGAATATATTTAAGAAGGGGTTTTGCCAACTGATAAACTCGCAGCCAAAAAAATGAAGTTTAAAGCTGCTCGTTATGTACTGACTAATGGCATTCTATATAAACGAGGAATCATAACAGGTTTGCAGAGATGTGTACATCCCTCCGAGGTGAAAGACTTGATTGAAGAGGTCCATGAAGGGTCTTGTGGAGCCCATGTAGAAGGTCGAACTCTTTTGCAAAGAATAATGACACAAGGATACTATTGGCCAATGATGAGGGCTGATTGCATAGCCTATGCCAAGAAATCTGATAAATGTCAATGCTTCTCCTCTATTCGAAGAACACCCCAGGCATTGTTAGCACCCATTAATTCCCCTTGGCCATTTGCCATGTGGGGAATGGATTTGGTCAGGTCACTTCCAATGACCAGGGGAAGATTTAAATATCTCGTGGTCACGGTGGATTATTTTACTAAGTGGGTGAAAGTTGAGCCTCTCATCGAAATGACATATGACAAGGTATATCAATTTATTTAGAAGAATATCATTTGTAGATATGATCTTCCTCATGCATTTATCACAGATCATGGAACTCAATTCGACAACGAGGAATTCGCTGCATACTATCATCAATCAAATATATTGAAGATCCACTCTGCACCAGTCCATCCCTAGAGCAATGGACAAACGGAGGTGACAAACAGAACGCTGCTGAATGGTTTGAAGAAAAGATTGAATGACACAAAAGCAAATTGGATCAATGAGCTACATTCTGTACTACGGGCTTATCGTACTACTCCCCGAGCAGCAATAGGAGAATCTCCATACATGCTGGAATTTGGAAGCGAAGCTGTCATACCTGCCGAGCTGGGCCTCCCAACACACAAAGTGCTGAATTTCAATTCTCCTATCAGCGACTTGATGAGAAGATTAGATTTGGATATGCTCGAGGAAGTTAGAGAAGAAGAAGCCATCAGGAATGCTGCATACCAGCAACGAACAGCTCTGTTCTACAACAAGAGAGTGAAGAAGTGCGATCTGAAAGAAGGAGACTATGTGCTAAAGAAAGTAATTCAAAAGAACAACAAACTGGAAGCTAACTGGCATGGTCCCTACAGAGTAACAGAGGTTGTTCGACCAGGTACATATAGGATTGAAACCTTATAAGGAGAGGTGTTTAAGAATGCATGGAACGCAGAGCATCTGCGCAAATATTATCAGTAATTCAACCTCTATGTAATGCAGTTTTCTTCAATATGAATAAAGTTTTGGATATTTTGCCCAATACTCTCCTTTTGTTGAAGTTTTTTCGGGGTATTAGTGCTACACACTACGCATCAAGTACAGAATAAAAATCCACCAACTCCGGTTGGTCGGGAATAAAAATCCACCAACTACGGTTGGTCGGGAATAAAAATCCACCAACTACGATTGGTCGGGAATAAAAATCCACCAACTACGGTTGGTCGGGAATAAAAATCCACCAACTACTGTTGGTCGGGAATAAAAATCCACCAATTCCGGTTGGTCGGGAACAAAAATCCACCAACTACGGTTGGTCGAGAATGAAAATCCACCAATTACGGTTGGTCGGGAATAAAAATCCACCAACTACGGTTGGTCGAAAATAAAAATCCACTAACTGCGGTTGGTCGGGAATAAAAATCCACCAACTCCGGTTGGTCGGGAATAAAAATACACCAACTCCGGTTGGTCAGGAATGAAAGTCCACCAACTACAGTTGGTCGGAAATAAAAATCCACCAACTACAGTTGGTCGGGAACATTTGGTTAAACAAAGCAAAATTATGGGGTGAAAGTCGTTTCATGGCTTAAAATTAAAAAGTGATAAGTCACTATAACAAATGTTCATAAAATTTCTTTATTTATGATATATCAAAAGATTGGTCGTCAAATACTTATTACCAATTATTCACAACTCAGGATGGTTAACAGGTTTTACCAACTCTAGTTGGTCGACAGCTTAGAATAACACAACATATCTTTATCTTTTTAACAGATATACATGCACATTCATTAGTAAATAAAAGAAATGTTTTACAGAATATTTACAAGACAATGACAATCAAGATTGCAAAGAAAACTAAAAGTTTTTCATTAAATCCAGAACAAAATACATTGAGAATGAACTACATAAGAAATTATTACATCAAGAATCCTATTCTATTGGTTTCTTTCCTTCTGCCTTTGAAACAGGTTCTTCACCAGTAGGAGGATCGTCTAAGGCATAGGGGGAATTTATGAAGTTCAGGTCTCTGAGCATCCTGACATTCATCATGGATGTCCGATCAAGTAGGTGCTCCGGGCGAGATATCTCAAAGTTAGAATGTAGATTGTAGTCGTCGAGATACTTTGAGATGAGGCACTGAGGAATCGCCCGAGAAAGAATCCAGCTCATATCAAGCTTGAAAGGTGGCACTGGCACCTCGAGCAACCCAGGGTCATAGTAATTCCACAAATAGTGACCCTATTCCAATTGTAGCACACCCAAGGCATTCAACCATCCTTGCTTGTATCCTTCGTTGTTGACTGCTAGATCCGGTCATCAAGGTGATAGAGGGCTTCATTATAACCAGCCATCCAGAACTCTCTAGGTTGTTTGTGAAACTGGTAGGTTAACCTCTCCAATTTCTCGTGGAGGTTCTTCGCTAAAAGTTCTTTACTCTCCAAGGCAGACTTTTGTGCAGAGAGTTGCTCATCGAAGTTCAGAATCTTTTTGGACATCTCTGCTAATGCCTGATTCTTCGCCATCAACTGGAAGGCCTGATTCTCCAGGGATGATTGAGTTCTTTATTCCTCAATAGTAATCTGAGCATCTCTTGCTCGTCCCCGAGAAGCTCTTGATCGTCCCCGAGCAGAGGTAGAAGGCCCAATCCTCTTTAAAGTTTCCAGTTCGTCTCTCAAATTGGCATTTTCGACTTCTAAGAAGGAGAACCCCTCATCGTTGATTAGGACCAAAGCGTTCGAGGTAGATGCTGCAGATTTCAGCTGAGATATCTCTCCTCGCAGGTTATTATTTTCCTACTCCAGCAGCTTAGCAATCTGCCTATGCTCTTCAATCTCAGTCTTCAAAGTTCTCTCTTTCACGTCATATGCAGTGACCAACTTATCATATCCTTTGTCAGCACTTAGTTGCTGATACTTTTTCTTATATCCCTGGTGCAAAAGGGCTGTAGACTCCCTATATTGTTATTGAAGTTCCTCAAGGGTACCTTGGAGATCTTCAATCATCTCATAGTATGCCACATTATTAGCAACTGCACGGTCGAGCAAGCATTTTAAATACTGGTAGGCTTCAACTGCTCATTCTGAAGCATCTGGACCGAGGATGTCGATAATTTGAGATTCATTCAGGTCAGCATGGCCAGCCTTGAAGTAGTCGTTGCATTTTTTTCATCAGTTCAGTATCGTGGGCTGACAAGAGCTCCATTCTAGCCATAAACTAGTAAAGAAAAGAGATAGAAAGAATCAATAAGAATGCAGAGTAGAGCAGAGCAAGAAGAATAAAATAGACTGATAATAAGAGCAGAGCAAGAAAAAGGAAGTTAAGATGCACAAACAAAAACTTAAACTTTTATTACATCATGAAAAGAAGTACATGGTCCAGAGTTACATTCAACAAAAAATAAAAAGCAAAGAGCCCGAACAAATCTAGACCTTCTCCTTGCTTCTTAAGATTTCCTCGGGAGGTTTGGATGAGGAGGTCGGTTGCTCGATGGGAAGAGATGGCTGCTCGGTTGACTTGTTGGTTGGCCTAGGCTTCTCATAGCGAAGTTCAACAATAGGGACTTGGTCCCCAGCTATCATAGAGGATTCCTCGGAGGCAGCTTCGTCCTCTTCTTCTTCCCCGGGAGAAGGAGGGGAGCCAGGAATGTGTCGTTGAAATAGGTCTGAATTCTCATCGATATTCATCTCTCTCAGAGTAGCAACCCAACCATCCCTGGAGTATTTGAGGCTTCCATACTCCATTTGTGAGATCATGGCAGCCAAACCCTTATTCTACCCCTTATCCCAGCCAGCGCTGAAGGATTTCTTAATAGCCTTTCTCCTTTTTTCTCTCTCCGAGGAGGTCCTTTCCCTAAGGAGCTGCTCGATATTCTTCAGCTTATTCTCAACTTCTTCCTTCTGATGACCAACGTTACGAAGCCTGTTTAACTCTTCCTCGATAGACTTGAGCTTACTTTCAAGCTCTCTAGCTTTTGGAGCTTCCCCTCGAGATCTTTATTCTCCCTTTCCAAGTCTTTTATTTTCTTCTCCAACCCCTTGGAGACTTTAACAACCTGATCCCTCTCTTCCTCGGTGGAATTGAGTTGCTTCTCACAAGCATCTTTATCTTCGTCATACTTCTGACGAGAATCCTTCAAGGACTATGATAGACCTACAAGAGCCTCCTCCACACCTGACGAGGAGCTCGAAGCTTTAATAACTTCATCCTTTTTCAGAATGGTGTTGAAACAAGTTACCAACTGGAGAAAGAAAATAATTGTAAGTCAGTACAAGGATATAACATTGAAAAATGAAAGTTTAGAATAGTAATACTTACAGAGGCAATATATTGAGCTGCCAAGGTAGTAATCCTCTCCCGAGAAAGATTTTCTTCAACACCTTGGATCTCAGGGATAATCCAAGATTTTACCGAGCTCATGGCAGAGCTCAGAGCAACAAAAGTGGGAACACCACTTCCAGTAGTTAGAGGCTGAGAGATAGATTCAGCCAAATTGTCCGAGGAGCTTTTCTTCAACTTCCTCATGGGAGCAGGAACATTCTCGACCAAGGATGTCATCTTGGTCGGTGATATAACTATATGTTGATGTAAAAAATTAGATTATCTCTAATTATTTAATCACAGATAAAATAAAAAAGACAAAAGAAATTTTAAAGTGGTTCAGCCTTGAACGAATGGCCTACGTCCACTGTTTTTATTATTATTGACTGTTTGGGAATTCTCGAGGTAGGGTTTTATCTCCAGAAATTCCGGTCCCCCTCCAATGAGGATGATACAATGTATTTATAGCCTTGAGGTTGTACATGAGAAAGGATCATACATAGCTGTCCCATAAGCGTATACATCTGTATGATAATAATCAACATTTAATGCGCATTTAATCCTCTTAATTGTCTGATAATAAATGCTCTGATCGAGGTGCAACTCGGACCGCCTAAGCTGCTCGGGCCGCCTGAGTATCTCGGTATCCATGAGTTTCTCGGTGCAGTAAAGTTCCTTGGAGAGAGTGTCTGAGTTGGTCGGGGAAATTGAGTTCCTCGAAGTCAAGGTGTTGTTAAGAAGTGTTTTTTATTTCCACGCAGATTGCCATGTGTCTCCACTTAATTGAGCCATGTCAGCAGACTAAATTTTATATCAACAGAAGCCCCCAATGTTCACAGTTCGAGACTGAGGAGTGTGGAACATTCTTCTCGAAATATGGCAGGATTAAATGGTTATCCTGAATTTTAGGAGCGTTTTCTTTGCATTTATTTATTATTATTTTTTTCAAATTCATAGAATCAGACTTTTCAAATTTTTCTAACTGCTTCGATCTTCGTGCCCTTTTTGTCCTTTTCGCCGCCGGTAGCGTAAACGTCTCCCTTTGTAATCATTATTTTTACCTTTTCCCAAGGTAAGGTATTTAAGCGTTGCAGAAAATCCTATCGTCTTTTACTTTTTCAAATCTGTATCTTTGAGTTTTCCATTTCCTTTCTCTCGTGCATTCATCCTTTTCATCGTTCGTTGTCAACAGATCCATCCTTTTTCTGTAAGATCTTCTTCCTTCTCTTTTATTTCCTTTATTCACCATGGTTTACCTTGTTGAGTCGCTTGATAAGTTTCGTTCTGATTTCTCTATTCCTTCATGGGTTATTTTGGAGAAACTTTCTGAACCTTCAGATTATTTTCGTTTGGCTGAGGGACATTGGTTCCCCAGTCTCTTTGTAGCTGAATGTGGCTTTTCTTTTCCCCCAAACCCTTTGTGTCTGGAATTTTGTCAATATTTTGACGTGGTCCCTGTAAAAATAGCCCCCAACACATGGAGAATAGTTAATGGAGTTCATAGATTAAATCAGATTCATGGAACCCGTATAGGAATTCCAGAAATTATGTTTTGTTATATATGGGTTGTTGGTGACAATACTTTTTATTTAAAAACCAGATTTTTAAATAGAGCTTTAGTGGTCAATCTCCCAGAGGCCAATAGGGATTACTTCGAGCACGGTGTTGTTATGAAAAATTGGCAACACCCTCCACTAACTGGAAATGATGTGTACCAGGGTCCTAGATGCCCTCCCTATGGCAATGGGATAGGTTGTTTTTATTTTATTTTATTTTCGAAATTATGCTTCCTTTGTGTTTGATAAAATGTGTCACTGATATTTTAATTTTGATTTATTTGCAGTTGACAGCAAGAGAAAGTCTCCAAAAGAGACAGAAGTTAATTTAAAACATCTGAAACTTATCTGGGGTTTGCATCAGACTATTGCTGACGAGCATATTAGATCAACTTCATATTTGCTGCAGTACAAGAGTTACACCTCGTCTTTTACTGCTCGTCCTGTGATAATTGACGTAGAACCAGTACCAGCTTCTGCAAGTTCTTCATCTGAGTCACATATTCCTCTGAGTGAAAGAATGAAGAAAATAAAGCTCCTTCCCTCTTGGAGAAATCTGCCTCTATTGCTGGAGAGGCAAAGAAAAGCAAACATGATGTCCCAGAAGAAGGGACAAGAAAAATCGATGCACCTCCTCCGTCTGCTACTGTGAAGGTTGCCGAGAAGCCCCCAGTGGCTCCGAGCAAAGTCGCTGCTCCAAGCGAGGTTATTGTCATATCTCCTGCTAAGACTACATCCTTGGTCTAGACCGTTGATGTTCCTCCGAGGAGGCTGAAGAAGAGCTCCTCGGTCAATTTGGCCGAATCCATCTCTCAGCCTCTAACTACTGGAAGTGGTGTTCCCACTTTCATTTCCCCGAGCTCTGCCATGAGCTCGGTGAAATCTTGGATCATCCCCGAGATCCAAGGTATTGAAGAAAATATTTCTCGGGATATGGTTACCATATTGGCTGCTCGTCATATTGCTTCTGTAAGTATTATTGTCCTAAACTTTCATTTTTCCACTGTTATATATTTGCACTGACTTGCTATTGTTTTCTTTTCCCAGTTGGTAACCTGTTTCAATACAATTTTGAAGAAGGATGAAGCTATTAAAGCTTCAAGTTCCTTGTCAGGTGTAGAGGAAGCTTTGGTGGGTCTGACGCAGTCTCTGAAGGATTCTCATAAGAAGTATGTTGATGATAAAGCTGCTTGGGAGAAGAAGCTTAGTTCCACCGAGCAGGAGAGAGATCAAGTTGTCGAGGTCTCCAAGGGATTGGAGAAGAAAATAAAAGAATTGGAAAGAAAGAATAAAGAGCTCGAAGGGAAGCTCCAAAATGCTGGAGAGCTTGAAGGTAAGCTCAAGTCTGCTGAGGAAGAGCTGGGTAGACTTCGTGACGCTGGTCGTTAGAAGGAAGAGGCAGAAAAGAAGTTGAAATATGCCGAGGAACTCATAACTGAGAAGATTTCCTCAGAGAAAGTGAAAAGGAAAATGGCTATTAAGAAGTCCTTCAACGCATGCTGGGATAAAGGATGGAATAAGGGTCTGGCTGCCATGATGTCACAAGTCGAATATGGTAGCCATAAGTACTTTAGGGATGGCTGGGTCGCTGCTCTGAAAGAGATGAATGTTGATGAAAATTTTGATTTGTTTCAGCGACATGTCCCTGGCCCCCTTCAACTCCTGAAGAAGAAGAAGAAGATGACGAAGCTGCCTTTGAGGAATCCTCCATCGTGATGGGAGATCAAATTTCTCATCCCCCATTTGTCCAGTCCTCCTGCGAGCAACTTCAACCATCCATTATTTCAACCGAGCAGTTCCCAGCACCCTCCGAGCAACCATCTGTGCCATTCGAGCAACCTACCTCCTCGTCTCAGCCTCCCGAGAAAGTTTTGGGAGATAAGGAGAAGGTGTAGAGTTGTTCGGATTTTTCTCTCTGTTTATTTTTGCCAATTGTATCTCTGAACTATGTACTTTTTTTATGATGTAATAAAATTTGAAATTTTGACTATTCATACTGTTGATTTTCTTCCTCTTGCTCCTTATTAATTATTGTTATCTCTTCTTTTTACTAATTTAATGCCAGGATGGAATTGTTATCTGCTCATAATAAAAAATTGTTGAGACAATGCAATGAGTACTTCAAAGCTGGTCATACAGATATGACTGATGCTCAGATAGTTGATATCCTCGATCCAAATGCTTCAGAGCAAGCAATCAAAGCCTACCAGTACTTAAAGTGTCTCCTCGATCGGGCAGTGGATAATAATGTAGCATATTATGAGATGATTGAAGACCTCCAGGGCACTCTTGAGGAGCTTCAACAACACTACAAGGAGTCTACATCCCTTTTGCACCAGGGATATGAGAAGAAGTATCAGCAACTAAGTGTTGATAAAGGATATGATAGATTTATTGCTGCCTATGATGTGAGGGAGAGAACTTTGAAGACCGAGGTCGAAAAGCACAGGCAGATAGCTAAGTTGCTGGAGCAGGAAAATAATAACCTGCGAGGAGAGATATCTCAGTTGAAATCTGCAGCATCTTCCTCGAACGCCGTAGTCCCTGTCAACGACGAGGGTTTCTCTTTCTTAGAGGTCGAAAATGCCAATTTGAGAGATAAATTGGAGACTTTGAAGAGAACTGGAGCCTCTACTTCTTCTCGCGGTCGAGAAAGAGGTTCTCGGGGATGAGCAAGAGCTGCTCAGCTTACTATTGAAGAGCAAAGAACTCAATCAGCTTTGGAGAATCAGGCGTTTCAGCTAAAGGCGAAGAATCAAGCATTAGCAGAGATGTCCAAGAAAATTATGAATTTGGATGAGCAGCTCTCTACATAAAAGTCTGCCTTGGGGAATAAAGAACTTTTCGAAAAAAATCTCCACAAGCAGCTGGAAAGGTTGACTTATCAATTCCACAAGCAACCTAGAGAATTTTGGCTGGATGGCTATAATGAAGCCCTCTATCACCTGGATGACCGAATTCAGTAGTCGAACAACGAGGGGTATAAGCAAGGATGGTTAAATGCCTTGGGTGTGCTACAATTGGAACAAGGTCACTATTTGTGGGATTACTATAATTCTGGGTTGCTTGACCTGCCAGTGCCACCATTCAAACTCGACATGAGCTGGATTCCTGCTCGGGCAATCCCTCAGTGTTTGATTTACAAATATCTTAGCGATTACAGTCTCCATTCCAATGTCGAGATATCTAGCCCAGAGCACCTACTCGATCGACCATCTGTGATGAACATCAGGATGCTCAAAGACCTTAATTTCATAAATTCCCCTTATGCCTTAGACGATCCTCCTGCTGGCGAGGAACCTGTTTCAAAAGCAGAGGATAAGAAACCAATAGAGTAGGAATCTTAATGTAATAATTAATATGTATTTCATTCTCAATGTATTTCGTTTTGGATTTAATGAAAAAATTCTATTTTTCTTTGCCATCTTGATTGACATTGTCTTGTAAATATTTTGTAAAACACTTTACTTATTTAATAATGAGTGTACATGTATATCTGTTAAAAAGATAACAACATTGTGTTATTTGCCGATCAACTAAAGTTGGTGAAATTATTGTTGACTATCTTAAATTGATGATAATCATTTGTCGACCAACCAGAGTTGATGATATTTTGTTTCTCGATCAACTTGGTGGTAATTTGAAATGTTTCAAGTATTAAAATTTTACTTGATCACTTTTTAATTTTAAGCCATTATTTGTTTAACCAACTATTTCCGACCAAAGAGAGTTGGTGTTTTTAATTCTCGACCAACCTTAGTTGGTAAAATTTTTTAATTCCCGACCAACTATAGTGGGTGAATCTTCTTCCCAACCAACCGGAGTTGGTATTTCTGAGAAATATTTTTCTTCCCGACCAATCGGAGTTGGTGAATTTTCTTCCCAACCAACCGGAGTTGGTCTTTCTAGGAAATATTTTTCTTCCCGACCAACTGGAGTTGGTGGATTTTCTTCCCAACTAACCGAAGTTGGTATTTCTGGGAAATATTTTTCTTCCCGACCAACCTGAGTTGGTGGATTTTCTTCCCAACCAATCGGAGTTGGTATTTCTGGGAAATATTTTTCTTACCGACCAACCGGAGTTGGTGGATTTTCTTCCCAACCAACCGGAGTTGGTATTTCTGGGAAATATTTTTATTCTCGACCAACCGGAGTTGGTGGATTTTCTTCCCAACCAACCGGAGTTGGTATTTATGGGAAATATTTTTATTCCCGACCAACCGGAGTTGGTGAATTTTGCTGAGTAGTGTGTAGCACTAGTATTCCGCGAAAAAATTTCAACAAAAGGAGAGAATTGGGTAAAATATTCACATTTTATTCATACTGAAGAAACTGCATTACATGAGGGTTTACATTACTGATAATATTTGCGCAGGTGCTCTGCATTCCATGCATTCTTAAACTCCTCCCCTTCTAAAGTTTCTATTCTGTAGGTCCCTGGTCGAACAACTTCTGTAACTCGGTAAGGTCCATGCCAATTCGCTTCCAGTTTGTTGTGATTTTGAATCACTTTCTTTAGCACATAGTCTCCTTCTTTCAGGTCGCACTTCTTCACTCTCTTGTTGTAGAAAAAAGCTGTTCGTTGCTGGTAAGAAGCATTCCTGATGGCTGCTTCTTCTCTAACTTCCTCGAGCATGTCCAAGTATAACTTTCTCATTAAATCGCTGACAGGGGAATTAAAATTCAGTACTCTGTGTGATGGGAGACCCAACTCGGCAGGTATAACAGCTTCACTTCCAAATGCCAGCATATATGGAGATTCTCCAGTTGCTTCTCGGAGAGTAGTACGATAAGCCCACAGTACTGAATGTAGCTCGTTGATCCAGTTTGCTTTCGCATCATTCAGTCTTTTCTTCAAGTCATTTAACAGCGTTCTATTTGTCATTTCAGTTTGTCCATTGCTTTGGGGATGGCCTGGTGCCGAGTGGATCTTCAAGATATTTGACTGATGACAATAGGTAGCGAACTCCTCGTTGTCAAATTGTGTTCCATGGTCGGTGATGACTGCATGGGGAAGACCATATCTACAAATGATATTTTTCCAAATAAATTGGTACACCTTTTCGTACGTCATGTCAACAAGAGGCTCGGCTTCTACCCACTTAGTAAAATAATCCACTGCTACGAAGAGATATTTAAATCTTCCTCTGGTCGTTGGAAGTGGCCCGACCAAGTCAATTCCCCACATGGCAAATGGCCAAGAGGAAGTAATGGGTGTCAACAATGCTTGGGGAGTTCTTCGGATGGAGGAGAAGCGCTGACACTTGTCACATTTCTTGGCATAGACTATACAATCAGCCCTCATCGTTGGCCAGTAGTATCCTTGAGTCATTATTCTTTGCAAAAACGTTCGACCTGCTACATGGGCTCCACAGGACCCTTCATGGACCTCTTCAATCAAGTCTTTCACCTCGGAGGGATGCACACATCTTTGCAAACCTTCCATAATTCCTCGTCTGTATAGAATACCATTAGTCAGTACATAATGAGCAGCTTTAAACTTCAATTTATTGGTTGCGAGTTTGTCAATCGGTAATTCTCCTTCCTCAATATATGGGCTGATGGGATCCATCCAAGATGGCCCTAAATCATGGGTAATAAAGTTTATCGTCAGATCTTCTTCTATGCTCCGACCAGCTAGAACTTCAATTGGGATTGTTCTTCGTAGCTCGGTACGAGTAGCCGATGCTAACCGAGCTAAAGCGTCTGCTCTTGCATTCTCCATTCTCGGTATTCTGACCAGTTGAACAGTAATAAATTCCGACATTAACTCCATCGCCTTTGCATGGTACTTAATCATCAACTCTCCTTTTGCTGCATATACACCGAGCATTTGGTTTACAATCAACTGTGAGTCACTACATACGATTACCTGCTCTGCATTCATGGTTTTTGCCAGACTAAGACCTACAATCATCGCTTCATATTCGGCCTCATTATTAGAAGCTTGAAATTGAAAGCGCAGAGCATATTCTATATCGACCTCGTCTGGACTTTTCAATACAATCCCGGCTCCACTTTCTGAGGTGCACGATGAGCCATCCACATACAGGTTCCATATAGGTATCTCGTCCTCAAACGTCTTATTGGACAAAGTTCCTCGATGGAATATTTGTTGCTCCTTTATTTCCATTTCTACCACACCTCACTGCTCGTCGATCTTCTCCTCTTGCTCGCCGACCAACTTAAGTTGATCGGGGTTTAAATTTGATGATCCTGTAACATCCACAGGTTGGTCGATGTTCAGCTTTTGCTCTTTGGGGGTATCAGGATAAGTGACGATCAGCATCGTACTCCAAATATGCACTTGGTCGGGTTCAACTTCATTTGATATTTATCTAATTGATCAAAGGTCTGGCCTAAGTCAACTAGATGGTCAGCATCTCTTTTTCTCTTTGTCAACATATCATCAACATAAACTTCCATATTGCAACTGATTTGCTCTGCAAACACCTTATTCATCAGCCGTTGATATGTTGCACCTGTATTTTTCAAACCAAAAGGCATAATATTATAACAATAAGTTCCCCTAGGGGTAATGAAAGAAGTACTCTCCCTGTCTTCAGGTTTCATTTTAATCTGGTTGTAACCAGAATAAGCATCCATGAAGCTCAACAGCTCGTGTCCCGAGGTAGCATCCACTAATTGATCAATTCGGGGCAAGGGAAAATAATCCTTTGGACATGCCTTGTTGAGGTCGGTGAAGTCTACACACATCCTCTATTTATTGTTCTTCTTTTTCACCATCACTACATTTGCTAACCAGTCTGGATATTTAACATCTTCAATAAAGCAAGCTTTCTGGAGCTTCTCGACCTCCTCCTGTATAGCTTGGTTCTTTTCGGGGATGAACACTCTTCTTCTTTGCTTCACTGGCTTGATCTCCTTATTCACATTGAGCTCGTGACATAAGAAATTTGGGTCTATTCCGGGCATATCTTCATGACTCGAGGCAAAAGTTTGTTTTTTGCTTTTTAAGAAAACTATCAACTCCTGTTTTAGTGAGGCATCTAACGACGAACCTATCTGAGTTATTCGTTCAGGGTGCTCGTCGTCCAGAATGATGTTTTCAGTAGCTTCCACCGCCTGACCTTTCACGAGTTGCGACTCGTCTCTAGGATCCAATGTTTCAATTTCTGCACCCTCATCCACCTGATAGGTAGTAGTCTTTTTCCTAGATTCCTCCAGTTCTTCTTGCTCGGCAGATGTGTAATAGCATTCCCGAGCTTCTTTTTGGTCTCCCTTCACAACTCCTACACCATAATTGGTTGGAAATTTCAGACATTGATGCATAGTAGATGGTACGACTTTGAATTTCTTCAAACCTACCCTTCCCATGATGATGTTGTAAGACGACTGGACATTCTTATCCATCACTAAGAAACGTACTCTCTCTGTTCGACAAGCAGGCCATGTGCCGATGAACATATCTAACTTGATCGTCCCCAATGGAAAAACTTTCTCACCAGTAAAACCGAGGAGGGGCCTATGATAAGGCTCCAACTGAGACAACTTTAGATTTAAGCTGTCGAAGCACGAGTAGAACATAATATCAGCCGAGCTACCATTATCAACCAGTACTCTCGAGATCATTACTTCCTTCATTCTCATTTTGATCACCAATGGGTCATCGTGAGGATACAGCACACCTGCGAGGTCATTTTTTGAGAAACCGATGACCAACTTTTCTTTGTTGACCTTCCTCGGGCGATCATCTTCAGCCAAGTTTATTCGTTGAATGTATGAACAGGCTTAAGCCTCATTGAGGTAAGATTTTCTTTCTGCAGTAAGGTCTCCACCTCCTGCATCTCCACCTGTAATCACATTGCAATCAAATGATCCAAAATGTAGTGAAAATACCTCACGTTCTGGCTGCCTTGGTCTTTTGGGAAGATCGGGGACGTCTTCTGGATCATCTTCATGGTCTCTTTTCTTGTTCTCCTCTACTCGACGAGGAGATCTAGACCTCTCTCTTGCTCGGTCGTTGTTTCTTCTTTCATTTCTACGATCAACATACTTTGCCAGTTTTCCTCGTCTAATGAGTGATTCGATCTCATTCTGAAGAGCTATGCAATTTTTGGTCGTGTGGCCATGATCTTTATGGAACTCGCAATATATCGCCTTATTCCTCTTGTCAGGGTCGGACTTCATTTTCTCTGGCCAGTTTAACTCCTCACTGTTCTTGATTTCTTCTAGAACATGGTTGATGTCTACCTTCAAAGGAGTATAATTTTCAAATTTCTTCAATACTTCCCATGATGGCTTTGTTTTTGAGTGTTTGTCACCACCATTGTTCTTATGCTCTTTCTTTTTGGCCTTATCAACCTCCACCTTGGTCTCTTTGGTATCCATATTCTTCTTTGTATCCATAGCCTCCTCGGCATTCATGATCTTGGCCGCTTTTGCCATCAGTTCTGACATGGTTCTGGGTGGATCTTTGGCTAAAGTGTAGTACAACTTGTTGGGCAACAGCCCACTCATCAGAGCAGTAATCGCTATCTTTTCCTCATAATCAATAACTTCGAGTTTCTCGTTATTGAAACGAGTTATATAATCCCTGTTGCTCTCACCTGCCTTTTGTCTGACACTTAACAAGTGTGCTACTCGTTTAACAGGTTTTGCTCCAAAATAGAAGTTTCCAATGAAGAGCTCGGCCAGTTGAAAGAAAGTTGAAATCTTACCCCGAGGAAGATTATTGTACCATATTTGAGCAGATCCTGTAAGGGTTCCCGAGAATGCCCTGCATCTCATCTCATCTGGCACAACATAGATGTCGGCAGCAGCTTGGTATTGCTCTATATGAAGGACGGGGTCAATTTTTCCATCATATTTAGGAGTTACAACAGGTGCTTTGAACTTTGATGGTGTGGGAAAATCCACAATTGCTTGTATAAAAGGTGTTCCTTGGACAAAAGTTTTTTGGAGAGGATTCTTGGCCTTAGCCATTTCCCCTAATCTATCCTCTAGCCTCTGAATAGAGCCTTTCCACGCATCATCCTCGTGCTTGTTTGTTCGAGCAACTGATCGTGTTGAGTTCACTTCCTGAGATTTTTCATGACGAGCAGTTGGTCGTGATTGGGCAGAACCCTCCCTTAGATCGGATGGTTGTCGGAAGTTCCTCGACACAGATTTGGGAGGACTTCTATTCCTCCTTGGACCCAAACGATCAAAAAGAGATGCTCTACTTAATCTCTCCAGTACACTAATCCTTTCTGGAGAGAGAGTAACCTTTTGTTCAGTATCCGTGGCTCGTACTGACGAAGTTCTACCTGGTTGATAAGAAAAATCATCAGATCTCTCAGTACGATATGAATTGGTATGCCTAGTACGCGAAGGAAATAAGTGGGTGTTTCTTTGAACACTTCGTTGTCCTGAATGGGTCGGTACTCCACTCTGGATAGTTTGTATGAGCTGTCGCATAGTTTCTTGCATGGCTGTCTGGCTATGGGCCAGATTTGTCATTATTCCGGCCAGATCTTGGACGTTTGGTGGAGCAGATGGATTTAGGGGGTTTCCGGCATTTCGATTGCTGGATTCAGGATTGTCAGCCATTGGTGATGAATTATTTTTGGTGAAAAACGATAATTACAGTCGTTTCCCATAGACGGCGCCAATCTGTTGATGTAAAAAATTAGATTATCTCTAATTATTTAATCACAGATAAAATAAATAAGACAAAAGAAATTTTAAAGTGGTTCAGCCTTGAACGAATGGCCTACGTCCACTGTTTTTATTATTATTGACTGTTTTGGAATTATCGAGGTAGGGTTTTATCTCCAGAAATTCCGGCCCCCCTCCAATGGGGATGATACAATGTATTTATAGCCCTGAGGCTGTACATGAGAAAGGATCATACATAGTTGTCCCATAAGCGTATACATCTGTATGATAATAATCAGCATTTAATGCGCATTTAATCCTCTTAATTGTCTGATAATAAATGTTCTGATCGAGGTGCAGCTCGGACCGCCTAAGCTGCTCGGACCGCCTAAGTATCTCAGTATCCATGAGTTGCTGGGTGCAGTAAAGTTCCTCGGAGAGAGTGTCTGAGTTGGTCGAGGAAATTGAGTTCCTCGAAGTCAAGGTGTTGTTCAGAAGTGTTTGTTATTGCCACGCAGATTGCCACGTGTCTCCACTTAATTGAGCCATGTCAACAGGCTAAATTTTGTATCAACACTATAACCTCGCTTGGAGGGGAAACAACTGTAATCTTGCTCGGAGCCACATGGGGCTTCTAGGCAACCTTCTTAGTGGCAGCTGGAGGGGGTGCATCAATTTTTCTTGTCCCTTCTTCTGGGACATCCTGCTTGATTTTCTTTGCCTCTCCAGCAGTAGAGGCAGACTTATCGAAGAGGGCAGGAGCTCTTCTTTTCTTCATTCTGTCACTGAGAGGAATATGCGATTCATGAGAAAAATCTTCAGTAACTGGTGCTGATTCTATGTTACCTATCACTGGAGGAGCAGTGAAAGACAAGGTGTAACTCTTGTATTGCAACAAGTACGAGGATGATCTGATATGTTCGTCAGCAACAGTTTGATGCAAACCCCAGATAAGTTTCAGATGCTTTAAATTAACTTCTGTCTCCTTTGGAGACTTTATTTTGCTGTCAACTGCAAATAAATAAGAATCAAAATATCAGTGACACATTTGATCGAATATAAAGAAAACATGATTTCAAAAACTAAATAAAATAAAAACAACATATCCCATTGCCATAGGGAGGGCATCTAGGACCGTGATATACGTCATTTTCAGTTAGTGGAGCATGTTGCCAATTTTTCATAACAACCTCGTGCTCGAAGTAATCCCTGTTGGCATCTGGGAGATTGACAACTAAAGCCCTATTTAAAAACCTAGTTTTCAAATAAAAAGTACTATCACTGACAGCCCATCTATAGCAAAACATAATTTCTGGAATTCCTAAACGGGTTCCATGAATCTGATTTAACCTATGGACCATATTAACTATTCTCCATGTATTGGGGGCTATTTTTGCAGGTACAACGTCAAAATATTGACCGAATTCCAAACATAAGGGATTTGGAGGAAAAAAAAGCCACATTCGGCTACAAAGAGACTGGGGAACCAATGTCCCTCAGCCAAACGAAAATAATCAGAAGGATCAGAAAGTTCTTCAAGAATGACCCAAGAAGGAATAGAAAAATCAGAACGAAATTTATCAAGCGACTCAACAAGGTAAACCATGATGAACAAAGAAAATAAAAGAGAAGGAAGAAGATCTTACAGAAGAAGGGTAGATCAGTTGATAACGAACGATGGAAGGAATGAACGCACAAGATGGAGAAGAAATGGAGAGCTCAAAGATACAGATTTGAAAAAGTAAGAGACGATAGGATTCTCTGCAACGCTTAAATACCTTACCTTGCGAAGGGGTAAAAATAATGATTACAAAGAAAGACGTTTGCGCTACCGACGGCTAAAAGGACAAAAAAGGCACGGAGACCGAAGCAGTTAGAAAAATTCAAAAAGTCTGATTCTATGAATTCGAAAGGAAAAGTAAATATAAGGAAATCACTCCTAAAATTCAGGATGACTATTTAATCCCGCCATATTTCGAGAAGAATGTTCCACACTTCTCAACCTCGAACTGTGAAACATTGGGGGCTTATGTTGATACCAAATTTAGCCTGCTGACGTGGATTAATTATGTGGAGACACGTGTCAATCTACATGGCACCTACAAATATTTTTGAACAACACCTTGACTTCGAGGAACTCAACCTCCCCTACCAACTCAGACACTTCGAGCAACAAGTGTACTCCGATGAACTTTACTGTACCGAGCAACTCATGTATACCGAGCTACATAGGCGGTCTGAGCTGCATCTCGTACATAGCATTAATATCATGATAACCAACAGATCGACTGCGCATTAAATGCTCATTATTATCATACAGATGTACACGCCTACTGGACAATTATGTATTATTCAGTCACATGTATAGCCTCAAGGCTATAAATACATTGTATCATCCTCATTGTAAAGGGACTCGAAATTTCTTGGAAAAACTTGTTATCGAGAATTCTCAAACAGTCAAGCAATAACAAAATAGTGGACGTAGGCCATTCTTTCAAGGCTGAACCACTTTAAAATTCTTTTGTCTTATTTATTTTATTTATGATTGAAAAATTAGAGATAGTCTAATTTTTTACATCAACAACAACGTAAGAATGTTTTTTAATATATTAGTTTTTAAAAACTTGTACAGTTTTTGTTGGAAAAAATTGATGTAGTTTGTTGCCCTGACGCGAACCCACATCCATTAAAAGATGTATAGAAAACATTTTTTCCCCTTTTGGAAGAAAATAGTTTTTGAAAAAAACTTATTTTTTTTAATAAAAAGTCAGTTTTTATAAAGAAAATATTTTTTGTTTATAAAAACATTTTTTTTTTATAAAACACACTTTTTTCTATATTTAATATGCAGTTTTTTTATAAAGCAAAAAATTTCTAATAGAGGTCTTTTATTAAAAAAAATATTACAAAACTGTTTGTTTAATAGTTAAAGCAGTTTATAGCACTCTATTTCATGTTCCTAATTAGATTTTTTTAATTGGGTATATAAACGGAAAAAAAAACTGTACAAGGATATATTTGACTTTGTAATACACTACTAACAAAGTGATATTTTATGTTGGGTAGTTAATGATAAAAGATGATGAAAAATTGAGATATTTTTGTTTTGAAACAATAAAAGGTGTGGAAAAAGTAAAAGGGGTGTGGGAATATCCCTCCCATATATATATACTAGTGGATGCCCGTGCCGAGGGCGCAACGATAAATTTGCTCCCGTGATAAAATTCAGCCCATAATAACACGCATTTTGAAAAAACAAACCTTTAAAAAAATAAAAAGAAAAAAAGATTTTTTTTGAAAAAAACTAAAAAAATATATAAAAAAATAATATAATAAACATTCGTGAGATTAATTATTTTTTTTATAAAATAAAAAAATACTTTTAGTATGACATTTCATGCTTGAGCATGAAAGAAAGAAAATATCATGCATGCATTTTGAAAATGTTATGCACAAAAAGTGGAGATATTTTTCAAAAATCATGGCTCCATATTATATGAACTAACGGATGCCCCTGCCGAGGGTACGACGATAAATTTGTCCTCGTGATAAAACCCAACCCATAATAACCTGTTTTTTTAAACACCTTTAAAAAAATAAAAAGAAAAAAAAATAAAATAAAAAGAAAAAACAATAAAAAAAATATTTTAAAACATATATATATATTAAAAAATATTTAATAAAAAAATAATAAAAAAAGAAGGGACATATACCAAATAGTCTCTCGGACATTTTTTAATACCCATTTAGTCCAAACTTTTTTATTTTGCCTCAAAAAGTCCTTTGCCACATATTTTGGAGAGGGAGTGCCGCTGGCGCGGACCTCTAAAAATAAGAGAATATTGAGTGTTTGAGGGACTAAATGGGTTAAACTAAAAATATGTGTCCTTTTTAAAAAATATATATTTATAATAGGGACTATTTAATAATTGATCCAAAAAATAAGATAATTATATATGTTAAATCCATATGTATTTAAAAACTACTTTTATATAAAAAAAAAAAAAATTACTTTTAGCATGACGTTTCATGCATGAACATAAAAGAAAGAAAATATCATGCATGCATTTTGAAAGTATCATGCATATAAAAGCGGAGATATTTTGACAAAAATGATGCGTCCATATTATATGGATATGTGTGTGTATGTGTCTCTTTATGTAAAAAACAATTTGTAACGTTTTTATATATAGAAAATATTTGAAAAAGTTCTCATATAATTTTTTTGTTTAAAACGTTTTAAAACAATTTCTATTTATATAAGGGTTACCTTAAAGTATTAACGACCCAAAATACGATTTTCATCCCCAAAATGGATATAAAGATGAAACTGATATGATATAAATAGTTTTGAAACTTAATAAAATTAAAAAATACTTTAATCTATGAGTAGAAATTATTTTTATATTTCATGGTTGAGATTTGTTGGAGTCGTTGATAGACATCAACTTTGTAACATGATTTGAATGCAGGAATAACTTTGTGAATTCTGTAGCACCACTATTTTTCCGTGGTCCCAGTTTCAATGGGACAACAAACCTGTGGCAAGAGATGACTCGAATCTTTGAACTGCAAAACATCTTAAATTTTCCCCTCTAGTCTAGTGTGAACCAAAAACATCTCCCCCTCCGTTTACCTCAAAATGAAACAAAAACCCAATAAAAACCCTCACACCTTTCCATATGATGTTCCTCAACGTTCAAACTCGGAAGACTTGGAACTCGACGAAAACGAAGTCGTTTGGTGTTCTGATTTCAGCGGTTCCCAATCTCCACCAAATCACCACCATCAGTTCAATCCATTAATCCGCCGAAAATCGCCATTAAACCCGTCAACCTCCCGGGTGAAAGTTAGCCAGTCGGCGCCCATTAACGTGCCAAAATGGCCTGAGAAGATTCGAAGTCGTAATTTTGATGAAGTAGATGATGAGGGATTTGAGGAGGAGGATGATGATGATGATGAAACGGTGCCGCCGCATGAGATTGTGGGGAGATCTCGTGTGACGTTTTCGGTGTTTGAAGGTGTCGGGAGGACACTTAAAGGGAGAGATTTGAGGAGTGTGAGGAATCAGGTGTTTCAGAAAACGGGTTTCTTGGAGTGAACTTCAAACTCAAACAAGAAACTTTTTTGTTGTTTAATGTTTAGTACTCTTGTTTTGGGTTTGTTTTCAATAAGTCAATATGTTCGATAGTGTAGTGTGTGTACTAGTAAAGTGTATTTTTAGGTCTCTCCCTTATTTTGTTTGTGTTTCTTGAGATTATTAGTGGCATGTAATTCGTGCTATGTGCAAGTGCTTATCAGTGTTATTTATAAAATAATTATTATAAAAATAATTTTTATCAATCATTTTGGAATGAGAAAGAAACTTAGTATATGAAGATTTATTTTTATTTCTTATATTCTTTCACTATAATGGTGATTTTTTAGAACTACTCGGGAGATAAATTTTCTATAATAATCTAATTTCGTTGAAAGTAGAGGGATCAAACTTTTGATTCCAATATGTTTTGAACAGTTGGTTATGTTTTTTAATACTCTTGTTTTTTTCTTCCCAAAACAATGTATGTTAGCAAGTATATTATGTATTGGTAAAAAAAATGCTACACTTCTAAATTCTCACACATCCGACCATAACCATGTTTAAGTTCACAATACAACATATATAGACATTAACATAAAAATTGTAATCATATCATAATTAGATACAATATCAATACAATCTCATTATTGTAATACCCCGTATTTTTATACCTTTTAAATTATGGGATTTATTAAATTTAATTGAGATAAATTAATTTAATTTTAATCCGAAATGTTGCTTTAAATATTTACTAGCGTGACGAGAGTTAGTAATTATTGGAAATTTGTTATTTGTTGCATATTACTGGATGAGTATAGTAATATATAAGATTTATTTTTATAATATTGTCACGTGAGAATAAAATGACAATTGTGAAAATTTAAGTCGGGACGCGCCTGTGTCGTGCCGGGACTAAATGTGAATTAATAAAAGTGAATATTTTATAAGTCATTCGTATGGTCGTTTTGAGTGCGCCAACACGTCCGGAAGGGTCGAGATAATCAGAAAAGTGTACCCGGGGGTGTAGTTTGGGTTTCGGGGCGTTTTCAGGCCTAATTAGTAACCCGGGAGGGCATTTTGGTCATTTTACATTTTTGGGTAATTAAACCCACGAAAATTAGAAGGGCTATATCTGATATTGAGGTTGTCACCTAGGGTTAGAAAGACCCAAAACCTAGAACGGCCATTGGAGAAGAGAGGAGAGAGCTCTCAAGCAATTTCAAGGCCCAAAACTCAACGGTTTGCGCCGCCGCCACCACCAACGCGTAGATCACGAGACGGGGAACGCAACCACACCAAAATCAGTCACAATCCAGACTTCTGAAAATCCCAGGCAAGTGTTTATCTTGCTATTTTCGTTGGTGCAATTTCCATATTAGTTAGGAATGATTAGGGATGAAACATATGGAAGAAAACCCAAATTTTGATAGGAATTTACATGTAGTAAAGACTTAAACCTTATTCTGGAAGTCTCTTGTGATGTAGAAAGATAACCCACGAAATTTTGTTGTAATTAAAAAAGAAATTCTGGGGTAAAACAGATTAGAACCATGATTTAGAGATTTTAGGGTTCTTGAAGTTGTGTATGAATTTTGGGTTGATAATTCATGTTTAAATGTTAGAAATACACATGCCTTACGTTAAAAACATCTGGTATATTGTTATAATGTTAGTAGTAGAATTTTTGGGACGTTTGGATTTGGAAAATATGGATTTGGATGAAGAAAAGTGATAGAACCCGTAACTGCAATTCTGCAGAAATCGAAATACCTGCTTGATCGATCGATCGAGCCCAGAGCTTCGATCGATCGAAGGTTCGATCGATCGAGCCCCAGACCTTGATCGATCGGCCCCTCCTGGAAGACTCCTATTTCCCTTATTAAATGAGTTAAATTCAATTTATTGTGAGAAAAATTCTTGGGCATCCTTAATGAAATGTTTTGGGAGATAGGGGAGACCAGTAGGACATGTGAATAGATTTTGGGACCCTCGATGTCGGACAAAGAGTGTA
The DNA here is from genome assembly GCA_949130495.1 of Sambucus nigra. NCBI lineage: Eukaryota > Viridiplantae > Streptophyta > Magnoliopsida > Dipsacales > Adoxaceae > Sambucus > Sambucus nigra. The sequence continues at coordinate 629,099,056 of OX422213.1, read as the reverse complement.
TTTTGGGATAACTACATAAGGGTCGGTAAATTCATGATTTAAAGAGAGAGAGACACGTAAGAGAGTCACGTTGGGACAAATGTGTATACCTACTGAATTTTATAATTGGAAGGATAGACTCCATGAAGCGTTATATATTAAGTGGAAAAGTTCCTCAAATTAAAGTATGATGTGAATGGTTATACGTGATAACTATATAATGTGAAATAAATGCGAATGACGTAATTATGAGAATTGAGAATTTACCCATTTTTGATATGGTGATATTAGTATAGTTATATGTTTGTGTTTGCATATACTATCTATGTGTGAAAATCATGCCCACGCTACTTGCTATCCCTGAGGTTTCCGCACTGGGACAGTCTTATCTCGATGGGACCTTTATGGGGGATATTGACTTGTACCCTAGAAGATAGATATCCTTGGTACAGGCTATCGGAATGATAGTTCAGACGGTCCTAAGAGATGCGGGTATGTGCTTTACTCTTAGAGACTTGGAATCTATGCTTCGCCTCATTTTTGTTTGTGTATAGATATCCTTGGTACAGGCTATCACAGTGATAGTTCAGACAATCCTGAGGGACTTGGAATCTATACTTCGTCTCAATATTGTTTGAGTATGTTTTAATACAATTCGAGAGTGATTTTGAATTTGTATTCCCCTTAATGTGAGTGATATGGGTTTTGAATAGGAGAGTATGCCCGCACCATAGTTATTATGTGGGGTGCTGTTTTGATATATATATTTTCGAGTAGTTAATATATAAATATGAAATTATGAAATCTGGAACTGCCTACTGTGATTTGATATGTAGGACATGGTTGATGACTCAAATTGTAAATACTTGTTTTGAGAAAGTATAATATGAAATTGGAAAGCTTTATTGATTAATAAAGTCAAAATGATATCTTCGGTTACTAATTGAAATATTCTTTTTAAACAATTGAATCGTGAAATTTGAATCTTACGAGTAATCTAAGATAAGTTAAACCATTGGGAAGATTAGTGCGATACATGATAAGACAAACCGTTGGGAAGGTTAGTGCGATAGGTGTGCACATTAGAAGAGAGGTGAGAATTTCTCAAGAGAGTGTCGCACTAATATGTTGTTGCATTGGCCTGTATCAATTTAAATACTTGCTAAACGTATTTTAAATCAAACACACTTTCGGTCTCTGACCCGTTTTCCTCTCTCTCTCTCTCTCTCTCTCTTGTATATATATGTATGTATTACAGGTGCCCAGCCACAGGGGCGTCTTGCTTAGGATCTCTTGGAAGGAACGCGCTGCAGCTTAAGTGGGAGTTGCAGGTCTCTTGATTAGACGACTTCGTTCATTCAGACCCACTCTTAGTATTTTCATTTAGATGGGCATGTGTAGCCCTTTCCATTATTTCATTGTTATTGGACATTTGTATTTCAGTTATTTCCAGCACTGTTACTATGGGATTTATTCAGTGGGTGTGTTACTTTAGATTTCGCATGTTGACATTGATTGACAAATGTTTTAAATTAATTGGATTATGTCCCAGGTTTATTGTGGTGTGATTCTTATTTATTGAGATGTTGTTAATAAATAAATAAATAATTTTTCTTTAAATAAAATTTGGAAAGTAATGTTTAAATATGGTTTTGACACTTAGCTTAATTATTTTAGGGTGTTAAATTGGAAAAATTTATTTTACGACAGTGATGCTAAGAATGAACCAACTGTTCACCTTGATTTAATTTAATAAAGGAGTGATCGCCCGGTATTTAATTAGGCGGGGTGTCACAGGTGGTATCAGAGCATCAGGTTGTAGTGTCCTTAGGATCTGTACAGCTTATTATGCTTTCAGCGTTGCTTTGATTGTTATAGAGCCCTATGTTTAGGATTGTCGATTCCTTTGACGAGATTTCGTTCTCCTGCTATATTGTGTATACACTAGTGAATTCTAATTTTGTTCGGATGTGTGAGTGTGCCGAGCGATGACGGATGTCAGAAGAGGATCGTTAAGCGTACATCAGGAGGCAGGGCTCAGTTGAGATTATGAAATATATCCGAGGATGATGACCGTAGTCGAGGTCACCTCCATTGTGGCACAAGAAGCCAAGACTAGAAAGATGACTAAGGTGCAGCAATGATTTTCGAATGCTGTTACAGTCAAATGAGATGCGAGGGTAAACTTACCCAACGTATTACAAAAATGTGTAGAGACTATCAATGGGAAATTTTAGAAACGCGAAAATTGTATGTGTCTTTACCAAAGGCGGTAAAGTATCCAAAGGCTTAAATATAGGACGGAGTGTGGCAAACTGAAAGTGCAAATTTAGAGAAAATTTTCTCGGCTTTCGGGACGAAATTATAATGGTTGGAGTCAACCACCAATTTGAGAAATGGAATGCTATGCCTATAGGAGAACCTTAGGTACAGTGTTGACCGTACGCTCCTTCCTTAACTGTTCAGGATTAGAAGCAAACGTGGTTATGAACTCATCGCAGGAGGGCATGACAGAAGTCCAATTGTGGATATGAATCCTAATCGTTAGCAAATTTTGTATCGAAAGAGGTAGATACTAATGGAGGAAACGACTCCAAGTGGGAGACCAACTTGTAATAATAGTTGATAATACTCGAGGAGGAAATTCTGATGGATGACCGATTCAGAGGTTGATATTGTGATATTTTGTCAAAATAGATGATAACGCTTCTTTGTGGGGGGGAAGTTAAAGAAATCGAAGAATTTAGTCGAGAATGAGACTGAATACAACGGTGGTGGTATAGCACCACAAAAGGATGTGGATACACATCAGGAAAACCGTTTAAATGCTTCAGATAGTTAAATTCTTACCAAGTGATGGTAAATTCAGTAAGTACTATTATAGATAGTAACATGATCTTTATGGCCTAAAAAGCTATGGAACAACCGGGATGGCTAACAGGAATCGAGTCTACTATTGTCCGAGAAAAGTACAATCCTAACCTGGTTAGTAGGACAGGTGATAGGTGAATTAAGTGTTGGGGTATTTCTGTGCGGAGTGAAATCTCTCGCGATAATATGTTCCAAAGTGAGAAAAAGGGACAAGAATACGGTGCCTAGTAAAGGACGACGATTAAAAATAACTTTGTTTTGGTTTGGGCAGACGTGTTACGTCCGAAAACCATTTGTGCAGTCAAGATGATTGCCATGATGGAAGTATAGGTTGTATCCTTAGAGGATGCGGCGTGTTCATGTGACACGAGCGAGTCACCATATTTTGTTCATTGCTAGATTAGCATGTGAGATGAGTTTAATGCATATCATTATAAATGTTACCATTATGTGAATATTTTTCCCTAGTGTAGCGGGATTTTTCTTTAGTGCTATCCGCGGAGGATGAATGAGTATATTAATAGTGTTTTATACTTTATTGAGGTTACTCGTTGTAGTGATGCGATACACGAGTATGATATTATCTTTGTTAAAATGTTATAACAAAAAAAAATGGGTAGTGTGATAGTGGGCATTTATTGCAAGGCTATCGGAGTAGTTGCAATGGTGCAACATGTTTTATGTTTGTTTTGGCGAGGATTTACCTGTAAGAAGGTTGGACTCGCACCTATATTATCTATCCTAGAGACTTCAGAGGAGATAGTGGGCTCGAGATATTCGATGCCAATGTATGTATAGACTTTGTCAGTATAATTCCGTACGTATCGGGATTTACCGTTGAGCGAAAAGATTTGACTCAGTATTATGTTTAGCACTCCGGACTTAGTGATAAGAAAAGTGCATTGTTATATTTATCCTTTAGAGATGTGGGAGTTAATAGTTATACCCCTATTATTAGGGAAGGGAATTTTGAGAATTACGATCGTATGTATCCGAGGTTTATAGAATGTAATTACCATCAACTAATACGGGACGATAGTGAAATTGGTGAAACGTTCTTTGTTAAGTATAATTACGGGAGAAATTATAACTTTTCTGTCAAGGGACGGAATAAAGGGGTATATACTATGGACGGAGGACCTAACGGATTTTGATAACCGACAATGCTAGGTATTAGTGTATCGGGGGGGGGGGGGGGTTCCTTGTTTGGATTTCGCTTTGCGAGACATCCCACGCATGAAACTTAACGTAAGGTTGGAAATAGGGAGACGTTTGGTCACTATTCCATGAGTTCGGTACCCTGGTCGAAATGGGATCAAGTAATTATGTATGTAAGTTGGAAGTTGAATTTTGTTTTAAGAATATTGGAGCCGAATTTTGTGGTAGGAAAGAATTATAAGTTATCCCCACGAGTGGAAGGGAGGAACGATGATAAGGAGAATTTAAGAATTTTGATTTCTAGGGTGATTGAGAGTACCCAAATGTCATAACCGCGTACAGAACGCAAGGTGAATAAAGAGTTGGAATGGTTTTTAGCATGGATTGTCTGGAAATAACTTTATATTATACAAAAGAGATGACCTGTAATTATTTTAATGAATAGAGCGATAGTGATTTATTTTGGTTGTTGTACCTGTTTGGGAAAATTGTTGTACTTATCTGAGGAAGGTTGAGGATTATTATTCCTCTTTTATTGTCATGGAATTTGAATGCCCTATTCCTTCTATTCTGTTGAATTTAGTTGGTCCTACAGATGAGTAGCACACTTTTCGCTCTCCCAGGGCGGTCGGAGTGTTGCAAAAATGTGGGCATCATTGTTGGCTACAATTAAAATAGTCCGAGTCGAAGGGACGTGGTAATAAACGTGTGAAATATATGTTTGTGGGACTAGTATAACGAAGTGGAAGTGATAGAGTGGATTAAACGTAACATGAGGGGCGATAATCCATACATAAGTGTGCAATTAGAATAGCACGCCCTAACTTGATTGGAAGGCTGTGGGAAGCCATTCAAGAATTGGTATTCCTTGAATAGAGTAGAACCTAATTGTTATGAAGCACACCTGGAGCGGAATTGTTATTTGTTAAGTGTGAGAACGACTTGCGCATACAAAGAGTAATGATGTTAGTATAGTATAAGAGTTCCAGAAGTGCGCTTCGTGGAGAGAAGAGCACGGGCCAGAACTTTCGGCATACTCCAAGGAAGGAAGGGGAGTATTACGTATCACTTAATGGGAGACATTTCAAGGGAAGAATCGATGTTTAGCGAGACGTAGTGAGTAGTCTCTACATGCACTGCCCATAGGTAAGGTTTGATTAAAAGAGGAGAATCAACCAAAGAATTTTGTGTTTATCGAAAATTCCTGAAATTGGAAGAGGTTGGTAAAGTTGGTAAAGTTCTTGGATGAGTTGCCATCCTCAAAACAAGATCAAGGGTTTACCCCGAGCATGTGAATTAAGTCTCCGAGAAGGAAGTGATTGATAATCCTTTGGGCTGGCTTACAATATTAACTAGTATGCCCCAGACTTCCTTTGAAAGGAAGGATCGCACCAGTGCATGGTCCGACGCAGTATAAATTTCTAAATCAGGATGATATTGGTGAATTCCACCTTTGAAATGGGATTTCAGGAACCATCGGGGATGAGATTTCGTTTCGAGTAGGATTTATAACCCTTAGCCAAAGAATGGGCGCACGGTGATTAAAGATTTGTGGAGCCACGTGATGGAAATTTTGGAATCTTGATACGATGATTTCAAGAATGCTCTGTAGAAGCACTCGTACCTGTTTGTCGCGTACGAGGTACTTATTAAGGTTTTGTTATGGAAGAACCTCGACTACTCTCCTTCCGTATGTTTATAAGAGAGTAGGTAATCAGAATTTTGGATCGGTCGAGAAAACATCCAATAAATGTGGTAGAATTTCACGACTGTTTTAGGCGAGCAAGAGTGATCAAATGTTCGTAATATTTTCTCAGAATGGGAGTTTTGTATATGAATAAATCTGAGTATTTGTCATGTAGTGAGGTGAGGCCTCCTAATGTTAGTGAGATAATCAAATTTTAACGTATAGGCGTGACCTATGCGAATATTGTCGGGTGGGAGCACAATGTGAAGTGTCTCCAATGAGAATGTAAAACAATGTTGCTGTGAGGAAAAAGCTATAGTGATTGAGCGCCGTACTATGTAGATAGTTTGCGTACTGACAAGGATATCCAGAATTGTGCTACCTGGTAGGCCTTATTTTTCGAATTTCGGGACGAAATTCAGTTATTAGGAGGGAAGTATGTAATACCCCGTATTTTTATAGCTTTTAAATTATGGGATTTATTAAATTTAATTGAGATAAATTAATTTAATTTTAATCCGGAATGTTGCTTTAAATATTTACTAGCGTGACGAGAGTTAGTAATTATTGGAAATTTGTTATTTGTTGCATATTACTGGATGAGTATAGTAATATATAAGATTTATTTTTATAATATTGTCACGTGAGAATAAAATGACAATTGTGGAAATTTAAGTCGGGATGCGCCTGTGTCGTGCCGGGACTAAATGTGAATTAATAAAAGTGAATATTTTATAAGTCATTCTTATGGTCATTTTGAGTGCGCCAACACGTCCGGAAGGGCCGAGATAGTCAGAAAAGTGTACCCGGGGATGTAGTTTGGGTCTCGGGGCGTTTTCAGGCCTAATTAGTAACCCGGGAGGGCATTTTGGTCATTTTACATTTTTGGGTAATTAAACCCACGAAAATTAGAAGGGCTATATCTGATATTGAGGTTGTCACCTAGGGTTAGAAAGACCCAAAACCTAGAACGGCCATTGGAGAAGAGAGGAGAGAGCTCTCAAGCAATTTCAAGGCCCAAAACTCAACGGTTTGCGCCGCCGCCACCACCAACGCTTAGATCGCGAGACGGGGAACGCAACCACACCAAAATCAGTCGCAATCCAAACTTCTGAAAATCCCAAGCAAGTGTTTATCTTGCTATTTTTGTTGCTGCAATTTCCATATTAGTTAGGAATGATTAGGGATGAAACATATGGAAGAAAACCCAAATTTTGATAGGAATTTGCATGTAGTAAAGACTTAAACCTTATTCTGGAAGTCTCTTGTGATGTAGAAAGATAACCCACGAAATTTTGTTGTAATTAAGAAAGAAATTCTAGGGTAAAACAGATTAGAACCATGATTTAGAGATTTTAGGGTTCTTGAAGTTGTGTATGAATTTTGGGTTGATAATTCATGTTTAAATGTTAGAAATACACATGCCTTACGTTAAAAACATCTGGTATATTGTTATAATGTTAGTAGTATAATTTTTGGGACGTTTGGATTTGGAAAATATGGATTTGGATGAAGAAAAGTGATAGAACCCGTAACTGCAATTCTGCAGAAATCGAAATACCTGCTTGATCGATCGATCAAGCCCAGAGCTTCGATCTATCGAAGGTTCGATCGATCGAGCCCCAGACCTCGATCGATCGGCCCCTCCTGGAAGACTCCTATTTCCCTTATTAAATGAGTTAAATTCAATTTATTGTGAGAAAAATTCTTGGGCATCCTTAATGAAATGTTTTGGGAGATAGGGGAGACCAGTAGGACATGTGAATAGATTTTGGGACCCTCGATGTCGGACAAAGAGTGTATTTTGGGATAACTACATAAGGGTCGGTAAATTCATGATTTAAAGAGAGAGAGAGACACGTAAGAGAGTTACGTTGGGACAAATGTGTATACCTACTGAATTTTATAATTGGAAGGATAAAATCCATGAAGCGTTATATGTTAAGTGGAAAAGTTCCTCAAATTAAAGTAAGATGTGAATGGTTATACGTGATAACTATATAATGTGAAATAAATGAGAATGGCGTAATTATGGGAATTGAGAATTTACCCATTTTTGATATGGTGATATTAGTATAGTTATATGTTTGTGTTTGCATATACTATCTATGTGTGAAAATCATGCACACGTTACTTACTATCCCTGAGGTTTCCGCACTGGGACAGTCTTATCTCGATGGGACCTTTATGGGGGATATTGAATTGTACCCTAGAAGATAGATATCCTTGGTACAGGTTATCGGAATGATTGTTCAGACGGTCCTAAGAGATGCGGGTATGTGCTTTCCTCTTAGAGACTTGGAATCTATGCTTCGCCTCATTTTTGTTTGTGTATAGATATCCTTGGTACAGGCTATCGCAGTGATAGTTCAGACGGTCCTAAGGGACTTGGAATCTATACTTCGTCTCAATATTGTTTGAGCATGTGTTAATACAATTCGAGAGTGATTCCGAATTTGTATTCCCCTTAATGTGAGTGATATGGGGTTTGGATAGTAGAGTATGCCCGCACCATAGTTATTATGTGGGGTGCTGTTTTGATATATATATTTTCGAGTAGTTAATATATATATATATATATATATGAAATTATGAAATTTGGAACTGCCTACTGTGATTTGATATGTAGGACATGGTTGATGACTCAAATTGTAAATACTTGTTTTGAGAAAGTATAATATGAAATTGGAAAGTTTTATTGATTAATAAAGTCAAAATGATATCTTCGGTTACTAATTGAAATATTCTTTTTAAACAATTGAATCGTCAAATTTGAATCTTGTTATTGGACATTTGTATTTCAGTTATTTCCAGCACTGTTACTATGGGATTTATTCAGTGGGTGTGTTACTTTAGATTTCGCATGTTGACATTCGATTGACAAATGTTTTAAATTAATTGGATTATGTTCCAGGTTTATTGTGGTGTGATTCTTATTTATTGAGATGTTGTTAATAAATAAATAAATAATTTTTCTTTAAATAAAATTTGGAAAGTAATGTTTAAATATGGTTTTGACACTTAGCTTAATTATTTTAGGGTGTTAAATTGGAAAAATTTATTTTACGACAGTGATGCTAAGAATGAACCAACTGTTCACCTTGATTTAATTTAATAAAGGAGTGATCCCCGGTATTTAATTAGGCGGGGTGTCACAATTATCAGTTTATCACAACCTATTTAACATAACAATAAAACTAAGTGACTTAAATGAATAGAAAAAATTGAACTTGAAATAATTTGAAATACCAGGATCTTTTTTATACTTAGACTAACAATAAAAATATACAGCATTTCAACAATGTATACTAGCTATGGTGATAGAATGAAAAAGATATTAAACGCATATAAATAAATAACTTAATTGAACATAAAATGTTATTATGAGTACTCACTTGAATGGAGTAAACCACCCAAATGAATTGAGAAATTAAAATGGTTCCATTGTATGGGATAAAGAAAACACACTGACTAAGGAAACCCGCATATAATAAAGAAGCCACAAACCGACAGGTAACCTACAAAATGAAAACAACCAAGTTTTAATTATGGTTATATGCATGTTTAATTTTTAATTATGGTTATATGCATGTTTAATTTATGTGATTAAAATTAAATGCATGATTTTGTATGGTAATGAATTTTATATGGTTAAACAACCAAGGTTTAATAATGTTAAGTTTGTAAAAATAAGAGAAATTGCATATATGTGTTTTTAATAAAAGTTACGGGAAACGATAAATGAGCTTAAAGTGGGGATATAAGTTAATAATGTGGGAGCTTATTTATTCAAGCCCAATAGTGTTGCCGACCAGCGCAACGTACATAGCATACTGTCTGGCCCAACACAGATGTGACAATTTTAATTATGAGTTATCTACAAGCTAATTGTGGGTGCTACAGCGGAATAAAACGACTTCTCAAATAAATTCAATTTTAATTATGTGAAAATTTCCCCAAATTTTATTAATCAATTTAATTCAGCCCTAAACATGCATCTATGTCGATTGAATTAAATATGAAAAGTAAACAATCACAAGATTAAATATTGAAAACACCAATTTAAGGAAAAAATCCCTTTCGGGTAAAACCTTTTATTTCACTATGAAGAGGTAAATGACAACTTACATACACAATGAAATGTACAATGAATATCCGCAGATACCCAAAAAAATGCAAACTAAATTAGAAATGAATCGACCGCCTAAGATCCACCAGGACGCACAGTCCAATCAGCCCAGGAACACCCGCGAGTTCTCCCTATGACACACAGTCAATCATCAGCCTAGTACCTCCCTCAAGTGACACCTATATCAGCAGTAGAGATCCTCTCTACAAGAGAAAACTTTAACAAGATTGTATCTTGAGTTCCAAAATAATTCACATAAATATTGGGATATTTTGTGAATTGAAAACACGGATTAAAACCTTAAAGGAGAAGATAAAAACACTTTTGCAGTTTTTCGTACTGTGTAAAACTAAGGTTTCGTCTTCTAAACAGATTCATATAATGAGCTATTTATAAAAACACTAAAGTGACACGTCGCTCGAACGAAATAAGATGTCTCTCGAACGATTACACGTGTCGTTCGAACGAGACATCACGCGAAAAATAAATTATTTTTTATTTCAAAAATTCGTCTTTAAATCTTAGAAAATTTATTTTGACAAAAAATAACGCCGCAACACTTAGAAAATATTTTGAACACTTTTCCAACCCTCTTTTAAAAAATATCCCAACACTTTTAAGTGAACCATAAAGGGACTTCAATACTTTCTCACCGAAATTAACCTTGTAGAGGCTTGAATGTTGAAGAATCTTGATATTCAGATCTGCCTTGATGCATATGTGATCTTGAACATTCTTTGACGGTTGTAGTAGTATACGATATACTCAATTGATAACGAACATTTATAAAATCATGTCCTTATAAATCTCCCACTATGTCTATGCGGGTACAAAATAAAAAAATTCGAATTATCAAAACATAAAATGCCTATACAAATCTAATAAACCCATGAACCCAAAAATAAAAAAGGTACTAAATATGTAGGTCTAGAAATTTTCTTCAAAATCTTCAACATCAAATCTTCAAATCTTCAACATCTCATCAGGGTGTGCAAACATGATTATCTAACTTTATACCTACACACATGAGACAAAGCAAAATACCTTCGTGACATATCGAGTTTGAAATGATACAAGAATAAATCAATCAATAAATCGAATCTCCCCCATCATGCAAACTCCCCCATAAAATCATAATTCGTTTTTCCCCTTTTTATTTGTCCGAAATAGATAAGGAAAAGAATAAACATGGAGTGTCACGATAAAAATGCATTACAAGCATGGATCAAACTACGCAGGCAAATGATATACTCAAAAACATCCACAGACTATTTTTTATTTTTAAAAAAAGATTTCAAACAAAAAATTTTACAACAAAAATCAGACACCGCGAATTTATACTAAAATAACCAAATTGTGGAAATGGTATGAATGGGTGTGAACAAATTCAATAGGTAATAAAATTCAATCAAGCATATGTGCACGATGCATAAGTGTACTCCTATCTAATGAACATAAAAAACATCATTAGTTGTAAAATTATTGAATTTAGATGATATCGACTAAATCAAATCAACAAATCAAAGCCTAAGTGGTTTTCACACTAATAACATCCAAAACAAGTGCCGTTTTGAGAACTTTTCAAAGTACGTACAAACCCATTGATACATATCCATCCAAAAATCTCTCATAAATATTAGTCTTTTTATTTTTCTAATGAGATTCTAAATTCTCAGCTTAGAGAAAACCTGTTGGCCCAAATTTTGGCATATTTCATCTTTTTATTGCCTTAATATTTTATGTGGGCTCTTTTCAAACGGTGACTTTCACGACGTGATTATTATTCACTCGCAGCTCTTTTCCGTGCACACTCATCATTTTTTATTCTAAATAAATTCCTCATAGGCAATGGATCTTACATGGACTACTTTTATTACTCTCGTATTATTGCACTTGGTTCGTTTTAAGGATATGATTGAGATGAAAACACTCGACCAACATGTGATAGGACAAGCACAATAATCAAACAAATCCATACACATATGTAATAAAGGAAATAATGAGTCAAACATGTAGGTAGTATCAACTAATAACATCTCAATGACTCCAAATATTGTAAATCACATGGATGACATGGCGTATATTCTCAAAACACTATCAAATAGTCACATGGATATGGAATGATGTTGTGACTTGGTCATCCTAAATGTCCATCCATAAAAGGTGTAAACAAAATACAAAAATATTTTTGGATTTTTCAAAAAAATTATCAAAATAAAATCTTTTTGGCTTTTTCAATTTAAAAAAACAGAGTTTTTTTTTGTATTTTTTTCAAAAATTTTAAAAATAAAATCTTTTTAGGTTTTCGAAAAGTATCTACAAACATGGTACACACTAGCAATGAGCATAAAATATCATAATGAAAATCATTCTATGCTAGCAAACATAAATCACAAAAACGAATCAACAATCAAAGCAGATGTGAACAAACGAAGTAACCTTGTCGTACCAAATAATATCATAAATATGAACCAGGATACTGAAAATAGAAGGAAAAAAAATTCTCCAGGGGTCGTTCGAATGACAAAGGCATCTCGCGAGAAGTGCTTCACGCGAAATGAAGATCTCGTTTGAACAAGATATCAAATTTCCGCAGCCTGCCCAAAAAACTAAACAATTTTGCCCAGTGAAAAAAATTTTCTCGAAAAACTAATCAGAAGAGGTTCAAAGCTGCAAAACAGTGTCAAAACAGTAGCATACTAATAAAAACAATGTAAAGTAAAATAAAGTGAGTCATAACACTAGTAAGAATATATCATGGAGCACAACTAGAGTATGATAAATATCCAACACTATCAACCAGAAGATCTCACATGGGGTGAATCACGTGCAAGAAAACGAGAATCGTGAACAATTAATCCAAAAGCTTTTTAATCCGATTTTCTAACCCGAACAGATTTGTAACGACATGTGGGGGTGTTGGTAATCGAATTTACTCTATTATTAAACTTCGTAGGAGTATTTTGAAATTTATAACATAAACGCCTAAGATGACCTTACCTACGGCAATGTGTGCAAGTGTAAATCGAGCGGTGAGTGTGACCAAGGTGTCCCTCTCCTAAAATTCCTAAGTGGATCTCTCACAATGTTCCTAGGTATCTCTCTCCTAACAAACCTAGGTGCCTCTTTATTAACAACCTTAGGAGGCTCTCTCACATGTGTGGGGTTGGTTTTAGGAATGGGTGCAACACTATCATCGAAACCTAAACCTCACCTATCTTTCTTGATTTGGATAGTACCTAACATCTTATCTATATTTTCAGACCTAGACTCCAAATCAAACTTCACCTCTCTTGACTCTCTCAAATTCTTCTCAAGCTCATCTATCCTCGACTTGAGTACACGTCTAGAATCCTCAAACTCTAAAAGCACCTTTTTCATAGTGTCCATCAACCCTCTAAGACTATCTCTTTCACCCTAGACATATCCTAGCTTATCTCTAAGCATCTCCTCACGTGTCCTAAAATCCTCAATCAACGCATCGATGTTGTTTCTATTTGAGACACGCTCTTTCAATTTAGCTTCTAGTTTCAAGTTTTCCTTTTTTAACTTTACAGATTCCTCATACAAATTATTGTAGGCAACTTGCAACTCACTCAACTCTTTCTCTTCCTCATCCTCCTCACTCACCTCATCCTCACTCTCATCACTAGTCATAAGGGTGAGAAGCTCTCGCTTAGTAGCATAAAAAACTTCTTTTGTAGAATCATTATCACTAAGGGAAGAATCATGAGATGTCGATTTATTAAAAATCTTTCTTATATGAGTGGGACACTGATCTATCGAATGACCAATTCCCACATAAGCAAGACACCTCTCAGGTTCACTTTCAATAGAAGATTTAAAACTAGAATTCGAGTGAATTTTCCAATTACCCTTTCAAAAAGTTGACATCTAAAATCATCAATACAACCGAAATCCATACTTAAGAAAAATTGGACCAAACACAATAACTTAGTGCAACAGGCTCTAATACCAATTTGACGACGTGAGAAGTCAAATTGTATAAAAAAAATAAATCCTTGAAATATCAGGATCATGTGATAAATTAGTGTAACTCGCTCTGATACCAGTTTGTGAGTACTACAGCGGAATAAAGCGACTTCTCAAATAAATTCAACTTTAATTATGTGAAAATTTTCTCAAATTTCATTAATCAATTTAATTCATCCCTAAACATGTTGATTGAATTAAATATGCAAAGTAAACAATCAAAATATTAAATATTGGGAACACCAATTTAAGGAAAAAACATATTTCGGGTAAAACCTTTTATTTCACTATGAAGAGGTAAATCGCAACTTACATAGATAATGAAATCTGTAATGAATATTCGCAGATACCCACAAGGCTGCAACTTAAATCAGCAATGAATCGACCGCAGAAGATCCACCAGGATGCGCAGTTCAATTAACCCAGGAACACCCGCGAGTTCTCCCTATAACACGCAGTCAATCGTCAGCCCAGTACCTCCCTCAAGTGGCACCCATATCATCAGTATATATCCTCTTTATAAGGGAAAACTTTAACAAGATTGTATGTTGGGTTACAAAACAATTCACATAAATATTGGGATGTTTTGTGAATTGAAAACACGGATTAAAACCTTAAAGGAGAAGACAAAAAGGTTTTTACAGTTTGCAGTTTTTCGTACTGTGTAAAACTCAGGTCTCCTCTTCTATGCAGGCTAGTTTAATGAGATATTTATAAAAACGCTAAGGCGGAGCGTCGCTCGAGCGAAACAAGATGTCACTCGAACAAGACATCGTGTGAAAAATAAATTTATTTTTTATTTTAAAAATTCGTTTTCAAATCTTGGAAAATTTATTTTGACGAAAAATAACTCTTCAATACTTAGAAAATATTTTGGAAACTTTTCCAAACCTCTTTTAAAAAATATCTCAACACTTTTAAGTGAACCATAAAGGGACTTAAATACTTTCTCACCGAAATTAACCTTGCAAAGGCTTGACTGTTGAAGAAGCTTGATATTTGGATCTGTCATGATGCATATGTGATATTGAACATTCTTTGATGGTTATAGTTGTATACGACATACTCAATTGACAACGGACATTTAAAAAGTCATGTCCTTAAACTAATTGAGTTACTTGTACAACTCAATCACTTATGTCTACAACTATAAATTGTAAACCCTGACCCGGGGCAAATGGATGTAATCCGAAGATTTGAGGGACACTATAATAAAACAATAACCTCTCCGTGGACCTAGGCAAGTTACCAAACCACGTATATCGTTGTTGTGCGTGTGATCTTTACTTTCTACTCTTATAATTATTTTCATGGATCTCAATTATGATATTTCTCTCACTCACAATTGGCACTGTCTGTGGGAAACGATTCTCTTTCCTATGAAAGTAGTTATCAAAAGAAAGCCCTTGATGTATCACCACATCAGTAATCTTCCTCAAGTTGGTGACGTGCAGGATTACCCAGCCCCACCTAGAATCAGTTCAGAGATTCGCCAACCACCAAATCCAAGGTTTCGCCAAGAGAGGCGACCTTCTAAATAATGCCAGGGACCACCTAGGTCTACTCAGATATCTAGGCTGTTCGAAGCTCATAAAGCCAGGTCTCAAAAACGGAAGGAGGCTACATGCCTCCAGATGGAATGTGCTATCCAACAAAGGCGACTTAAAAGGATGGAGAGGGATATCCATAGAGATACCCAAAAATCTCGTGATAGGACTACTAGTCCTCTAGTAAGAAACACTCGCAGCTAAGGGATGAGCTCTAGGCATGAACCAAATAGATCTGAACACGAAAGGTGAGGTCATGATTAATCAAAGTGTGGTCGATCAGAGAGGCACCACCAGAGTAACGATCATCAGAATGAGGACATTAAAATCCTGGTCTGAAAAGAGATGGATTGGCATCCATCCCATCGAGGATCCAGGTCCACTAGAGAGCTATCCAAAAGAGGATCCCCTTTTCCAAATCCCATTTTTCTAGGGTGATTGAAGAATATGATCGCCTAAAGAAGTTCATTGTTCCCAAGTTCAAAATATATGACAAAAAGATGGATTTCATAGACCATGCTTGGTAATATAGGCAGGTGATGACACCATGGAGCCATAAATATGACTTGATATGTTGAATTTTCCTTTCTAGCGTACATGATGTAGCACATAAGTGGTTCAAGAAGCTACTCGACAGGTCAGTTAAGAGCTTCAAGGCCCTAGCAGAGGCTTTCACTGCTCACTTTATAACTAGTAGCTCCCACCCCAAGAGGATGGATGCACTGCTCATAATGAAGGAAAAGACACAATGTAGCCTTCGTGATTATGCTAAGAGGTATTGGGAGGTCTTTAATAAAGTGGAGGACTTCTCAGAGCAGGTGGCCGTATCATCCTTCAAGATTGTTTTGCTGGCCACATCTTTACTGCACCAGTCTTGAATAAAGAAATAGGCCACCACCATCGATGACGTCATGGCTTGTATCGAAAAATATGCCAAAGTCGAAGATGTGGTCCACTCTATCCTAGAGGATAACAGTCGAGAAAAAGAAACTAAAGGATGAGAAAATAGTGACATTTTGAAGAAAAAGAACAAAAATGGGGGCAAGAACGACTCTAAGAATAAAAGCAAGGTCGACCCTTCAAAGGCATTCCGAGGTATTAACACAGTCTTTAAAGAATTAATTTACAAATCTTGAGTAAGATCAAGTATGGGCCTTCCATTAAGTGGCCCAAAAATATGGGTGGTGACCCGACGAAGAGGAATAACACGTTAAGATGTGCATTCCATAAGGAGGGCGGCTACAAGACAAAGAATTTTAAAGCACTGGAGTCATATCTGGAAGAGCTGGCCCAGGTTGGACATCTCAATGAATACACAGAGAAGAAAGTCGATAAAATCGCAGCCAATGGTGACCAAAAACTAGATAATGTCCTTAATGACGACATAGAGCATGAGTTCGCGATGAGTCATGGAGATTCTGACCTAAAACAAATCCAAGGGGACACTGTTTGGATGGAGCTGAAGAAGGTCACTACTGTTATGGAGGTATTCCAGATTAACCCTGCAAAAATCCAAGCAGGCAAGTGCCGGCGACCAGAATATGTCGACTACACCAAACACATCGTCTTCGCAAAAGAATATCTAATTAGAGTGAGGACTCCACATCATGATGCGCTTGCGATTACTTTTAGAATTATAACTGGGACTCCAATAATTTACTGGTAAACCAAGGAATCTCATCAGAGGTAATATACCTAAAGTTGTTTTACAAGTTGAAGCTCAACTTAGCCAACCTCAAGAAGGTCACTGTCCCATTGGTCGACTTTTCCAGGAAAATTATAATACCATTGGGAAAGATAGTCTTGCCAATCAGGGAAAGTAATATCTTAAAGTTGATTGAATTCTTAGTGGTGGACATAGAATCTCCATATCACGATATTCTAGGTAGAGGCTGGCTGTACGCCATGGGAGCTATACCATCTGTCACCACCAAAAGCCCAAGTGTGTCACTAACTAGGTCATGGTCGAGATTCGGGGAGACCAAGTAACTACAAAAAAGTGATTCATTGCAACCATTCTCCCACAGATAGAGAAGAACAAAAAAAAAGACGCTTTAGAGGAAGCCCTAGATGGTGCTACACCCTCTAAATAGCAATTTCGGTATGGATGACCAGGGGTGGAGGAAAACAATATCCATCCCGCTGATAGGGTCATTGAAATCATGGAGGAAGTTATTATTGATGATGACTTTTCAGATAGAAAGTTTTTGATCGGAGCGGCACTCGCTGATCACGAAAAGAAAGAATTGATTGCCTTTGTGAGAAGCAACCTTGATGTTTTTGCCAGGGAGCCGAACGATATGTCTGGAATTTATCTCAACGTAGCCTACCATCAGCTGCATGTTGATCCAAACTTCAAGTCGGTTGCTTAGAAGTCACGTTGAACATCCCCCGAGAAGGCTAAAGCGGTGGAGAACGAAGTAAGGAAGCTTCTAGATGCAGGATCCATTAGGGAGGTTCAGTTACCCAAATAGTTATCCAACCCAGTGGTAGTAAGAAAGAATAAAGGCAGTTGGAGGGTCTGTAATGATTTTGCAGACCTCAATAGGGCCTTCCCTAATGACAGTTTCCCATTGCATAAGATTGATTAGCTTGTTGACCCCAAGGTAACCCACGAGAGGATAAATTTTCTAGACGGCTATTCAGGGTACCATTAAATTCCATTATTTGGCTCGAACCATGAAAAAACATCCTTCCTAGCCCTAGTTGGTTTATACTATTACAAGATCATACCGTTCAGACTAAAAAATGGGGTGGGGGGCAACTTATCAGAGGCTGGTCACGAAGATGTTCAAGAAGCAGATGGGAGACACCATGGAAGTCTATATTGATGATATGTTGGTCAAGAGTAAGAACAAAGATGGCCACTTCGCCAACATAGCTAGAACTTTGAAATCTTCAGGAAGTACCAAATGAAACTTTACCCAAGCAAATGTTCATTCGGTGTCCAGTCAGGAAAATTTTTGAGCTATCTATTCAGCAGAAGAGGGATGAGGCCAATCTAGATCAAATTAGTGCCATCACCAAAATTCAGCCCCCAAGGACATTGTGGGATATTTAAAAGCTTATTGGGATGCTTGCAGCGCTCAACCGCTTCATCTTCAAGTACTTAGATCATTCTAGACAATTCTTTCAACTACTGAAGAAAGATAAGGGCCTCGTATGGAATGATGAGTGTTCAAGATCTTTAGAGGTGATCAAGTCCTACCTCAGCAAATCGCCCCTACTAGTGATTCTCGATGATGGAGACATTCTGTATATTTATCTCGAAGTATCAGACTATGCTATTAGCTCGGCTCTTGTATGTGAAAAGGAAGGCGTTAGTGGTTGCTTCAAGAAAGCTCGGCCCCAGAGAAACGCTACTTGCCCCTGGAAAATCTAGCCTACGCATTAGTGGTTTCTTCAAGAAAGCTGAAACATTACTTCGAGGCTCACTCAATAATACTGATCACTTAATTCTCCCTCAAGGCTATTCTTCGGAAGGTCGGCCTCTTCGGGAAACTCTCAAAGTGGTCGGTTGAGCTCGAAAGGTTTGCTCTTCACTTTCAGCTAAGAATAACAATTAAGGGACAAGTCTTAGTCGATTTCATCATCGAATTCATAGGGAACCAACCTAATGACCAAAAGGTAATGGAGCAATCAATAGATGAGGAAGCATAGTCCAAGGACTGGACCCCATACGTTGATGGAGCCTCCAATTCCAAGGGGGTAGGAGTAGGGGTTGTCCTAATTACACCGAAAAATATTGTCATCGAGCAAGGAATTAAGTTGGGATTTAAAGACTCCAATATTGAAGCAGTATACGAAGCACTGATTGCTGGCATGCACGAACCCCAACTGGGGGGGGGGGGAGTGCCTCAATGTATTTGGCGATTCCAAACTCGTCTCCAAGCAAGTGAGTGTAGATTTCCCCACAAAAGATGATAGGATGATAACCTACCTCATCATAAGAAAAAGTTTTATGGCAGGTGTTAACGCAAAAATTCTCCATCTACGAGGACCAATCAGAAAAGGACACATGTCATCCTACGTGGCAATATTCGACACCCAAGGATAGTTGGTCGGCACCCGAGGAGTGTTAGTCGGCACCCGAGGAAAGTTGCTCGGTACCCGAGGAGAGTTAGTCGGCACCCGAGGAGAGTTGGTCGGCATACCAACCGGGAAGATCAAAGGATAACTACGCATTTAATGAGCATTAATGTACATTTATACTGTAGATGACAACACATAGCATACCAAGCAATTCAACAATTAGATTCGTTGAATGTAGACATAATGTATAAATGTCTACATACAATGAATCTCTTTATCTCCCATCACTATAAATATATGTATTCCCTTAGCCAAAAGGAGGAGATCCGACAAGGATGAGAGACACCATACACAAGATCCACACCTTTTTCTCTCTACACCACATTGTGCTATTGTAAACCCCTGGGAATAAAATAACAGTGGACGTAGGCTTTTCCTTATAGCCGAATCACTTTAAAAATCTTTGTCTCTCATGTGCTTGATTGGATTGCTTTTATCTATTTATCTGTGATCATAAAAATGGGATTCGGTCCAGTTTTTTGCATCAACAGATTGGCGCCGTCTGTGGGAACGTATTACAAGCATTGTTCTCCATCAAAAGCTAAGTTTTTATTTTCTCTATGTATAATCAATTATACATACATCTTTTGATTCAATCATGATTTTTATGTTTATATACATAAGTTAATTGTCCAATTATTATCTGCAAAATATTGCATATCATGATTTTAAAATCATAACTGTTAGATTAATTCTTATTTAGAAATCTGAAAAATAATGGATTTCATAAATCATAACTTTTTGCTTGATTCTCAAGTTTCAATTTTATATCATGGAATAAATATTTTAAATGATTAAATATACCAATATATACGATGATGATAAGATTTGATAATTTTCTTTGTTGATTTTGAAATAATTTGTGAAAGATCTTTGATGACTATTCAAATTCCCATTATATTTTTGTTCAAATCATGATTCTCATATGTTTATATCCATAAACTTATAGATCAAATCAATTATATATTGTGCATACATCTTTTAATTCAATCATGATTTTATATTCACAAATTGTTGAATCTAATTTTACAAATCTGCATAAATGTTCATTTCATAATCACAAAGTTTGAGAAATTTGTGTACATATTATATTATTTCTTCTTTATGGAGATAAAATAATTTCTCTATATTCATAAATCTCTTTTATATGAGTATATACAAATTTGATTCATTTGGAAATCTTTTAATTTAGTCATAATTTTTATATGCACTAACTGTGTGATCGATTTCAATTTGGGGATCTCGTGAATTTTAGACTCATAAATATTATACAAATCCTTGCATCTATGGATCCACTTGAAGATTTTATGAACAAATATGTTAGGATAGGGATAAGCATTAAGAACGATTATGTATTTTCCATTCCGATATTAACATGAATTGAATCAGACCCATTTTCTCTCTCTTCAAGAAAACTATATTCTCTGCACAAATAATCATATTATGTAATTGTGTTGATACGATCAATTTTATCCATATATGAATAATCAATTATATGTTTTACATACATACATACATCTTTTGATTCAGTCATGCTTTTTATGATTATAAACATAAGTTAGTTGTCCAATTTTTCATTTATCAAATCTGCAAAATATTGCAAATCACGATTTTATTAAATTAGTGGATCGATTTTTATTTCCAAATATGAATAAACGAAAATTTCATAATCACAAGTCCGTTAAAGATTTTTATGGAGACACATTTATGTACATCATATTTTTATGAGAACACGAGATATTTTGATTGTTATCTCTCATATTATTATCTGAAAATTTAAATTGTCCAATATTGAAGCCGATGCACACTATATATTGGTCGGCTGAATAATTATTCTAATCATAATTTTTATATGATTCAGCCTCAACAGGTGCTCAGGAAAAATTATTTGCCCATACAATTCTTGGATGCTCATCAACAGCACATAAAAACCTTAAAAGGTCAATACCGAACAAAAATAACGCAGCTAAACTGCACACAGCACAGCAGCAAGACTGCAAACAACAATTCAATTGGCACCATCAGATTCATTTCATACATGCCCCAATCCTGGGCATAAAGCTTCATACTTGACTTAATCGAGTTAAGAGAAGAGATACATGTAGGCCTTTCTAATTAAGAATTCAAACATCTATTCCTCAAACACTCGTACTGAGCTAAAGAACACATGTAGAAATTCCCAAGTTGGAATTCAAACAGATTCTTCAAAAGCCGACAAGAGTTATATGGTGGAAGAAATGTAGAAATTCATAATTGAAATGTCAACATATATTCTTCTTAAACACTTGAACTGAGTTAAATAATAGAAGCCAGAAAATGCAAACATGCAAAGATCTCAGGGAGTCATTTCATGGAATATTTCCTCGGCCTTATTTTTCCATCAAGACCAACATATTTCAAGGCCAAGAAAGTACTCAAAGTTCATATTCCACACTTGGGGGCTTCTATTACAAATTCAGTTGTTCTTTCGGTGGCACATTCTCATAACATCATGCAGTTGAGTATCAAATTCAACTCCACAAACTTACACGGAAGCATATTGAAGTTCAGGAGTCAAATTCAGCATCTACAGCACTGAGATCTTTACTACTACTGTCCCGACCAATAATGAAGAAGAAGTTGTATGAAAATGTTTCGAAGTCCACCACTAGCTTGGTACTAATCAGATTGAAGAGTTGGGTTCAAAAGCTAGTATGTTACTCGACAAAGTATTCAGAGGATCATAAATCAGAAGAATCAAGCACGTGAAGTTAGCACTCAGTTGCTCGGCACAGGAGGCAATTGGTCGGCTAGCAAACCAATCAACATACTTGAAGATTATGACAAGCTACAAGCTACATACTATGGCATGGTTGCATCCAAATTCCCAGGGGTGATACATAGCACACGGAGTTCCTCAAAAGAAATATTAGCAACCATCGATCAGCCTACATCATATGTCGTCCAGGAGATAATGCACTTTATGTTGAACAAATCAAGAAGGTAGATCAAGAATTTCACGAGCACCGAGCAACACTGCAGAATAAATACTCCATCCTTTCAAGTAAACCATCAAACATGGAGCATTGGGGGCTTCTGTTAACGAAAAAATTCTCCATCTACGAGGACCAATCAGAAAAGGACATATGTCATCCTACGTGGCAATATTCGACACCCGAGGAGAGTTGGTCGGCATACCAACTGGGAAGATCAAAGGATAACTACGCATTTAATGAGCATTAATGTACATTTATACTGTAGATGACAACACATAGCATACCAAGAAATTCAACAATTAGATTCGTTGAATGTAGACATAATGTATAAATGTCTACATACAATGAATCTCTTTATCTCCCATCACTATAAATATATGTATTCCCTTAGCCAAAAGGAGGAGATCCGACAAGGATGAGAGACACCATACACAAGATCCACACCTTTTTCTCTCTACACCACATTGTGCTATTGTAAACCCCTGGGAATAAAATAACAGTGGACGTAGGCTTTTCCTTATAGCCGAATCACTTTAAAAATCTTTGTCTCTCATGTGCTTTCCACAGGTTGGTCAGCGAGCAACTTTTGCTCCTCGGGGGTATCAGGATATGTAAATTCTGCTATAAAGTCTGCTACAGCCTGCCCTTTTAATGACGATCTGGGTTCATATAAAATATCATATTCACCAAGCTCTATTGCCCAATACATCAGTCTTCCTGATTTTTCTGGCTTATGAAGGGCTTGTCTCAATGGCATGTCGGTGTATACGACGATGGTATGGGCCTGGAAATAAGGCCTCATTCTTCTACTTGCTTCAATTAATGCCAATGTCAATTTTTCCAACTTTGGGTACCTGATCTCTGCACCTCGGAAAGCCTTACTTGTGTAATAAATTGGCTTCTGGACTCCATTCTCCAATCTGATCAATGCCGAGCTGACTGCATTCTCCGATACTGCCATGTATAAGTACAACTTTTCTCCCATCACTGGCCTGGACAGTAGTGGAGGTGTTCCCAGATATTTCTTCAAGCCTTGAAAGGCTTTTTCACATTCATCATTCCACTCGAAAGTTTTTCGGAGTGTTTTGAAGAATGGAAGGCACCTATCAGTTGCTCGAGATACAAATCTATTGAGCGCTGCAACTCGTTCTGTAAGACTCTGCACTTCTTTCTTCGTCGTTGGAGATCGCAACCCTAAAAGAGCTTTGATCTTTGCTGGATTTGCCTCAATGCCTCGCTGGTTGACGATGTACCCGAGGAACATTCCTTCTCGTACTCCAAAGGTGAACTTCGTCGGGTTGAGGTTCATCTGGTATTTATCCAGTTGATCAAAGGTCTGACCTAAGTCAACTAGATGATCAGCAGCTTTCTTGCTCTTTGTCAGAATATCGTCGACATAGACCTCCATATTGCAACTGATTTATTTGGCAAAAACCTTGTTCATCAGCCGCTGGTATGTCGCTCCTGCATTTTTCAAACCAAAAGGCATAACATTATAACAATAAGTTCCCCTAGGGGTAATAAAAGAAGTGCTTTCCCTGTCTTCAGGTTTCATTTTGATCTGGTTGTATCCAGAGTAAGCGTCCATGAAGCTGAGTAGCTCGTGTCCCGAGGTAGCATCCACTAGTTGATCAATTCTGGGCAATGGAAAATGATCCTTTGGGCATGCCTTGTTGAGATCAGTGAAATCAACACACATTCTCCATTTATTATTTTTCTTCTTCACCATCACCACATTTGCCAACCAGTCTGGATACTTCACATCTTCAATGAATTGGGCTTTCTGGAGCTTCTCGACCTCCTCTTGTATAGCTTGATTCTTCTCGGGACTAAATACACTTCTTCTTTGCTTTACAGGCTTGATCTCCTTATTCACATTGAGCTCGTGACATAAGAAGTTTGGATCTATTCCTGGCATGTCCTCATGACTCCATGCAAAAGTTTTCTTCCTGTTTCTCAAGAAAGTTATCAACTCCTGTTTTATTGAAACATCCAACGATGAACCTATCTGGGTTACTCGTTCAGGGTGTTCGTCGTCCAGAATAACATTTTCTGTAGATTCCACCACCTGTCCTTTTACAAGTTGGGATTCATCTCTAGGATCGAGTGTTTCAATTTCTGTACCTTCCTCCACCTGGTAGGTAGTAGTCTTTTTCCTTAACTCTTCAAGATCCTCTTGCTCGGAAGACGAATAATAACATTCCCGAGCTACTTTCTGATCACCTTTCACAACTCCTACTCCGAAATTTATAGGGAATTTTAAGCACTGTTGTACTGTAGATGGGACTGCTTCGAACTTCTTCAAACCAACTCTTCCCATGATGATGTTGTAAGCTGACTGCACATTCTTATCCATCACAAAGAAGCGTATTCTCTCTGTTCGACAAGCAGGCCAAGTTCCAATGAATATATCCAACTTGATCGTCCCAAGTGGAAAAACTTTCTCGCCAGCAAAGCCCAGAAGAGGTCTGTGATAAGGTTCTAATTGAGATAATTTCAAATTTAAACTGTCAAAGCATGAATAATACATGATGTCTGCCGAACTACCATTATCTACCAGCACCCTTGAAATCACTACTTCTTTCATTCTCATTTTGATCACCAAAGGGTCGTCGTGAGGGTAAAGAACACCTGCCAGGTCATTTTTTGAAAAACCGATGACCAGCTTCTCTTTGTTTACCTTCCTCGGGCGATCCTCTTCAGCCAAATTTATCCGCTGAATGTATGAGCAAGCCTGAGCCTCACCGAGGTAAGCTTTTCTTTCTGCAGTAAGGCCTCCTCCTCCTGCATCTCCTCCTGTAATGACATTACAATCAAATGATCCAAAGCGTATTGAAAATACCTCTCGTTCTGGATGCCTGGGTTTCTTGGGAAGATCGGGGTCATCCTCTGTATCGTCTTCATGATCCCTTTTCTTTTTCTCCTCTGCTCGACGAGGAGATCTAGACCTTTCTCTAGTTCGGTCATTATTTCTTCTTGCGCCTCCCCGGTCAACATACTTTGCTAGTTTCCCTCTTCGGATGAGTGTTTCAATCTCGTTCTGAAGAGCTATGTAATTTTTGGTCATATGGCCGTGATCCTTATGGAACTCGCAGTATTTATCCCTGTTCCTCAGGTCAGGGTCTGACCTCAGTTTCTTTGGCCACTTTACTTCCTCGTTATTCTTGATTTCTTCCAAGACATGATTAATACCCATTTTCAAAGGAGTATAATTATCAAATTTCTTCAGGACTTCCCATGACGATTTATTATTCTTGGAATGCTTGTCACCGCCATTCCCCTTATGCTCTTTCTTCTTGGATTTGTCATCTTCCACCTTGGTTTCTTTATCCATATTCTTCTTCGCAGCCATAGCCTCCTCGGCATTCATGATTTTGACCGCTTTCGCCATCAACTCTGACATAGTTGTAGGTGGATCTTTGGCCAAAGTGTAATACAACTTGTTAGGCAACAACCCACTCATCAAGGCGGTGATTGCTGTCTTTGTCTCTCATGTGCTTGATTGGATTGCTTTTATCTATTTATCAGATCTAATAGAAGGATCAGCACAATCACGACCAGTTGCTCGTCAAGATAGATCTCAAGAGGCCACATCAGAACAATCAATTGCTCGAACTAATAAGCCCGAGGAAGGAAACGATGCGTGGAAGGGTTCCATTCAGCGATTGGAGGATAGATTAGGAGAAATGGCTAAGGCGAAGAATCCCTTACAACGAACTTTTGTTCAAGGAACACCTTTTGTCCAGGCTATTGTGGGTTTTCCTACCCCATCAAAGTTTTAAGCACCAGTGGTGCCCCCCAAATATGATGGAAAGACAGATCCTGTTCTACACATAGAGCAATATCAAGCTGCTGTCGACATCTATGCCGTCCTCGACGAGATGAGATGCAGAGCATTCTCAGGAACTCTTACTGGAGCTGCCCAGATATGGTACAACAATCTTCCTCGGGGTAAGATTTCAACTTTCTTTCAATTGGCCGAGTTGTTCATCGGCAATTTCTATTTTGGGGCAAAGCCAGTAAAAAGAGTAGCACACTTGTTAAGTGTTAGACAAAAATCTGGCGAGAGTACTAGAGATTACATAACTCGTTTTAATAACGAGAAAATGGAAGTTATAGACTATGAAGAAAAGACAGCAATCACCGCCTTGATGAGTGGGTTGTTGCCTAACAAGTTGTATTACACTTTGGCCAAAGATCCACCTACAACTATGTCAGAGTTGATGGCGAAAGCGGCCAAAATCATGAATATCGAGGAGGCTATGGCTGCGAAGAAGAATATGGATAAAGAAACCAAGGTGGAAGACGACAAATCCAAGAAGAAAGAGCATAAGAGAATGGCGGTGACAAGCATTCCAAGAATAATAAATCGTCATGGGAAGTCCTGAAGAAATTCGATAATTATACTCCTTTGAAAATGGGTATTAATCATGTCTTGGAAGAAATCAAGAATAACGAGGAAGTAAAGTGGCCAAAGAAACTGAGGTCAGACCCTGACCTGAGGAACAGGGATAAATACTGCGAGTTCCATAAGGATCACGGCCATATGACCAAAAATTACATAGCTCTTCAGAACGAGATTGAAACACTCATCCGAAGAGGGAAACTAGCAAAGTATGTTGATCGGGGAGGCGCAAGAAGAAATAATGACCGAACTAGAGAAAGGTCTAGATCTCCTCGTCGAGCAGAGGAGAAAAAGAAAAGGGATCATGAAGATGATACAGAGGATGACCCCGATCTTCCCAAGAAACCAAGGCAGCCAGAACGAGAGGAGCGACATACCAGCGGATGATGAACAAGGTTTTTGCCGAACAAATCAGTTGCAATATGGAAGTCTATGTCGACGATATGCTGACAAAGAGCAAGAAAGCTGCTGATCATCTAGTTGACTTAGGTCAGACCTTTGATCAACTGGATAAATACCAGATGAAGCTCAACCCGACGAAGTGAACCTTTGGAGTACGATAAGGAATGTTCCTCGGGTACATCATCAACCATCGAGGCATTGAGGCAAATCCAGCAAAGATCAAAGCTCTTTTAGGGTTGCGATCTCCAACGATGAAGAAAGAAGTGCAGAGTCTTACAGGACGAGTTGCAGCGCTCAATAGATTTGTATCTCGAGCAAGTGATAGGTGCCTTCCATTCTTCAAAACACTCCGAAAAACTTTCGAGTGGAATGATAAATGTGAAAAAGCCTTTCAAGACTTGAAGAAATATCTGGGAACACCTCCACTGCTATCCAGGCCAGTGATGGGAGACAAGTTGTACTTATACCTGGCAGTATCAGAGAATGCAGTCAGCTCGGCATTGATCAGATTGGAGAATGGAGTCCAGAAGCCAATTTATTACACAAGTAAGGCTTTCCGAGGTGCAGAGATCAGGTACCGAAAGTTGGAAAAATTGGCATTGGCATTAATTGAAGCAAGTGGAAGAATGAGGCCTTATTTCCAGGCCCATACCATCGTCGTATAAACCGACATGCCATTGAGACAAGCCCTTCATAAGCCAGAAAAATCAGGAAGACTGATGTATTGGGCAATAGAGCTTGGTGAATATGATATTATATATGAACCCAGATCGTCATTAAAAGGGCAGGCTGTAGCAGACTTTATAGCAGAATTTACATATCCTGATACCCCCAAGGAGCAAAAGTTGCTCGCTGACCAACCTGTGGATGTTACAGGATCAACAGACATGAGTCCAGATCAACTCCGGTTGGTAAAAGGGCTTGTGGATGTAGAAAGATCATCAAATTCAAACCCAGAACAACTCCGGTTGGTAAAAGGGCGAGAAGAGATGGTCGACGAAGAACAAAAAATACCAGGGGAGGATGAAAGGAAACATCAGATATTTCACCGAGGAACTCTGTCAGAAAAGAAATTTGAAGACGAGTTACCTACATGGAGATTATATGTAGATGGGTCATCTTGCACAACAGGTTGTGGGGCAGGGATTGTTTTGAACACCCCAGACGAGATTGACGTGGAATATGCCTTACGATTCCAATTCAAAGCTTCCAATAATGAGGCTGAGTATGAAGCCTTGATAGCAGGTCTTAATTTAGCAAAGATTATGGAAGCGCAACAAGTGATGGTATTCAGTGATTCTCAATTAATTGTGAATCAGATGATGGGAACGTATGCAGTTAAAGGAGAATTAATGGTCAAGTATCATGCAAAGGCGATGGAGTTGTTGGCAGAATTTGATGCCATTCAGTTGATCAGAATACCAAGAATGGAGAATGCACAAGCAGACGCACTGGCCCGACTAGCATCAGCTACTCGTACCAAGTTGCGAAGAACGATACCAATTGAGGTGTTAGAAAGTCGAAGCATAGATGAAGGCCTGACGATGAATGTTATTATCCTTAATTTAGGACCATCTTGAATGGATCCCATCAGGGCATATGTCGAGGAAGGAGAATTACCGGAGGATAAGATCGCTGCCAAGAAATTGAAGTTTAAAGCTGCTCGGTATGTACTAACTAATTGTGTTTTGTATAGACGAGGAATTATGGCAGGTTTGCAAAGATGTGTATATCCCTCCGAGGTGAAAGAATTGATTGAAGAGATCCATGAAGGGTCTTGTGGAGCTCATGTAGCAGGTCGGACACTGTTGCAAAGGGTGATGACGCAGGGATACTACTGGCCAACGATGAGGACTGATTGTATAGCCTATGCTAAGAGATGTGATAAATTCCAACGTTTTTCCTCCGTCCGACGAACTCCACAAGCATTGTTGACACCCATAACTTCCCCTTGGCCTTTTGCCATGTGGGTAATTGATTTGGTTGGACCACTGCCAACGACCCGAGGAAGATTCAAGTACCTCGTCGTCGCAGTGGATTATTTTACTAAGTGGGTAGAAGCTGAGCCTCTGATTGATATGACATACGAGAAGGTGTACCAATTCATTTGGAAGAACATCATCTGACGATATGGTCTCCCTCATGCCTTCATCACAGACCATGGAACACAATTTGATAACGAGGAGTTTGCCGCCTATTGTCATCAGTCAAACATTTTGAAGGTTCATTCAGCACCAGGCCATCCTCAAAGCAATGGGCAGACTGAAGTGACGAACAGAACATTATTAAATGGTTTGAAGAAGAGGCTAAGTGAGGCTAAAGCTAATTGGATTAATGAGCTACAGTTAGTATTTTGGGCTTACCGAACAACTCCCCGAGCAGCGACTAGAGAATCACCATATATGCTGGCATTTGGAAGTGAGGCTGTAATACCTGCCGAGTTGGGTCTTCCAACACACAGAGTGCTGAATTTCAATTCCCCAGTCAGCGACCTGATGAGGAGATTAGATTTGGACATGCTCGAGGAAGTTAGAGAAGAGGCAGCCATTAGGAAT
This sequence comes from Sambucus nigra, assembly GCA_949130495.1. Lineage (NCBI taxonomy): Eukaryota > Viridiplantae > Streptophyta > Magnoliopsida > Dipsacales > Adoxaceae > Sambucus > Sambucus nigra. The sequence continues at coordinate 629,069,263 of OX422213.1, read as the reverse complement.
GCTGCTTATCAACAGCGAACAACCATGTTCTACAACAAGAGGGTGAAAAAATGCGACTTAAAAGAAGGAGATTACGTGCTAAAGAAGGTCATTCAGAAGCACAATAAGTTGGAAGCAAACTGGCATGGACCTTACCGAGTTACTGCAGTTGTCCGACCAGGAACTTACCGAATAGCAACTCTAGAAGGAGAGGAATTTAAGAATGCATGGAATGCTGAACACCTACGCAAGTATTATCAGTGATGTAAAATGTAAAGCAGTTCCATCAATATGAATAAAACGATGATATTTCATAATCTTTTCTCCTTTTATTGAAAGTTTTTCGGGGAATACTAGTGTGTTTAACACTACGTTGCTCGCTACGCAACGCTGCTCAGCAGTAAAAAGAAGACGATAGTTCAAACCCACGACCAACTCCGGTTGGTAAAAGGGCGAGAACAAACTATACTCCTTTGGTTAGGAGGCGTACACTAATGTGACCAACTAAGGTTGGTAAAAGATCTAGTGGACATGATAGTTCATACCCACGACCAACTCCGGTTGGTAAAAGGGCGAGAACAAACTATACTCCTTTGGTTAGGAGGCGTACGCTAGTGTGACCAAATAAGGTTGGTAAAAGATCTAGTGTACGTGATAGTTCAGACCCACGACCAACTCCGGTTGGTAAAAGGGCGAGAACAAACTATACTCCTTTGGTTAGGAGCCGTACACTAACGTGACCAACTCAGGTTGGTAAAAGAGCTAGTGGACATGATAGTTCAGACCTACGAACAACTCCGGTTGGTAAAAGGGCGAGAACAAAAGATGATCGACGAAAGACCAATCTCGGTTGGTTAGGAAGTAAGATATTATCTCAAATGCCAACTTATGTTGGTCGGGAAGTAAGTTTATTACATAAAAGTTCCTCGAAGAACAAATATTCCAAACTGAACCAAGTATTGTTGGTCGGGGATAAAAACCCACTAACTATAGTTGGTCGACGAGGAAAAATCTTTGACCTTGGTTGGTCGGGCACATTTTATGAAAAAGACAAAAATTTACCAAGTATAGCTGGTAGGGGATAAAAACTCTCACTAACTATAATTGGTCGACGAGCACAATTTGGCAACCTCACAATTTGACAACCCTGGTTGGTTGGAGAAATTTTAAACATTTGGCAACCTCACAATTTGACAACCTTGGTTGGTTGGAGAAATTTTAAACATTTTTTTTAAATACTCATTACTTTATTATTAAGTGATCGAGCAACATTACGAATACTTGTAATTTTTATTACTAAATTGGTCGATGAACCATACAATAGTGTTTAACAAGCACAAGACAATAGCAATACAAATTTGCAAACAGAAAATGAAAGTCTTTCATTAAAATTCAAAATGAATTACAAATTACATGTGTACTAACTATTACATTGAGATCCCTACTCTATTGGTTTCTTTCCCTTAGCTTTTGAAACAGGCTCCTCGCCAGCAGGAGGATCTTCCAGGAAAAGAGGAGAATTAATAAAGTTAATATCTCGGAGCATTCTGACATTCATTACTGAAGGAGTATCCAATAGATGCTCGGGATGAGATACTTCGATCTGAGAGTGAAGATTATAGTCGCCAAGGTATTTTGCAATTAAGCTCTGAGGAATGGCACGAGCTGGGATCCATTCTATGTCCAAGTTATACGGTGGCACTGGCAAGTCAAGAACCCCGAGATAATAATAATCCCACAGGTAGTGCCCCTGTTCGAGCTTCAGCACGCCCAAGGCATTCAGCCAACCTTGCTTGTAACCCTCGTTATTGGCATTCTCGATACGATCATCTAAGTGAAATAATGCTTCATTGTATCCAGCCATCCAGAACTCCCTGGGCTGTTTATTAAATTGAAATGTCAACTTTTCAAGCTTCTCATGAAAGTTTCTGGCAAGAGCATCCTTATTATCCAGAGCAGATTTTGTCGATGCAAGTTGATCCTCCAGAGTTTGGATTTTTTTGGACATTTCAGACAAAGCCCGATCTTTTGCATTCAATTGGTACGCTTGAGTTTCCAATGTTGACAGAGTACGAGCTTCTTCAATACTACGAGGAGTTCTTGATCGACCCCGAGCAAGTGGAGTACTTCGTTCCTCGACAACATCCTGGGCAACTCTTCCTCGCCCACGATAACCTCTTCCTCGTCCCCGAGTAGAAGTAGAAGTACCAGACCTTCTCAGGATATCCAACTCTTGCCTTAATTTGGCATTCTCAACCTCTAAGAAGGAAAATCCCTCATCAGTCACTGGGATTACTGTTGTTGAAGAAGAGGCTGCAGACTTGTATTGTGCTAGCTCTTTCTGCAAATTATTATTCTCTTGTTCCAGCAGTTCAGCAATTTGTCTACAAGCTTCAACTTCTCCCTTTAGGGTCCTCTCCCTGACATCATACCCAATAAGGAGTTTGTCGTAGCCCTTATCGACAGAAAACTGTTGATATTTCTATTCATACCCTTCATGTAACAAGGCATTTAATTCCATGTACTGAGTCTGCAGATCTTCTAAAGTATATTGAAGCTCCTCGATCATGTCATAATAAGCCACATTGTTGGCTACAACACGATCAAGAAGACATTTCAAGTATTGATATGCCTCCACTGCTTGGTCTGAAGCATCATGACCAAGGATATCAGCAATTTCTGATGCACTCAGGTTAGTATGTCCAGTTTTAAAATATTCATGGCATTGCTGCATCAGTTTTGTATCATTGGCAGACAGCAATTCCATTCTAGTCATAAACTAATAAAGAAGAGAAGGCAAGAGTTAATAAAAGAATAAGACAGAGCATCAATAATGTAGAAGAACAAAAAGATGTGATTTTATTACATCATCAAAAAGAGTACATCGTTCAGAATACAAAGTACAAGTAAAAAGAAAATAAAGGAGAATACCGAACAACTTCACACCTTTTCCTTATCTCCCAAGACTTTCTCGGGAGGCTGGGACGAGGAGCTTGGTTGCTCGGTGGGAACAACGATTTGGTTGGCAGAAGTTGGGACTTGTTCAGGAGGAGCAGGCAAGGAAGAAATCTCCTCGGTGGATGTCTCATTGGGTTGTAAAGCAAGGACTTGATCACCCACTATCACTGAAGACTCCTCGGATGCATCTTCATCCTCTTCTTCATCTTCAATAGCTGGAGGAGGACCAGGGAGATGTTGAAATAGTTCAGAATCCTCGCTCACCTTCAGTTCCTGCAGGACAGCAACCCAACCATCTCGGAAGTATTTCAAACTTCCGTACTTGACCTGGGTCATCATTGCCGCTACCCCTATCCCATCCTTTGTCCCAACCAGTTCGAAAGGATTTCTTCACAGCCACTTTTCTCTTCATTTTCTCTGAGGAGAGATTCTCGGATAGAAGATCCTCGGTGGCTTTCAATTTGGCCTCCACCTCCTCCTTCTGGCGATTTACTTCTCGCAGAAGGGTCAGCTCTTCCTCGGCCGATTTCAACTTATTCTCAAGCTCCCCAAAGCTTGTGAGCTTCTCGGCATATTTTTTATTATCTCTCTCCAAATCCTTCACTTTATTGCCCAACTGTACCTTCTCTGCCTCAGACGCAGTCAACTTCTTTTCCCATTCACCCCTATCCTCATCGTATTTTTGACGGGATTCCTTCAGAGATTGGGCCAAACCCTGGAAAGCATCCTCTACTCCGGACGAGGAGCTTGAAGCCTTGAGCGCTTCATCTTTCTTCACTATGGTGTTAAAGAAACTCACCAGCTGAAAAGGAAGGTAGTGATAAGTCAGTACCGAGATACATATATTGACTGGAAGAAAGAAAAATTCAGGATACGAAAAACTTACTGAAGCAATGTGACGAGTAGCTAGGGATGTCAGCATATCCCTAGACATGTTTTCTTCAATTCCTTGGACTTCAGGAATAGTCCAAGTCTTTACCGAGCTCATCGCAGAACTCGGAGGAATAATGGTTGGAACTTCAGCTCCACTAGCTTGGAGCTGGGGAATGGTTTCAGTCAAACTAACCGAGGAGGATTTCTTCAATCTCCTCAGTGGTACTTCAGCAGTTTCAGCCAAAGAACCTTTGGTGGGGGAAATGGTGACCACTTCCACCGAAGTACTTCTCTTGCTCGGAGCCACTGGAGGCTTCTCGGCAGCTATCTGAGTAGCAACAGAAGGAGCAGCATCCACTTTCTTTGTCCCCTTTGGAACATCATTCTTGCTTATCTTTCCATCTCCAGCAGAGGAAGACTCCTCGAAGATAGCAAGAACTCTTCTCTTGCCCATCTTCTGACTTAAAGGAATGTGAGATTCTGGTGAAGATTCCTCAGAAGCTGGCAATGGGTCACTAATGCTGACCACAGGACGAGCAGTAAAGGATGATGTGTAGCTCGTGTACTGCAGCAAATATGAAGCAGACCTGATGTGCTCATCTGCAACTCTTCGATGAAAATTCCAGATATGTTTCAAATGTTTAATATTTACTTCTGATTCTTTGAGAGTTTTTCTCTTACTGTCAACTGCAAACAAATACATAGTGAAATATCAGTCATACATTTTGTCAAACACAATGAAATCATAAATTCAGAAATGAAATAAAATGAAAATAACCTATCCCATTTCCATATGGAGGGCATTTAGGACCCTCATATACTGCATCTCCAACCAAAGGGGCATGTTGCCAATTTTTTATAACTGCCCCATGTTCAAAATAATACCTGTTTGCATCAGGGAGGTTGACTACTAAGGCCCTATTTAAAAACCTATTTTTTAAATAAAAAACATTTTCTAAAACAGCCCATCTATAACAGTACATAATCTCAGGAATTCCTATACGAGTTCCATGAGTTTGATTTAACCTATACACCCCATTAACTATTCTCCATTTGTTGGGGGCTATTTTTGCAGGGACAACATCGAAATACTGACAGAACTCTAAACACAAAGGGTTTGGTGGAAAAGAAAATCCACATTCACCAATAAAGAGGCTAGGGAACCAATGTTCCTCAGCCAAATCAAAATAACTTGAAGGCTCAGAAAGACTCTCCAAAGTTACCCAAGAAGGAATAGAAAAGTCAGAACGGAATTTCTCAAGAGATTCGATAATATAAACCATGGTGAATAAAAAGAAATGAAGGAGAAGGAAGAAAATCTTACAGGAAAAAGGAGATCTGTTGACAAACAAACGAAGAAAGGGATGAACGCACAGGAGAGATAAAAGCTATAGAAAACTCGAAAGCAGAAATTGAAAAAGGTAGAAGACGATGGGATTGCCTCTGAAGCTTAAATACTTTGCCTTGGGAAACGGCGAAAGAAATGATTACAAAAAGGAAACTATTACGCTACCGGCGGCTAAAAGGACAAAAAGTGCACGAAGATCGAAGCGCTTATAAAAATGCAAAAAGGCGGATTCTGCGAATTTGGAAGGAAATTCAAATACGAAGAAAAGGCTCCTAAAACCCAGGAAGGTCATTTAATATCGCCATATACCGAGAAAGAATGTTCCATACTCCTCAAAGTTCGAAATATGAAACATTGGGGGCTTCTGTTGATACCAAAATTAGTATGCTGATGTGGACAAATAATAAGAAGACACGTGTCAATCTACGTGGCACAATAGCAACGAGGAAGATCATTCCCCCAACCAACATACTCATTCCGAGCAACAGGTGTACTCCGAGGAACACTAGTCTTCCGATGAACACCAACCCTCCGAGGAACTCTTGTCCTCCGAGGAACTCCAATGCTTCGAGGAACTCTTGGACGACGAGCAACTAAGGCGGTTCGAGCTGCATCTCGACCGCAGCATTAATTGCCAGATAATCAACAGCTCAACTATTCATTGAATGCTTATCATCTTGACACACACGTTTGAAGAGCATTAAATGAATTACCCTTTCATATGTGTATCATTTAATGTAACACCCTTTGATGTACAGCCTAAGGGCTATAAATACCTTGTATCACCCTCATTCAAGGGGACCGGAATTTCTTGATAAAACTTGAAATCGAGAATTCCCAAACACTCAGCAATAACATAACAGTTGACGTAGGCCATTCATACAAGGCTGAACCACTTTAAAATATTCTGTCTCATTTATTTATCTGTGATTAAATTATTAGAGTGATCTAGTTTTTTACATCAACAGCAGGATTTAAGAAAGTTAATATTCACCAGTTACCTCGAGGATAAAATAGTCAAGCTGATGCCTTAGCAGCCCTAAGCTCAGCAATGGACTCTGATCTCAAAAGGACTATTCAGATAGAGTTCCTCGCCTAGCCTAGCATTGAACATGCAATAGTCATCGAGAAAGGTCTCCTTTCATAAAGATCCCCTAATTGGATAGATCCCATCATCGCCTATTTACGAAGTGACACGCTGCTGGATGACAGGAAATTAGCTCGTCGAGTAAGAGTGAAAGCTACCCATTTCTACCTCGCCCCAGAGGGGAGGATCTACAAAATATCCTTTACAGGACCTTACCTCTAGTGCGTCCACCCACAGGACACTAAGCAAGTTCTCAGCAAGCTTCATAATGATATTTGTAGGAGTCACACAGGAGGGAGGTAATTAGATTTTCGAGCTATCAAAGAAGTCTATTGGTGGCCTCACATGCAAAATGATGCAAACACTTATGTCCGTAGAAGTGAAAAAGGCCAAAATCTCTCTTCTATGGTCCACCAACCAGCCAATGACTTGAAACCCTTCACTAGTCCTTCGCCATTTGTGCAATGGGGACTTGATATTATGGATCCACTACTTACCGCACTTGGGAATCGTAAGTATATGTTGGTCGACATAGACTACTTCACCTAGTGGGTAGAGGCAGAACCACTAGCGAATATTCGTGATGCCAACATGACAAGGTTCATATGGAAGAGCGTCATAAAACTCTTTAGGGTACCAAGAACTATCATCATCGATAATGACATGAAATTTGAAAGCAGTTTCTTTCAAAGCTTTCGCAATGAGTATGGCATCAAACATTATTTAAGTCTTGTGTCATTCCCCCAGAGCAACGACCAAGCCAAAGCTTCTAAGAAAATTATGCTTGACGGATTAAAGAAGAGGTTGGGAAGAGCAAAGGTTGCCTAGGTGGATGAGCTCCACTATGTGTGTGGGCCTACCATACTACTATTAGGAGACCAATTGGAGAAACACCCTTTGCGCTCACCTATGGAATGGAATCTATTATCCTACTTGAATTAGGTTTCTTTACCATGAGAACTAACTTGGTCGATAAAGGGCTAAATGACGATACATTGTGCGCTGAACTTGACTTAGTAAACGAGCAAAAAGAATAATTAATGATTAAGCTGGCTTCATATAAGCAGCAACTGGACAAACGGTATGATAAGAAAGTCAATCCGAGGAAATTCCAGGAAAGGGATTATGTCCTAAGAAAAGTCCTCGACAGTGCCATAAAACTATCAGATGGCAAGCTGGGATCAAATTGGGAAAGGCCTTTTAAGGTGATTAAAGATGACCTTCAAGGAGCATATCACTTAGAAACGCTAGATGGCAGGGAGATACCAAGAGCATGGAATGAATCCAACCTTAAGAAGTTCTAGTTTTAGTCTTCTTAATGTTTTTATTGCACATTTAGTTTACACAAATATTCATTTCAAACTTATATTGCTCTCAGATTATTTTTCAATAAATAAAAGCCCATTGGCCCTCGCCTTCGCTTTGCATATTAGTTGTCTCAATTTTATGCTTTGTATCTCAGTATTAGACACCATTTTCAAATGATAACTCCAATCTCTCAACATAATATGGAATCATCTTTGGCTACATAAGTTTCTCAGCTTATTTCAACCAAAAAACTCCCTTACGTACAGCGGAACTCCTTCGAATTATCATAGGTCATTCGACTTGTTCTCAATCAAGGATTCTCCTTATGTTGAGCAGTGTTCACAGTAATTACAATAAGCTATTAAGTTTATTTCAATTGTTGTAATCCTCAGGTCTTTGTCATAACTAAACACAACATACCTCATGAGTTTCTCCGGCAATAGCAAAAGCCCTACAGGGGATCCTTGGGCAAAAAACCAACCTGGGTTGGTCACCAACTACGTTGGTCACCAATTATGTTGGTCATTTACAAACCTGATTGATAGGATGACCCATTAACCAGGTGCATTCTTGCCACCATATAACCTAGGCCTAAGGGAGTGTGACTACACAACCTAAAAGGTAAGGAAGATGGAATGATACTGCTAAGGCATATTGGACTACAAGAATGTGTAACATAAGTCATCAACGCATTTGGTCGACGAAGGGACTAAAATGATTAATACTTATAAATGATTCATTTAGTTGGCAAAAAGCCCAAAATGATTCATATTAGATGTTAATTCATTTAATCGACAAAAGGCCTAAAATGATTAACAATAGTATTTAGTCAATAAAAGTCCTAAGTGATTGGTAAATATCAACGTTTCTTAATTAATAGCCAAAGTACAAAAGTAACCATTGGCTATATTTAGTCATCACTTGCTCAAAATATAATACAGTTGATAAATAAAGTTTGTACATTTTGGCAAAAAATTGAATAGAACAACCTTATAGAGATACACTAAAATCCATACAAGGACTCAGACCAACTACAGATGGCGAGCAAGATAGTCAGTTATGCGTGCTCTTTGATCATTATCTGGATTAGGAGTAAACACCTCGTCGTCATCTTCAAGATAATTGTTCAAAAACTGGGCATAAATGACATAAATTAGGATCCATTTGTCATCCTTTGATAAATGGGGTTGACGATAAGCTGGGTAGTCCACATAATACTTGTACCATAAATATGATTCCTTTGGGGTCTTAACCTCCCTAAGGGCAGTCAACCACCCACGCTTGAACACCACATCCTCAATTTCTTTCAGCCTTACTGGTGCATCAGTCCATCCTTCATCATAGAACTCTGCCCAATATTCTCGAGGGCCCATTATAAAAAGATGCGTTAATCTTGTAATATCTCTCTGGAGACCAGCTGAAATGACATACCCTCTTTGGACGTCTCTTTTTATCTCGACGACCTCATTCTTTAAGGAATCATTTTTGATCTTAATCAACTCACCTACTTTTCCCACATCTTTGCTCACTGAGAGTTGGGACCTTAAACCGTGAGGAGCTAATTTCCTCTATAACTTGGAGGTCATTCGTTAGCTTAGCCACCTGCTTGGATTGCTTGTTATATTATCCAGTCCTCTCTTTTAACTGCTTACAGATCTTTAAGAAAGCCCTGAGAACCTGCCCACTAATACCTGAACCCAAAATCTTCCCTAAATTTGAGGAAGTAGGGATGTAGTCTTTTAATACAATGGGCTATAAATAACAGAACAAATAATAAATGCAAAGAACATCAATAAAAGAAGAAGTTTTTTTTCATTGATAATTAAAAGGGAGGCAAAGGCCAGTACAACTAGAGAAACGAGAAAATTACAGTACATGAACAAAAAGGGAAAAAATGACCTAGGACTGCGAGACTTTACTCCACCTGCTCAGATCTTTCTAGTGCTTTCCCTTTCTTGGTAGCCCTTCCCTCTTGGTTGACAGTCATCTCGACCTCTGTAGAATCTTTCTTAGCATGGTCGGCAGGATAACCTACTGGAGGATCCTCATCAGTAAATAGAGAAGGCCTTAGAGGATAAAGTTGGTACATGTATGACTCTGGAGGGACTCCCACTACCCCTAAGGCTTGGTCCCTTCCTTTTTTAAAGTACACCTTCTTATCATAAGAAATATGGATCTCAACGTCATCGTAGGCCGCATTCCAGACTTCAGTGTAGCTGTTATCCTTCATATTTTAGATCTCATCCTCTAACTTCTTGACCTTCTCGACTAGGCCCAGGTTCTTCTCAATAAATTTCTCCTTCTCTGCAACTACACGACTATTGGCCGCCTGGAGATCAACACATGCCTTTGTTAAATTCTCTCCTCCCGATCAAGTTTAATAAGGACATCAACTAAATCCTGTTCGAATTCCTTCAGGGCTTCTTTTAGTGTCTGGTTTTTATTTGACAGGTCGATATGACCATTCATAAGCATAGTTAAATCTGATAAGAACTGGAGGGACAGAAAAAAAAAGAATTAGTATGCAGAAGATGAACACAGATAAATAATGAATAGTAAAAGAATATTAACCACAACAAGTCCTTGTGCAAACTTGAGCGCCAGATCATCTGACCCTAGTCACGAGGAGTGCTCGTAATCAACCACAAGCACTATCCCCTTCAACGAATCAAGGGGCAAGTGATGCGGTGTTGGCCACACTAGACCCCTTGGCAATAAGATAAAGGAAGGATTTGGTTGGGACCTTTGAAGCTCGCTTCTTTTTCTTTACTCCTCCCTCCTTATATCCTCCTCCTCCTCATCTCTCTCTCTTCTTCCTCTTTCTTCTTCTTCTTCTTCTTCTTCTTCTTCTTCTTCTTCTTCTTCTTCTTCTTCTTCTTCTTCTTCTTCTTCTTCTTCTTCTTCTTCTTCTTCTTCTTCTTCTTCTTCTCTGTTGCTTTCTCCTTACCCTTGGTCCCCAAGATAGAACCACTGACTTTAGGTGGATCTCCCTCAGCTCTTTTCAGAGACTTACATAAATAACGATAAAAAAGCTCTGAGAATATGAAGAACTGTAGAGAGAATGCAATGAACGTTTGTAGATGAGAGGCGTTTAGAGAAATAACGGTTAAAGGTGACGAACCTAGTTTGAATCTCGTACTAATGATGAAGTGCATTTTCCAACAAAGATTCTAATGCTTCACTTACCAGCTCGGACCAGCATACCCCTATCTCTTTAATAATATTACAAGTCTGTCGTGGTGTTTATCCTCGGACAAGTGTGTCCCCACAAGTTCAAGATTATTATAAATGGGCCACACCAGTTTTAAAATACTTCTGAGCCCTGGGACTTGAACTTTCTTAAAATTCGTTGGCCTAAGTTTATAGCCCAAAGATTTTAGGGGCAATTATGGGGGATTATTTATTCAAGCTCAATAATGCAGCCGACCAACCCAACATACATAGCAAACTGCCCGTCCCAACATAGATGTTTATTTAGACCCGTGTATTTAACATGTGCTTAAATGTATGGATATATACTCAAATCAGTTACCAACAATCTCGAAAGAGATATTCAGGGACACCTAAAAGTTATCTACAAGATTATTGAGTTACTTGTACAACTCAATCACTTATTTCTACAACTATAAATTGTAAACCCTGACTTGGGGCGAACGGATGTAATCCAAAGATTTGAGAGACACTATAATAAAACATTAACCTCTATGTGGACGTAGGCAAGTTGCCGAACAACATATATCGTTGTTGTGCGTGTGATCTTTACTTTTTGCATTTATAGTTATTTTCGTGGATCTCTATTGTGATATTTCTCGCACTCTCAAACAAATTTAAAGATTTTAATTTTTTAATTTTTAGGTTGAGTGTTTGCCTTAGTTGAGTTAAAAGGAGCATAAAGAAAATAGAAGAAAATGTTTGGCCTTAAGTCTCTATAACAAGCCCATGATCGTTATAACTTCCATATGGGTGCTTTAACGATAGTATTTGTCCTGTTAAGTTTTAATTGCTGCAAAATTCACTAACCTTATCCTTTTTCACTTATGCTCCCATTTTAAATATAAACCATTCGGCCATTCTGATGCCATACTCAACACCAAAATAACCTTCTCCCTAAAAAAATGTACCATTATACACCATTTTCCTAGACTATTTTCACTATAAAAAAATATGAGAATTTATGGGAATATTATTTTGAGTGAGTTGACGATATTTTTGGTGTCTATTTTGATGGATTTCTTGGGGCAAAAATAATTAATAAAAATTAATTGGAACAAACTTTCAAGATTCTGAAGGAGGTGGTTAACATTCTTCTTCAAATTTTCTACACTTATGGACTATAACGTTTTTTTTAATATCTCTATTTTCTGAAAATTATTTATAAGCATGATTGTGTATATATATATATTGTAATAAGAAAAAATTACTCTCCTACGTGGACCAACCAGCCTACTTGATCGTCTTAAGAGATACTTAGTTGGCTTGAAGGCCAACCAGCAGGAATATCAATAGTTACTCGGATGGGATGCCAACCAGCACTAAATTCCAAGAATTTCATTTATTGCACACAGATGTAAATGCCTGCCAATATAAAGGCGCTTTATCTTTAAGGTTTTTCACCCCTATAAATAAAAACTACTCCCTTATCTCAAGGGACAACTCGAATCACTCGTATGCACACCATACTGAGCTATTGCAAACCCTACTAAATAAAAACCAGTAATGGACGTAGGCTATTTTATAATGGAACCACTCTAAAAATCTGGTCTCTTATATGTGTGATTTGAGTTACTTCTCTTATTTTTATCCGTGATTACAAATATGGAGTTAGTCCATTCTTAGACATCAACAGATTGACACCGTCTGTGGGAACGTTTGTCTATTATTGCTCTTTACCATTTGTTTCATTTCTTTATCTCAAAATAAATGACTGGTCATGAAAATAGAGCTCAAAATGAAGGCAATCCCATAATTTCATTTTCTCCTCCTAGTGCGACAGATTTATAGGGAATTCTTCTCAACCTAGCAAGAGGATATGAAGCCACACAAGAATCTGTTAAGAAATTGGGTCACACCATGCAAGTTAATTCCTCCAATTCTAGAAGGGATATGCCACCACGACCAGCTAGACATGAAAGAAGTTATCATTCTCGTTCTTTTCATGATAGGTCATATCGTCCTGGTGCAAATTCTTTATTTCTATCAACAGATTACTATGATGGTGGATCTTTTTTAAAAGAAAGACCACGTGTCTTGGAGAGGCTAAGAAGGGAGTCTGCTTTTGATCGTTTAGGTCCCAACGTAACTAGAGGACATCATCGGGAGTAAAAATGTCGCCGTGAATACAAAGAAGGGTCCATAAGGTCTACAGCCAGTATGAGGGGCTCTGTACGTGCTGAGCAGACCTCATAGGAGGAGATTATAGCATATAAACACAGTAAAGCTTCCAGATCTACCTCGGCTAAGTCTAAGCCAGATGAGCATTCTTGGAAGGGATCCATGCAACGGTTGGAAGATCAATTAGATGAAATGGCTAAGACTAAGAATCCACTAGAAAGGAGTTTCATCAAAGGATCACCTTTCATCCAGGAAATTATGGAATACCCTACACCTTCCAAGTTGAAGCCACTAATGGTCATTCCTAAATATGAAGGGAAAACTGATCCAGTTTGTGACACCCCGCCTAATAAAATACCGGGTGATCAGTCCTATACCAAATTAAAATAGGAGTCCCAGTTGGTTCATCCTTAGCATCATTGTGGAAAAACTTTTTAAAACTTACTAACCACCTAGTATTCCAAAAGCTGGTGCCAAATTTTAACTTTTTAATTAAACAAAACAGTACATGCAGAAATAAATATAACCCATTCACACAACTTAAATTAAATCAACTAAATAATTAATTAAACAATTTGCCGAATAAACCATCGGCCACCAAAGTGAATAGTCCAGCAACAATCAACCCACAATAGAAATAAATACATCTAAAAACTGCAACTGAAGAGTCTGGGCGACATGCCCTAAGGAAACTAAAACTGATAAATGATTCCTACTCTAGGAATGAATGAACGATTCATCTAATCCAAAGTCCTGCTAGCATCCACATATGTCGCAGCTCCGTGTCCCTAGAATAGAATATCGATCTTGGCGTCCCTGTGGATGGACACCTAAAAGGTTTTGAAAATAGTTTTATAGCAAGGGTTAGAACCCAAAACATTTTGAAAATATTTGCAAGTGAATTAACTGTAGTAATTTAGAATGCATGAATATGCTTCATATTTAAGTTAGTGTCTCACTCTCTTGAGGACATACTCACCCCTCCCCTAATGTGCACACCTAACGGTTACCTTAACCCCACCTAGTTGTACTACCCCGTCCAACTAGTCCTGGTGTAATATCCCCTTACCATACTACTCTAACCCCAGTATAATAATTCCTGGATTATAAGTTATCTCACAAATTAACTTAATTAATTTATTTTAAATCATATCATATAACCGTGACACAAGTTATATAAAGTATATACATCACACACTGTATTATTTCCCGCATATAATATTTACTACCATTATATACGTACCTTTACTAAGAACAACCACACATGTATATATGTAAATCCATCCCTCCAGGTATACCCTCACCGGATGATTCTCTCTAAAGTGCTATCTCACTAGGCGTGTTCACATAACCTAGTTACCCGAGTTGGAATCGCTCACCAACCTGGCCCAAAATATAAACATAGTGGTGGCGGTCATGTTCCTTCCCTGAAAGTGAGATAAGCCCCTCACCCATAGACCGTATGCTATGACCTGGGTATATACTCACCCTACTCCTCAAGCTAGGGGATTCACCCACATCGCGCAACCTCCCTTGATAGCACTAGAGTATATAAATTAAATAAATATCTAGTCACTGATATTTAATAGCACACACAATATATACACACACATATATATATACTATCACTATACTGTATATATATAATATAAATCCCGGCTTTACCGTGTACTCAAAAATCCGTAACACTAGCCTGTAAATTCCCGAGTCTCTAGCCCGACTCAACTTAATTAATTTTCTCACTTATTAATTTATCATCTTCCCGAGTCTATGGTCTGACTCTAATTTATTTAACTCACACGTCAATTAATATAATATTTTCCCGAGTCTATAGTCCGACTCTAATATAAATACTTTACACATTAATTTATATAATATTTACCCAAGTCTATGATTCGACTCTAATTTAATTAATTTACACATTAATTAATTTATTATCTTGTGTCACTCAAACAACATACCCGGACTCGCTCACTTTACTCATAACTTAATATTTTCCGGGTCTATATTCCGACTCCAAATTAATTTGTTTATCTCTATAATAAATTTAATGCCTTGGCGTCGCTCAACCAATATACCCGGACTTGCTCACTCAATCCGTATATAATTAATTTGAAATCAAATTCCCCAAATTTATCCATAAAGTGCCTCACGTAAATCCTCACTAACTCCAATTAATTTTTCCTATAATTGTTAGGAATATGTTCTTCATAATTATTTAACATTAAACAATGCGTGGGAATTAAATCTTAAATTAATTTCCATTTATATATAAAACTGGCCGAACTGTCAAAATTCTGGGACCATCGATCGATCGATCCCCTGGGTTGATCGATCGATCGAACAGGTATTCGTCTTCTCCGGCTTGTTGTTTCAGCCATTGATGAACCCTCAAGCCTTTTGTTTTCATTCCAAACCCTTACCCAATCACAACCAACATTATCTCCTCATAAGAAAAGGGTCTAAACATCCTAGAGACCTTCATTCATAAACTAATTTCCATTAATTTCAATATTTTCTCGATTTGGGTTTTATCTGGGTTTCAAATCTCCAATACGATTTTCATTCCTATTAACAGAAATTAACCATCGATTTTTACTGGTTTTTAACATACGATTCATACCTCTACATTCCAGAATCATAAACACAATAAATTTCACCCTAAATCCCATTAAAGTGTATCAATTATCGAAAGCCCAATTTTTATGTGAATACCCACCCAAAACGAATTTTGGTTTACACATCCCATAGTATGAATTGATTATCATCAATTTAAGAATCACAATAGTTAACCACTTGCCTGAAATTGTTCATAGAGTCTGATCCGTTGGTGTAGTCAAGGTGTTGATGATGAACACTCACTTTTGTCCCTTAATTTGGCTCCAAAAATCCCCAATTAGCTCTTGATTTGCTTTCCCCAAATTCCCTCTCAAGACCTAGGTTTAGAATGTGTTAACTACCGTTCAACACTTTTCCAATTAGGATTAAACCCCTAATCCCGTTTTTGGCCACATGGTCCTAATTAAAATGACCCGAATCACCCCATGTGGGTCTGGCTATGCCCAAAAATACCCCGAGACCCGTTTACTACCCTCGAGTACTCTTTTCTGATTATTTCTACCCATCCGGACTCAACCGCACACTCAAAATCGTCACTCGAAATACTTTATAACATTCTCCAAATTTTGACCTCAAAAATGCGACACACATTAATTCGAATAATTTAACTAAAAGTCGCCAAATATAAATAATTCTTCCCACTCAAATAAATTCGCCAACTCATAAATTTATGTTTCTCCAATTTAAATATTTTTATAACTCCCAAAAATTAAATATAAAATCCGCAATTTAAATATTTAATATCTTCCAAAAATAATTAAATATTAAATCCTCAAAATTACGGGGTGTTACATACTCCCCCCCTTACAAAGGAATTTCGTCCTCGAAATTAAGATGAGCCTAGTGTTCCAAGCTTTGAATATCACTTTCTAGTCATGTGCCTTTGGGCTCGCTATATCTATCTCTCCCGCTTCTAACTATAAGTTACACAAATACGCATTTTAATTAACCAGGGCGCCCATACACCCTGTACCCGTGCTTAACCGCACAAAAGTTGCCTTAATTTGCCCAGGTGCCAATACACCCTGTCCCCGTGCTTAACCGCACGAAAGTTACCCGACTATGCTAGCCGTAACCCGTAATATAACTTCCAACCCGTAGTCATATTACATATATATATACTGGACGAGGTACCCAACCCATGTACTAACGACCAAACATCTCCCCACTTCCAACGTTGAGCTAAGTTTCATGCGTGGGACGTCTCGCAAAGCGAAATCCAAACAAGGAACCCCCTGATACACTACTACTTAACATTGTTGGTCGTTGAGATCCGTTAGACCCTCAGTCCATAGCACGTAACCCCAAATACTTGTCTCTTAACACAAAATCATACACGCCTACCCTTATGCTACAAAAGACAACATAAAATACCGCACCCTTACTATCACTAGTTCTTGCGCAAAATAAATCCCGAGCTATCTCTCCCTGCTCGAAAATAAATTTAACTACCTTGATTCACTTTAGTAAACACCCCTATTTATCGAGATAAAATGTGAAAATACAAGACCTCACTTTGTGTCTATCGCACCCCGCAATACAACATATATACACACATATATATAGGCTAGACTCCCTCTCAGGTGATACCTAGTACCAATCATACCCTGGTGTCGCGAACACCAAAACTTACCCTCACTCTCCATAATATTTCAAATCCATCGCTATCCAGTCGATATTTGGGAAAATTATCAAACCTACTCCCATGATTCTCGAAAGTAGTAACCACTCGCATAATTCAAACTTTATCTCGGTGTACACTTCCACTCTCCCGTGGATAACACCAAAGAACTCCGCTACCCCATGTAAATTTTATCTACATACTACGGCTGCTACAGCCAGCGCACCCACTAAATTCGACTCACTCGCGAATTTCAGTGAAAAATAATTTTATATTGTGACACCCTCACTGTCACCCAAAACATACCCCTTTCCCATAGGATAAAAAGATAATTACTTCCAAACTCTAGCTACAATAGCTGATCCTCGGGTTCCTGAGCAGCTTCCCCCTGCCCGAACGTACCCATGACTTGTTGTAGTGGTTGTACATCCAGGACCTCGTCCTGTAATAGAGCCCTGTCTCACTTAGGACAATCTCTCTTTACGTGTCCCGCTTCCCCACAAACGAAACACCTCTTTATAAATTCACCTTGCCACTGATCCCTTCCTTGTTGGCCTTATCGGAAGTCCTAGCCATCTTATCGATAGCCTCCAGACCTAAATTGCTTGGCCTAATTCCCCTGCCGGAAATCCTGCCCCTGATGTCCCCCTGTCTGCTGCTGGGATACCCCACTGGTACTGTTCCCTCCTGCTTTCTCTGACTGGCTGGGTTCCACTCCCCTCCTGCTTCCTTTCACATGGAAGCGATATTCCTGATAGTGAAGGAGTGCTGCATTAACAACATATGTATAATCTACTAATGCGAGATTACCAATCAAATTTTGTCTTATCCTCTAGACTAACCCATCCATGAACCTTGCTTTCTTTATTTCTTTCTTTATCGCTTACTTCATCAGGTACAAAATTTTCCAAACGAGTGAATTCTTCCTCTTAATCGGCCACTGAACGGTCCCCTTGAGTCACCTCTCTAAATTTTCTCCTCATTTCAGTCTCAACTACTGGCAAAAAATACTTGAGGTCGAACCGCACCCAAAACTCTGCAATAGTTAATGTATCCCTTTCCTCAATTGTGGTGATCGACTCCCACCACTACAATATTGCTCCCACTAGCCTAAAAGTGGCTAGCACTTGCTTCTGCACGTCATTGCAATCTACCATGTGTAGTTGATGATAGATATCTCTTTTCCACTGACACGCTAGCACCACATCTGAACCTCCTCGAAAATCTGACGGATGACCCTTTTGAAAGACCTCTCGTACCTGTTGCCACCCCGACGGCCTCGGGTGGGCCTGGATATCTGGTTCCACTAACACTTGTGGATGATCTCGTGGAAAATACCTTGCCATTGCGATCATCATCACTTCAACTGCATGCGCCACTAATTCAGTTACTTGTGCGTCCGAAATCATCTCTGGTAGTTATTGCGGTAACTCTGGCTCCTGATGAACCTCTCTTGTCTTATCTCCCCCTGTTTCCCTAGCTTCTCTCTCTCTCCTGGGAGGCATCTGAAATGAGAATCGAATCGTATGAGTTCACTCTCAAATATAAAGTAATTGGCAGAAGAACGTAAATGCGCATATGTATGAGAATACAACAATCCTATGATAGGGTTCTATTTTAAAGAAGGCAAAGATGAAACGTGAAAAGCCGCACGGATCCTAAGGACACTAGAACCTGATGCTCTGATACCATCTGTGACACCCTGCCTAATAAAATACCGGGTAATCAGTCCTATACCAAATTAAAACAGGAATCCCAGTTGGTTCATCCTTAGCATCACTGTCGAAAAACTTTTTAAAACTTACTAATGACCTAGTATTCCAAAAGCTGATGCCAAATTTTAACTTTTTAATTAAACAAAATAGTACATGCGAAAATAAATATAACCCATTCACACAACTGAAATTAAATCAACTGAATAATTGATTAAACAATTTGCCGAATAAACCATCGGCCACCAAAGTGAATAGTCCAACAACAATCAACGCACAATAGAAATAAATACATCTAAAAACTACAACAGAAGAGTCTGGACGACATTCCCTAAGGAAACTAAAACTGATAAATGATTCCCACTCTAGGAATGAATGAACGATGCGTCTCATCCAAACTCCTGCTAGCATCCACATATGCCACAACTCCGTGTCCCTAGAATAGAATATCAATCTTGGCGTCCCTGTGGCTGGACACCAAAAAGGTTTTGAAAATAGTTTTATGAAAAGGGTTAGAACCCAAAACATTTTGAAAATATTTATCAAGTGAATTAACTACAGTAATTTAAAATGCAAGAATACACTTCATATTTAAGTTAGTGTCGCACTCTCTTGAGGACATACTCACCCCTCCTCTAATGTGCACACCTAATATTTAACTTAACCCCACCTAGTTGTACTACCCCGTCCAACTAGTCATGGTGTAATCTCCCCTTTCCATACTACTCTAACCCGGGTATAATAATTCCTGGATTATAAGTTATCTCACAAATTAACTTAATTAATTTCTTTTAAATCATATCATATAACCGTGACACAAGTTATATAATATATATACATCACACACTGTATTATTTCCCGCATATAATATTTACAACCATTATATACGTACCTTTACTGAGAACATCCACACACATATATATACGTAAATCAATCCATCCCTCCGGGTATACCCTCACCCGATGATTTTCTCTAAAGTGCTATCTTACTTGGCGTGTTCACATAACCTCGTTACCCGAGTTGGAATCGCTCACCACCTGGCCCAAAATATAAACGTAGTGGAGGCGGTCATATTCCTTCCCTGAAAGTGAGATAAGCCCCTCACCCATACACCGGACGCTATGACCTGGGGGTGTACTCACCCTACTCCTCAAGCTAGGGGATTCACCCACATCGCAGAACCTCACTTGATAGCACTAGTTTATATAAATTAAATAAATATCTAGGCACTAATATTTAATAGCACACACAATATATACACACACCTATATATACTATCACTACACCGTATATATATAATATATATCTCGGCTTTACCGTGTCCTCAAAAACTCGTAACACTAGCCTGTAATTTCCCGAGTCTCTAGCCCGACTCAACTTAATTAATTTTCTCACTTATTAATTTATCATCTTCCCGAGTCTATGGTCCGACTCTAATTTATTTAACTCACACATCAATTAATATAATATTTCCCCCGAGTCTATGGTCCGACTCTAATATAAATACTTTACACATTAATTTATATAATATTTACCCGAGTCTATGATTCGACTTTAATTTAATTAATTTACACATTAATTAATTTATTACCTTGTGTCACTCAAACAACATACCCGGACTCGCTCACTTTGCCCATAACTTAATATTTCCCGAGTCTATATTCCGAATCCAAATTAATTTGTTTATCTCCATAATTAATTTAATACCTTGACGTCGCTCAACCAATATACCTGGACTTGCTCACTCAATCCGTATATAATTAATTTGAAATCAAATTCCCCAAATTTATCCATAAAGTGCCTCACGTAAATCCTCCCTAACTCCAATTACTTTTCCCTATAATTGTTTGGAATATGTGTTTCATAATTATTTAACATTAAACAATTCATGGAAATTAAATCTTAAATTAATTTCCATTTATATATAAAACTGGCCGAACTGCCAAAATTCTGGGACCATCGATCGGTCGATTCCCTAGGACGATCGATCGATCGAACATGTATTCGTCTTCTCCGGCTTGCTGTTTCAGCCATTGATGAACCCTCAAGCTTTTTGTTTTCATTTCAAACCCTTACCCAATCACAACCAACATTATCTCCTCATAAGAAAAGGGTCTAAACAACCTAGAGACCTTAATTCATCAACTAATTTCCATTAATTCTAACGTTTTCCCGATTTGGGTTTTATCCGGGTTTAAAATCTCCAATATGATTTTCATTCCTATTAACAGAAATTAACCATCGATTCTTACTGGTTTTTAACATACGATTAATACCTCTACATTCCAGAATCATAAACATAATAAATTTCACCCTAAATCCCGTTAAAGTATATCAATTACCAAACCCCCAATTTTTACATGAATACCCACCCAAAATGAATTTTTGTTTACACCTCCCATAGTATGAACTGATTATCATCAATTTAAGAATCACAACAGTTAAGCACTTTCTTAGAATTGTTCGTAGAGTCTGATCCGTTGGTGTAGTTAAGGTGTTGATGAAGAACACTCATTTTGGTCCCTTAATTTGGCTCTAAAAATCCCCAATTGGCTCTTGATTTGCTTTCCCCAAATTCCCTCTCAAGACCTAGGTTTAGAATTTGTGTTAACTGTCGTTTAACACTTTCCCAATTAGGTTTAAACCCCTAATCCCGTTTTTGGCCTCATGGTCCTAATTAAAATGGCCCGAATCACCCCGTGTCGGCCCGACTATGCCTAAAAATGCCCCGAGACCCGATTACTACCCTCGAGTACTCTTTTCTGATTATTTCGACCCATCTGGACTCAACCGCGCAGTCATAATCGTCATCCGAAATACTTTATAACATTCTCCAAATTTCGACCTAAAAAATGCGACACACATTAATTCAAACAATTTAACTTAAAGTCGCCAAATATAAATAATTCTTTCCACTCAAATAAATTCTCGAACTCATAAATTTAAGTTTCTCCAATTTAAATATTTTTATAACTCCCAAAAATTAAATATAAAATCTGCAATTTAAATATTTAATATCTCCCAAAAATAATTAAATATTAAATCCTCAAAATTACGGGGTGTTACAGAGTTCTTCACATAGAGAAATATCAAGCTGCTATCGACATCCAATAAGTACTCTACGAATTGAGATGTAGATGTTTCTCCAGTTTCATCACCGGACCGACCCAGATTTGGCATAACAATTTTCCAAGAGGTAAAATCTCTAGTTTTCATTAATTATCCGAAGTATTCATTATTAACTTTTTCTTTGGGGCTAAGCCTATCAAGAGTGTCACTCATCTCTTGACTGTGCGATAAAAGTCGGGAGAAAGTACTAGATAATATATTACTCATTTTAACAATAAAAAACTAGAGGTGGTAGACTATAAGGTGAAAATAACCATTGTAGCACTTATGAGTTGGTTGCTCGCTAAAGAACTCTAAAATGCTTTAGCAAAGAATCCACACAATATCATGATAGAACTAAGGGCTAAAGCTGGAAAAATAATGAATGTCGAGGAAGCTATGGCAGCCAGGAAGCTCCTGAGACCAAGGGTGAAGGTTAAAAAACAATCCTAATTCCTTCAAAAAGGATCAGAAGGATAAGAAGCTGAATCGGATCAAGAAGTATGATATACCCCACTCAATTAGGGTGTTCACCATATCCTGGAGGAGATCAAAGGGAACAGAGACTTATATTGGCCTGAAAAGTTAAAGACACCCCCCCAATAAGAGGGATAAGTCCAAGTATTTTGATTTCCACAGGGATCCCGGGCTCAACTCCAACAACTGCATTACACTAAAAAATGAGATTGGAAATCTAATTCGACAAGGAAAATTGAGCAAGTTTGTTAATCGAAATGGCAACCGAGGTGATCGAAGGAGGTCTGAATCTCCAAACCGAGCAAGAGAAGATAAAAAAAAGTCACGAAATAATGAATTTGAAGAATATCTAGACTTGTTGAAGAAACTCGATGATCCGAAAGTGGAGGTTGTCATGGTATCCTTTGGATACCACTTCATCGTAGGGGGAGAAACTGGAGGAGGAGACACAATCATAGAATGAAAAGCTTACTTAAATGAAGCTAAGTCTTATCCAACAGTCCGATAGATTGATATGGTTGAATCTAGTGATAGTCAACCAAAGAAGGTCAATAGAGACAGGCTAGTAATCGAGTTCTCTAAACATGATCTGAGTCCTCATAACGATCCATTAGTTATCAAATGTAGATTTCATCATGGCAGAGTTCCAAGGATACTGGTTAATAATGGGAGTTCAATTAATGTAATGTTCTATAGCTGTTTCCAAATCCTAGGGCTGAAGAACAATAAGCTAGAACCATATCCTAGACCTCTCTTCGGATTTACAGGAGATAAAGTATACCCATTGGGATCCATCAAGCTAGAAATCGTAAAATAATTCTAACTCGTTTCAGAAGAATAAAAATGGTAAAAAGCTTGATAGGATCAAGAAGTATGATGAATATACACCCCTCAATAAAGGTGTTCACTATATCCTAAGGAAATCAAGGGAAATTGACAATTGAACTGGCCTGGAAAACTAAAGACACCCCCAATTAGATAGATAAGTCCAAGTATTGTGATTTTCACAGGGATCATGGGAATAAATACAACAGCTACATTGCACTAAAGAATGAGATTGGAAATCTTATTCGGCAGGAAAAATCGAGCAAGTTTGTTGATCAAAATGACAACTAAGATGATCGGAGGAGGTCAAAATCTCCAGCCCGAGCAAAGGGAAAATAATAAAAAGGTAAGAAATAATGATTTTGAAAAAGATTTAGACTTGTCGAAGAAACTTGATGAACCAGAGGTAGAGGTTGGCATGATATCCTTTCGATGCCACTTCATTGCATGAGGATATGTTAGAGGAGGAGACACGATTGTCAAAAGGAAAGATTATTTAAATAAAGCCTAGGTCTGCCCAACTGTTAGACAGATTAATATGGTTGACTCCAGTGATAGTCAGCCAAGAAAAGTCAACAAAGATAGGCTAGTGATCTCATTCTCTAAAAAACGATCTGAGTGGGGTATTTTACACTCACAACAATGGAGTTCATGGTAGAGATGCAAGTATATCATTTGGTAATTAGAGTTCAGCTGATGTAATGTTCTACAATTGTTGCTAAAGCTTAGGGTTGAAGGAAAATAAGCTGAAACCATACCATAGACCTCTCACTGGATTTGTAGAAGAGAAAGTATACCCATTAGGAATAATTAAGATGGAATTCTTGGTCGGTACCTGGCGGGCGAGCAGGGAAAAAAATTAGTTTCTTTATGTTAGATAAAAATGTCCCGTAAACTTATAATACATCATGGGAAGAGTGGGAATAAAGAAGTTAGAGGTTGTGCCATCTATAGTGCATCAATGCATAAC
This sequence comes from Sambucus nigra, assembly GCA_949130495.1. Lineage (NCBI taxonomy): Eukaryota > Viridiplantae > Streptophyta > Magnoliopsida > Dipsacales > Adoxaceae > Sambucus > Sambucus nigra. Next base: position 629,045,047 of record OX422213.1, on the reverse strand, counting down.
AAATTATGGAGTCGGCGTAGTAAATGGCAGTCATAAAGAAGCCAAGGAATGTTATTATACAACAGTCGACCAACAAGAGATATATATGAGGGCCACAACCACCTTCCACATTGACACTCTATATCCTCAGGAAGAAGAAGAGCTGGTAAAAGGAAAAGTCATGGGAGAAATAGAGGTTGTTACACTGGACAATGAGAAGCCAGAAAGAACCACCCAGATCGATTTTAGGTTATCTCCCTTTCTCAAACAAGAACTGATCACATTCATCCGACAGAGGAAAAATGTGTTCGCCTGGAGTCATGAAGATATGCCAGGGATTGATTCAAACTTCCTTTTCCATGAGCTTAATATATGTCCAGATGCTAAGCCGATTAAGCAAAAAAGAAGAGTATTCAGCCTGAGAAGAATATAGCGATCCAAGAGGAGGTAAAAAATTATAGTGAGCATGATTTAATGAAGATTATCCAAGCTGGTTGGCTAATATAGTCATGGCAAAGAAGAAAAATGACAAGTGGAACATGTGTGTGGATTTCACTAATCTCAGTAAGGTATATCTAAAAGATCATGTTCCTTTACCAAGGATTGATCACTTAGTTTATGCTACAACAGGTCATGAATTACTCGGCTTTATGGATGCTTATTTTGGATATAACCATATTAATATGAAATTCAGAGAAAAAGAAATCACTAGCTTTATTACCAACCGAGGAACTTACTGTTACAATATCATGCCCTTTGAGTTAAAGAACACTGGATGTACCTACCAGAGACTGGTGAATAAGGTTTTTGAGGACTATATCGATAGAAACATGTAAGTATACGTAGATGATATGGTCACCAAGAGCAAACAAACTACCGACTACATTGCAAACTTGGCTCAAACCTTTGATCAACTAGAAAAGCACCATATGAAGCTCAATCCAACCATAAGCATTTTCAGAGTACATGTGAAATATTTTTGGGATACATTGTCAATAAAAGGGGAATAAAATAAAACCTTGACAAGATTTAAGCCTTGCTTGAAATGCAGTCTCTGATCAACGAGAAAGAAGTTAAAAAATTGACAGGAAGAGTTGCTGCACTGAACCGTTTTGTCTCACAAACAACTAATAAGTGTTTTCCATTCTTTAAGGTACTTAAAAAGACCTTTGAGGGTAATTGAGAATGTGAGAAGGCCTTCATAGATTTAGATAAGTACTTAGTCTTTCCCCCACTCCTTTCCCGACCAGTTCTAGAAGAAAAATTATATTTACACTTGGCTATTTCAGAATAAGCTGTTAGTTCGACGTTGATCCGAATTAATGGAGGAGTTTAAATTCCAGTATATTATACTAAAATAGAATTTTGAGGAGCTAAAATCAGATATCCCTATCTGGAGTTAGCTCTAGCTCTTATTGAAGCCGCTAGGAGGATGATGCCATACTTTTAAGCTCACACCATTGTTGTCTACACAGATTTGCCTTTGTGACAAGCACTGCATAAATAAAAAAGGTTTGGAAGGTAAATGTATTGGGAAGTTGAATTGGGAGATATGAAATTTTTTATGAACCCAGAGTTGCAATAAAAGGCCAAGTAATGGTGGACTTTATTCTTAAATTCACACATGTAAAGGAGAAAACCGGTCCACATTTGCTTGCCAAGCAGACTTCTACACAAGAGAGATTAGCCCAAAAGCGAATAAAGAATGGGGCCGGCCAACCTAATTCTTTGTCTGTTCATGAAACAAATTTAAGAAAGTAATAAGATGTTCAAGTATGGGGTATTAGCAGAAGAAGAGTTCTTTGATGACATTCTAATTTGACAGTTATTTATAGATTGATCCTCATGTGCTACTGGAAGTGGATCAGGTCTCATCATCAACACCACAGATAACTTAGATGTGGAATATGCTCTGAGATTCCAATTTAAGGATTCCAATAATGAGGCAGAGTATGAAGCATTGATCACATGATTGGAATTGGCTTTGTCACTAGACGCCGAGCAGGTATGATATATAGTGATTCTCAACTGATTGTTAATCAAATGCATAAAATTTATGTTATCAAAGGGAAAACTATGATAAGATATCATAAGAAAGCAATGTATGCTATTCCTCTATTCATTTCAGTCAAGTTAGTGATGATTCCCAGACTAGACAATGCCCGAACTCATGCTTTTACTCGACTTTCTTTAGCAACTCCAACAGAACTCAGGCGAACAATCCCAATGGAGATTTTTGCCCACAGAAGCCTTAATGGTATGGAATTTAGTTTCATTTTTAGGGAAATATGTCCTTCATAGATGGACCCGATCAAGGACCGCATTGAAAGAGAATATTATCGTCTGACCAGAAAGAAGCTAAAAATATGAGGTACAAAGAAATTAATTACGCGTTGGAGAAAGGTGTTCCATATCGGCCAATATATACTATTTCTCTACTTCGATGTGTCCATACAAATGAAGTAAATGATATACTTAAATATGAAGGCTCATGTAGAGCTCACACGGTTGGGAGGTCTCTAAGAAAACGGATAGCAATGCAAGGTTACTATTAGCCGACTATAAAAATAGATTGTCCTGCTTTTAACAAAAAATGTGATAAATTCCAAAAGTGTTCTACCATCCATAGAAGACCAGGAGAAAGTCCAACTCCCATCAACTCTCCATGGCCTTTCGCTATATGGGTAATTGACCTGGTCGGATGATTGGTGACGGTCGTAGGACTTGACTATTTTACCAAGTGGGTATAGGCTGGACCCTTGGTTGATATGCCTTATCAGAGGATTTCCCAGTTTGTATGGAAGAAAATCACTTGTAGGTATGGCATGCCTTATGCCTTAATTACTAACTATGGAAATCAGTTCGACAATTAAGAATTTAAAGAGTGTTGTATTCGGTCAGGTATTTCGAAACTTCATTCAGCACAATGGATAAACAGAGATCACCAATAAAACCTTGCTAGATGGGTTAAAGAAAAGGTTGGACGAGGCTAAAGGTAATTGGATTAATAAACTCCACAGATTCCTTTGGTCACATTGAAACGACTCCAGGAATAGCAACATGGAAAACCCAATACATGCTAACTTTTAGCCCTAAGGCAGTAGAACCAGTGGAAATATGTTTGTCGACTCATAGGGTCTTGAACTTTGATTCACCCAAGAGTGATATCATGAGGCGACTAGATCTGTACATGATAGAAGAAGTCCAAGAAGATGTTACTATTCAGATAAATTCCTACCAACAAAGGACTGCAAGGTTTTCTAACTGAAGGGTCAAGTCGACCAGCCTGAAGAAGGGGGATTTGGTACTCAAGAAATTAATCCAGAATGGAAACTAGTTGAAGCATAATTAGCATGATCCATACCGTATCTCGATAGTTATCCTACCAGGAACTTATTGTTTGGAAACTCTGGAAGAGGAGGAATTCAAGAATCCTTGGAACGCAGACCATCTGTGTAAGTACTATCAGTAATTCAGTTTAACAGTTATTATCTTAATGTAATTTATTATTCAAATTAATGAAATTTCAGATTGTGCTCCATATAAATCCCTTTTGCATTTTATTTTTTAGAGTATGGTGGCTAACACCTTAACCAGAAATAATAAGCAATTTTACTTTAAACTTTTTCGACTTCAAAAAGTTTTCAAAAAAGTTAACCGTGTTACAAATATTGTATTTATCTTATTTAAGTGGATGTCCACTCCTATTAGGACTCTACCAACTTGTACTATAAATAAGAGGTGCCCCTCTATTTGTGACACACCAATTAATGAAAAATCTCCCTCTCTCTAAAATTCTCTCTGTGCCCTATTTCTCTTAACACGTTATCAGCACGAAAAAGCTCATCGTCGCCATTACCAATTTATAATTTCTAGTGGACTATTATTGTCATTTGATTACCAGGTTCTTTTCTTCTCACTCACGGGATCATATATTAGTTTAGATGGGTTTCTCATCTACTTTATATATATTTCATTAGACTCAAATCAGGTTTATAAATCCACTTTCCTATGTAGGTTGTTTTATTAAAACCCCATTTATGTAGGTATCGTAGATGGAGAAAATTGTATTGGTAATAGTCAACTGCCTTATATTTGAAAAAAATAACAATTAAGTAAAAGCTTTCTATCTTTATCATATAATATGTGATCTACTCTCATAAGTATATTAATTGATAATGAAGGTGGGTCTTGCATATGAACATAAAATATACTCACTGAACCTGATGATGCTGGAAACAGCACCACCAGATAAGGTGTTAACAATCTCAAGCAAGTGATAACAATGGCAGCACAGGAGAATATAAGTATATATGTAGAGGAGGTGAGGAAAAGAGGATGGACACCAATATGTAAGTGGTTCAGCCAATTAGGCCTTCGTCCACTGTGCAAGTGAGTGAGTAATGTCACTAAAATAAGGCACTAACGGACATGGATACAATCTCTCAAGCATTCTCTCTCTCTACTGTGTAAATTGACAGAGTTTCAGCTAGGGTTGCAATTCTCGATCTATTATAATGTTGAGGATGACCTCTATATATAGTGCTTGGGTGGTGGAATGTACCTCCCAAGCATGCAATGTGCATGTGCATGGAGATCCAACTAGTGTAAGGATGACACCTGGATGATCTCAACTAAATAATGATGACCTCAATATTCCCTCATGTGGAGGGAATGATTCAGTTACAACAGATTTGTCCACGTGTTCCAAGCCAAATATATTCGTGTAAAGTCTCGGCTGTCTTCGATTGGTACCAACCTCGGCCTGGATGAGTATGAGGTTGGTGTTACCGACCCTCTCCATGTTTGAGATAATTATATGATGACCTTGGCTGGGATACCAGCCGAGGTTAGATGTCTGGAACATCGACCAGCGCCGATGTTGCCTTGTAATGTCTGAGCCTGCGAGGCTTTGCTGATCTTAGGGGAAACTTGTAATGTCGGCCAGGGCCGATGTTGGTGTTGATGCTAATGGATAAACCCTATCCATACTTACCTCGACTGATGTCCAACCGAGGTTGATGTAGGGGTTGAAGCGATGTCGGCTGAGGCCGACCTTTTGAGCACTACACCAAAATACTAATTTTGTGACTGCCTTCTTATAACTGCTAATGGGGGTGACAAACTTTATCACTGCCATTAGGAGTCACAACATTATTTGTAACAACCATAAGGAGTCATAAAATATTTGGATAATAAAAAATTTGAGTCAATTGGTTTGTCACTGCTAATGACAGTCACAAATCTTACCATATAACTAATTTGTGACTGCTATAAGGAGTCACACGTTTATAACTTCCACAAAGAGTTACAAATTTATTACTAGACTTAAGTTATGACTCTTATGACCAGTCACAAAATTGTAACTGTTATGAGCAGTCACAAATTTTAGATTTGTGACCGCTATTAGCAGCTATAAATTTATGACTGCTCGTAGCCGTCACAAATTTTGGCTTAAGACTTAATTTGTGACCGCTACGACCAGTTACAAATTTGTGTCTGCTCGTAGCGGTCATAAATTTTAGTGTAAGAGTTAATTTGTGAGTGCTATTAGGAGTCACCAAAATTTAGCCTAAGATTTAATTTCCCTCTTCTCTCTCCTATGTGCTTTTCAATCTCCCGCTCCCTCCTCCATCAATCTATCTTCCGCTCCCTTCTCGACAAAACTTTAGCCTCTCGTATGTGCTCTTCGTCTCTCTCTCTTTCACTGTGAGTTTTTATTTTGTACCAAATAATTTTGATTTGTTAGTTTCGATTTGTACAAAACAATAATCAGATAATTTATTAGTTTCAATTTGATTTGTACCAAATATTATTTCGTTGATGTTTGAGTTTTGATTTGTTAGTTTCAATTTGTACCAGATAATTCGTTAGTTTCAATTTGTACCAAATAATAATCAGATAATTTGTTAGTTTTGATTTGATTTGTACCAAATAATAATCAGATAATTTGATTTGTTAGTTTCGATTTCGATTTCGTTGCTGTTTAAGTTTGAGTTTTAGGTTCTGAGGTTTAAGTTAATCCATAATGATAGTTTGTTAATCCCTAATGATAGTTTGTGGTTTTAATTTGTTTGATATGTTAATCCCTAATTTCTTTGTTTTATGGGTCGAGTGTTAGTTTTTTTATTTCTGTTTTATAACTTACTAATGTAGCTTTATTGATCTGAAAAAATATTTCTCTATATGTGCATCTGTGTACTTATTATACTGGAGCTTTAATTTTTCACTAATAATATTATGTGGGTCTTCATTATTTTTACTTTTTATATGTAAATATATGTATGCATAATTTATTGCTAGTATCGCCACTACCTACTTCAAATTTTTGGATTACATGTTAAAAAATTACAAATTATTTTGATTGTTTGAACGATTCTCTATCGTACTTGGTTTTCTATATCACCATTTTTAGTTGTTTGATGAATTTTGAACGATTCTCTACCTACTGCGGTATTATATATATATATATATATATATATATATATATATATATATATATATATATATATATATATATATATATATATATATATATATATATATATATATATATACATTGATATTTTGATATGTTATGCCAAGGTCTTTCCATATATTTGGACTTTCCAAGTGAACAATTGTTTTGTTGTATTATAGGATATGGATTTGATTGGACCATCCCGAAGTACACCAACAGTTATAAAAGAATAAAAGATTAAAATTCAACCACGTGCATCAGTTAGTATTCTTGCTATAAAATTTCTTATTTTTCCTTCAAAACATCTGGGCCATTTGCGTGCCTTGTTGTGTATAAATATGTAAATTTGTAGTTATGCCTGTAAATCAATAGTTATGTATGTGTAAATTTCATCCTTCAAATTTTGATTAAGGTTTTGATTGAGCTATATTTTTGTAGATATAATTGGCTTAACAATTTTGATTTCAACCATTTTTCATTTTTGGACTGTTTTATTAAGTGAATCAAGGTGTGTTTAAGAAGCATGGACTGTTTTTGCATTTGGCACTGTCTTGGGAATATAATTGTATATGCACTACTACATTGATAGACATTCAACCATCTTTATGATTATCTACAACAATCAACTTGTTATCATCCACTAGCTTATCTCACTCTCCCTTCTCAATCATGTTGCCCACACTGTCTAGAATGTGTTTTTCACCTTTCCTTTCTTTCTTTTGAAACACAATCATCCACTGCCCTCACTGGCTTATTTCAGCTTGTTATTATCCATTGGCTTATCTCACTCTCCATTCTCGATCATCTTTTGAAACGCACGTGCCACTATATCTCCATAATCCCCATATAAAAAACATCGCCTAACTGTATATGGGCCATTATATAAATCTGTTTATGATAATAGATGAAGGAAAATTTTATTCTTATGATAATACTAAAATTATAAACATTTCATTGCTTATAAATCAACGATTTCTATACATTACAGTTGAAAAGACATGCCGTAACCATTGATGGCTATATTAATGTGCCCGAAAATAATGATAAACGGCTTCTCCAAGCTGTGGTAACTCAGCTTGTAAGTGTAGGCATATGTGGCAGTGAAAGAGCATTTCAGCTGCACTCAAAGGTGTGCCCTAGCAATCAATTTCAATTCCATCAATCTTTGGGTATATTTACACCTATGCACGCGCGCGCACACACACACACACACACACACAGAGGAATATTATTTATTTATTTGATGATTTTTCTCAAGCAGGGGATATTTAGTGGGCCATGCTCAACTTCTTTGAATCATGTTATAATGATTGTGGGTTACGATTCGGAAAATGGAGTTGATTATTGGATCCTAAAGAACTCACGGGGAGAAAACTAGGGAACCAACGGTTACTTGTACATGCAACGTAAAAGGTATTTACTTTCGAGGTTTTTGTCCAGTTTGTGATAGTTAAGCGCTTAGCTATGTAATAGGTATTTACTGCCACCTAATATAATCATAACTGTGTCTACATGCTGCCTTGGGTATTATTGGCCATAACATTGCACATTTGCCATAGTATTTTTGGCCTCTAACCTAGCAGGTGAGATCTCTACTGACTAACTTTTATTTGAATCTACTAATCAGCTCAAGAACAAGCTTCAGTTTAGAGGTACTAAAGTAGGTGAGTCTTTATCTATGTAATTTTTCAATTCTAAAAAAACTAGACGTATCATCGTTCAATAGATAATGAGGTTACTCGGTATGGGTTCCCGGAGCAGAGCTCAAACCGAAAAACAATTAGCAATGGGATACACATTATTTCCATTACTCTACACTACATAACCATTTCACCTACGCTTCAAATTAACCCTCATCTACACTACATAACCGTTTCACCTATGCTTCAAATATGGGATGTGAGTTGCGTGAATTTATCCCTATCTATGATCATGAGGGTACTATGATTAGACAAACTATTGAGCATGAGTGGATTCCTTTGAGGTGCAAAGTGTGTCAAGTATTTGGTCATAAAATGGAGGAGTGTAAATTGACTAAGAAACCTAGATCTAGAGGAAAGTTGAAGAACCTATGAAAAAGGATGAGATTGAGGAAGCAGGGACTAATGGTTAATGAAGGAAAAATTGATGATATACCTGTTACTAATACAAAATTAGTAACAAAATCAGTTGATAGTAGTGTAAATCAATATGTTAACAAACCTATTGAGGCCTTTAATTTATGTATGACAACACTATTCCAATCAAGATCTCTCATGATCCCGGTTCTTTCCTCCACGGTTATCAGGTGGTCGTTATGGCTACCTAGTCCTTTAATTTCATCCCTAGTGCATGATTAAAATACCAACCACAATAACCGTTATTAGGTGGTCGTTATGGCTACCTAGGTCGTTATGGTTCATAATTTTATTTTGATTTATTCCAACCACAATGGCCAACAGATTCACTGATCAGTACCAAACCGAATGATGTAATCCAAATAGTGAAAAACCTCCGTGTGTGTGGTGATTGTCATACGGCCATAAAGCTCATCTCGAGAATTACGGGTAGAGAGATAATTGTGCGGGACACTAACCGTTTTCATTGCTTCATTGATGGGTCATGTTCCTGCAAAGATTACCGGTGAGGTAAGAGATAAATAGTCCCTTGTACGACAGATAAAATAACATGATCTTCTTACAGTTTACTTGACAATTTATTGATTTTTATACACATTATTAAAAGAGAGGTGAAGCCATTTGAAACCTGCAGTCGCAACCAGACCTAGCATTCAGGGTCCTCACAACAACTCGAAGGTTAAATCCATTTGAAAAAGGAAAATGTGATATTCTAGGTCACACCACCCCCCCCCCCCCCCCCACACCCCGGTGGTGCTTATGTAATTTGGTTTCTATTAAGCATCTCTCTCCATCTCTCTTTCTCTACTGCGATTTCGACTGCAATAATGAGATTGGTATTTTTAAGCAGGTATTGACCCGTCTTCTCATAAAAGTTCAACGATTGTCATTACATCTCATATAAGACTTCATTCAAACAGGTCAATAGACTTCCCTCAATCATTTATCACTTCTTTCCCCTCAATTTATTCAAATATTATGTCTATTCTTCTTTATGTTATCGATTGTGTTCTGGATGTGTTCTATGTAATGTGAGATGGAGAGTTTGAATCATCTTTTTGTGGAGTACGCATACACTAAGTCTATTTGGCATCGTATCTTCTTTAGATTTAACAAGTTTCTAGACACCATATCCTCTTTTTGTAATCAAGCTATGTTATTTAAAGGCAATACTCTCATTATAAGAATCTGGTATGCTTCTATTTTAGGAGCTTTTGATACCATTTGAATGGTTAGGAATCAAGCTATATTTGAGAATAAGATTCCCACCATCAGTGGTTGTCTGAAATCTGTCTAATATTATCGGTCTGCATCTGAGGTTGGTAATAGTGGAGTTGGTTTCGTTTGGTCAGTTTCTGAAGGATGGCATGAAGAAGAATTGAGGCATTCAATTGCACCCATTCCTGCAGAGAAACTCGTTGAGGTCACACAAGCTTCAAATGGTGACCCGAATATGTTAACTCAGGATAGTAATGTTCTTCCACACTCGGGAGAGTTGGAACTTGATTCTGTCGTAAATGATTTTGATGATGATGATATTGAAGATAAGGGATGACTTTGTCTACTTTGAGAAAGAGGTCGAAGCAACTTTTCTAAGGGCTGTTGATGAAAATGTGAAAGAAGAACATGTAATCTTAGAAGTGAACTCACTACGGTTGTCGTATAATATGACATCTGTAGACTGTGCTAGTGCGTTGTTCTATTCAATGATGAAATTGGTGGTAGATACACCACATAGTTCAGTTAGTGAGTTGGCTAAACATTCTGTCAACGTACTTGCCAAATAGAAAAAACTTCTGAAGTATTACCTGCCAAGCATAAATGAGGAGATTAAAGTGATAATTAAATTCAAAGAAATTTTCCTGGAATATGCTAAGGAGTACTCTCCCTTGTTTGTACGGATTTTACATCTTATCTATGACAAAGATATCATATAAGAAGAGGTTGTTCTCAATTGGGCTTCTGAGAAAGAAGGGGACGATAAATCGGACAAAGTTTTTGTCAAATAATCAGAGAAATTCATCCACTGGCTAAATAAGGCATCTGAAGAAGAGGACTGAGGCCAGAATTAAGTTGTTACATCTATGTTCGATTAAGTACTTATTCAGTGTTACTGTTTGACAAAAAATTTTGCTCATATTGTATGATTTCTGTTGAGGTACTTGTTCAAATTTCAAACAATAGCTGATGAAGCAAACTTAAAGCTATGAATGAGTTTCTATAATCAGTTGTATATGACTGAGCTTCTATAATTAGTTACATGTGACTAAGTTTCTATAACTGTTTAGTGTAAATTAATTGCCTATGACTGAGTTTTTATAATCAATTGCATATGATTAAGTTTACATAACTGAATAGTGTAAATCGGTCTCAATCAATTAATCAAATTACCTGCTGATTTAATCAGTTGCATATGACTAATTTTAACATTCCCACTTATGTTAAAAGGAAGGTCATGAATTGTTTGCACTAATTAGTTTTCATCGGTTGCTATTATTGATTTACACTAATCAGTTTCTAGGACTTGTTTGCACTAAGTTTATTACAAGAGGCATTTATCTAATTTCACTGAAATTATTTCCAGGCAGAGTTGCATGTGGAATTGGTATTTGTGCGGAGTTGGGTGGATCTGTGTTCAAAGTTCATGTTGGAGGTAATATTGTTATAATATATTCATTTACGTGATTTAATTATTTATGAAAGTCTATTTTTCTGAACTAAAATTATTACTGTCATTTCAGAGGCTCTTTTAAATCTAAAATATATAATAGAACATGATAATACGATGGCGTATGAGGGCCCTCTTTCTGCTTATTACAACTGTAATATGGATATTAAAATTGTAGTATGCATATTATAGTGCATATTACAACTTTGAAGGCATCTAGGAGTTTCTTGTAGCAGCAACATTGAAGGCATCTAGGAGTTTCTGTTTAATAGGCCAAACTTACTTTGCTCAATCTTCGAATTTTCCAAGTAGTGAACATCATAAGTTACGAAGTAACTTTTTTCTATCCCATACACAAGCTCGAGCGTGGAGTGATTATTTGAGAATTCTCATGTTTTCATTCAGGTGTATTTGGACATTAATTTATTTGGACACATAATTATATCTTTAAAATGATTTAATTAGTAATGTTCGGTACTTAATTTGTAATTATTTACTCTAAGGATGACAAGCTAGATGCCTTCAATGCAAAGTACTGAATTCCCACAACTTACACATCTAATTCTTATTTGTTTTGAAAGAACTGAATTTCCATAACTTAGGCATAGAATAGTGGCTAGACAGGATATATTATGATGGAGGCTATTATCAGCAGGCCGAGGATGCCTTGTCTCAAGGGGTAAATAAAAGTCAGAAAACTTATGGACCTATTATTAGCAGGTTAAGGATGCCTCGTCTCAAGGGATGGAGGCTTTGCAACAATCCTTTGTAGAGACACTTTCTTCCAACTCTCTTGGCCTTGCTGGTTCTGGAAATGTGGCTGATTACATGGGATAAATGGCCATCGCAATGGGCAAACTCGCTATTCTCTAGAACTTTCTTCATGAGGTAATTATTTCCTTCACCTCATCCCATTTACTTACATGTTATTTGCAAAATTTGAGATGCCTCTTTCTTTTCATAATCATTTGACTCAATCCCCAATTATTTGGGATATCTTAAAATATATTAACATAGCTTGATATTCGATCATATTAAATGCCAACATTTTCCTCATTTATGCTACACTTGGAATTTGAGGGTGCTTTCATTAATCCACAAAGAACTGCCAAAATGCCATATATAATAACTTTTGTACATTGCAGTAAATGTTGAAGGATGTAGTGAGAACTAAGACCTACTAAAAATGACATATATACAAATTCATTTTTATTTAAAGACAAGGTTGTTCTTGATGTAGGCACTGGGACAAGAATTTTATCCATGTTCTGTGCAAAAGTAGGATCAAAATGTGTTTATGCGTAATCATTTCATTTCTCTTTTACACGTTCTCGTTTAGTCTCGTGTACATTAGCCCTTAGATCAAAATGTGTTATCCCTTAGATCTATTATTGTTTTGTTTATGTTCATTTTTTTGTTCGATATCATTTTCAAGGTTAAATAGGATGTCGGTTCTACAATGTTAATTTTGAAACGTTTAATGTTCATGTTTCTATGTTTATATGTTATCATAACAGGAAGTAAAAGTTGGAAGTTTTCTTTGCAAGCACCTTTGGAAATGGCCGCACTTAAGGTACAATTTAATGAATCTGTAAAGATCTTTAGTATTTATGTAGAACTAATTGAATGGCGTAGATAATAACCAATGTGACTCGTAGGAACTCGATAATTTCTAAATCACTAGACCAATATGATTTGTAGGAATTAATCGTGTCGTCACGGGTCTCCCGGTTTGAGCATATGATGATAATTTCAAAATACGTAGATTAGGCTTGAAAACAAGCCTTTTGAGGGTGAAAACCCAAACCAGCCCCCAAACGGCCCTGTAAGAGGCACGAACACCTCGCACTGGACCAATGTAACTCGTACGAACTAACCGCGTAGTCACGGGTATCTTGGTTTGATAATCGGATGATAATTTACAAAAATCAACACTTAAACTTAAAAACAGGTCGTTAAAGGGTGAAAACCTAAACCAACCCCCAAACGGACCCGTAAGAGGCACGAACACCTCGTACGGGACCAATGTAACTTGTAGGAACTGACCGCATAGTCCCGGGTCTCCTGATTTGTGAATATGATGATAATTTGAAAAAATCAACACTTAAACTCAAAAACAAGCCGTCAAAGGGTGAAAACCCAAACAAGCCCCCAAAAGACCCCGTAGGAGGCACGAACACCTCGCATGGGACCAATGTAACTTGTAGGAACTGACCGCGTAGTCCAGGGTCTCCCGGTTTGAGAATATGATGATAATTTGCAAAAATAACACTTAGACTTAAAAACAGTTCGTTAAAAGGTGAAAACCTAAACCAGCCCCCAAATGGACCCGTAAGAGGCACGAACACCTTGCACGGGACCAATGTAACTTGTAGGAACTGACCGTGTAGTCTTGGGTCTCCCGGTTTGAGAATATGACGATAATTTGCGAAAATCGACACTTAAACTTGAAAACAAGTCGTCAAAGGGTGAAAACTCAAACAATCCCCCAAACGACCCCGTAGGAGGCACGAACACCTCGTATGGGACCAATGTAACTTGTAGGAACTGACCGCGTAGTCCCGGGTCTCCTGGTTTGTGAATATGATGATAATTTGCAAAAATTAACACTTAAACCTAAAAGCAAGCAGTCAAAGGGTGAAAACCCAAACCAGCCCCCAAACGACTCCGTAGGAGGCACGAACACCTCGTACGGGACCAATGTAACTTGTAGGAACTGACCGCGTAGTCCCGGGTCTTCCGGTTTGTGAATATGACGATAATTTTCACTATTATATGTAATTTTTTAGTTTGAGTAAGTTTTTTTTGTAAATTACTGGGTTACTAATATTGGATCTTTTTTGTATCCTATTTTTTTTGCAGGATAACATTTTATCGTTGGCATTTATTCACGACGGAACACACAGAGAACTCAATGGTTTACAACATGGGGTTTATTCATGATTCCATTTTTTTGTGTTATGGCCGTGCGGGCTTTTGTAGTTTTTTGTTAAATTTTATAGCCGTTCGGGCTTTTGTAAGTTTATTTTTTATATTTTGTGGCCGTGCGGGCTTTATGTTAGGCAGGTTTTGTAGTAGCAGGTTTTGGAATGTCCAGAAAATAGAGGAAATTCTGCCCAATTTTTTTTTGGCCTGTGAACTATTAAAGATTTCTAATATTTTAAAGTTTGTATGTACATTAGTTTATCAACAACGTGCAATATTTTTAATTTGTGAATTTTCGTTCTTTCAAATAAATTTTTTTTTTCCTTTTTATAAAAAATTTGGCACAGTTCAAAACCGTGGCAAAAGTGTATCATATTTTGTAAAAATATAAAGATATTTGTAATAGCTTTTACCGCATTTAACAAATTCAATTTTGTAACTGCTAATAGCAGTCACAAATTTGTCACTACTATCAATTTTGTAACTGCTAACAGCAGTCATAAATATAAGATTCGTAACTGCTGTCAGCAGTCACAAATATAACATTAGTAACTGCTGTGAGCAGTTACTAATCTAATATTCGTGACTGCTGTCAGCAATTACGAATGTTATATTTGTGACTGCTGAGAGCAGTTACGAATAGCAGTTACAAATTGGGGTCACCAGTCATAACCCCATAGGGGTTATAAAAATTTATGACTGCTGGCATGAGTTACAAATTTTCTTTTGTCAGCCCCTAAATTATGACGATAAATAGCAGTTATAAAGGTCATTTGTGAGTGCTAACAACACTCACAAATCTCCTATTTTGGTGCAGTGGAGTGACGGCCCTGATCATGGATGACATAGGCTTTTGTCACCTCGGCTATAAGACTGGATGAGGTTATCAACTCTGACTAAGAGGGTGCACTTAGGGCATATCAATCACCCCTATCCCTTAGTTACCTATTTGAGTAGGTGATTGAGGGATAATACAAGGCCGAGGGCAAGTTCTCTTTTGTGCCAACATTTTTTTTTTACATGTGTCAATTTTTGAAGTGGATAGCGTGCCTGACAATATGTAATGAAACTGATTATCTTTTGGGCTCCCAAGGCAATAGTGGGCCTCGGGATGTGTGCAACATGATTTGAGGGTTTAAAGCCCTTTTCTTCTTCTCCTTCTTTTTCATTCTTTCTTATTTTTCCCGCATGTGTTCTCTGCGATTTCTCTCTCTTCAAGAGCTTAATTGTTGCTGTTGTTTGAGGATTTCTTTGTTCTCAATCCTCTTATTCTTTATTTTGTACTCCATCAGGTATCATTTTTACCTGGCCTTTCCATTTTTAGCTTTATATTTCTATTTAATCTTTTTTCGGTTGGGAGTTAGGCTTTTCGGCGAGGGTTTTAGGGTTTTCGGTGATACTTTACATTTTTTGGTGAGCCTATTCTTAAGTGTTCTGGGTTAAAAAGGCTTTCAAAATCCAATTTTGATCTTTGATTTGGATTTGAATTGAGTTATTTGGTTATATTTTAGAGTCTCAAGGGTAGGGTCATCTGTCTTATGCTCAGGCCTTTGTATAAGCTTATATAAGATTTCCCTTCTCTTAGAGAGAAGACCATTGAAAAAATTAGGCAGATAGAGCTAGCCCAAGTGGAAGCTCATAGGCCTGAGGCCTTCTCCCTCAGACCTATCTTCCCTCCACCTCTGAAGGTGATATACCCTAAGCCAACTGAGTTGACAGAGGATCTAATAGACCCCACTCCCATGTTTGAGTCTGAGTCATCTACCTCAGACCTTAGGTGTATAGACTCTTTCTAAGAGGCTATGGATTATTCCATTAGGCAAGATCAGGTCCCTGATCAGGACGAGGTCCAAAGTCGTGCCTCGTCCCACAATGGTGCTAGAACCTCATAGACTTCTTCTAATGTCGAGATTGTGGGTCGAGTGTGGTTATCCCCCTACCCATTGATGTTATCCCCTTATCGGCCGCCACCGGGGTTGAGTTCACTCAGAGGTTTCCCGATGGTGTCCCTTCACCTTCCCAAGACGACGTTACCAGGAATGAAGATAATGGTCATGAGAGATAAATTGATACTTTAGAGGCAATCGAGATAGAGAGTTCTGTCATTGAGTATGACCTCTTAGCCTTTAGGCAACTCTATTCAATAGGTCCCTCCATTAAGCTTAGGAGACCTCTGAGAGGTGAGAGGGCCTTTGGTGGACGAGATGGGGAGATCTGTGTGTACGAGATGTTTAAGTTGGGATTCTATCTCCTCATCCATACTTCGATTAGAGCCATACTGTCCCGTATCAACCTAGTCCCTTCACAATTATCCCCTAATGACTAGAGGGTGATGATTGGGGCCATTATCCTTTGAAGGCAGTCCACCACTCAGACTTTCGTGTTAGAGTTTTCACGGGTTGCTACGTCCCATCCTCTGCCAAAAACCACCCCAGTTACTACCACTTCCTAGCTAGGAAGTCAGACAATAAGATGCTATTGGTTACCCAGACTTCAAATCACAACTGGAAACCACAATATTTCTTTACCTCAGGGGAATGGGAATTTGGTCCTTGTGCCACCTCTTGATCGTTGGAGCTGAGGACACCTCTGAAGAGGGGAAAGGTGTCCCTGGATGATAAAGCCGACCTTGGGCTTAGCCAAGATAACCTTCAGAAGGTTAAGAATCTTCAAGAGCAAGGGGAATAGGGTTGGCTGGTAAAATACGAATATCTGATGACCCCCTATTACCTCTCTGAGACTGGCCTGGGGGAAGTCCTCTGACCGAGCTTCGTAATTATTATTTTCCCATAAGTTGTACCTCTAACTTTTAATACCTCTGATTTATAAACTCAAATACTTCTTTTTGCAGAACGCCCAGAAGGCATCTCTGACGAGATTTGGGAGATGTCTGCCCCAAGCCTTATTAAGATGATAGAGAAAGTAGGGCATAATGTATCCCCTCCTCCACCAAAGTAGAACATCGCCACGCCCAAGATCATCGTTACAAAGAAGAGGAAGACAACCACTGAATCAGAGGATCAGAGGCTGAGCAAAAACTAAAAGGGAGATTGTGCCATCCCTATCTCAACAGATGATGCTCTGGATGCTCGTCTGGCCCAGCTGAAGATCAACGATAGTCTGATAGGCCATGGTCTGAAAGAAATGGATGCCATCGGATCTGTAATAACCGATGCAAACAAGCGTGTCCTACGCTCTCTGGATACTCCCTTGCTGGCCGAGTTTAGCCTTCATAGGTCAATTCAGGTACCAACTTCTACTTTTTTACTCTTCCAAGTGTAACCTCGGCCTAGATGTAGGTTAAAACTTGAACTCATATATCTGACTTTTCATTGCAGGGTATTCTGTCTATGCACCAATTTGTCGGCTGGACCTTGAGGAAGTTGCCCCTTATTGAGAAGGGAAGATAAGCCCTGAAGGTCCAGACCTCGTTGAATGCTGAAGTTGAGAGTCTGAAGGAAGAACTCAAAGAGGCTGACAAGCTGATCATGCAGAAGGATAGGGACATCGTCGCCCTCAAGAAGGACCAAGAAGTAGCCCTGAAGGCCAAAGATGATGCCCTTCAGGCCAAAGTGGATGCTGCAGTTAGAGCCTTACTGGAGGACGCCTCAGAAAAGATCCTTATAGACTACAAGATCTCTGATGAGTTCATCAGTTTCGGCTTTAAATACCTTGAAATAGGTATTAAAGAAATGAAGAAGTGGGCAACTTCCAAGGAACAGGAGTTAGGGAGCTTATATGCCTCAGACTTTACCGGTCTAGGCTTTGGCGACCCCCGTTTTGCTCAGGCCTTACAAGAGGTTGAGGAGGAAGGTGCTTCTCCTACAGAGACTGCTCCCTTGGAGGTTACTGAAATTAAAGAGGCCATTCATTAGGATGACACTATAAAGGTGACTAACGTCGGCCAAGAGGATACCATTCCAGCTACAGATACTTAGGCCTTTCTATGTGAAGCTTTTAATTTATAACTTCTGCTTATTTTTGCCTATAATTTTTTTGAACTCTGATGGATCTTCAACACATTTAATTTGTAAATCTGACTACTTAAATGAAATATCGTCTTCTTTAGAGGATTTTGCTTCTTTTAATGAATGCCTTCTCTTGCATGTTTCCATGGTCATATGGTGATGTTTACCTTAAGATCTGAGGTCATCATAGTGTGATGATGTTTTTTCCTCATAATGTTTCACCAACTTAATGATGTTTAGGGTCTGAGATCCCCAAAATATGATGTTGACCTCATATTTTATCACCAAATTAATGATATTTAAGGTCTGAGGTCACCATAGTATGATGTTCTACCTCATAATTTCACCAAATTAATGATGTTTAAGGTCTGAGGTCACCATGGTATGGTGTTTACCCTCATAATTTTCACCAAACTAATGATGTTTGAGGTATGAGGTCATCATAGTATGATGTTTCACCTCATATTTTTCACTAAATTAATGATATTTAGGGCCTGAGGTCACCAAAATATGATGTTTCACCTCATAATTTATCACTAAATTAATGATATTTAAGGTCCGAGGTCATCAGTTTATGATGTTCACCCTCATAATTTATCACCAATAAATGATGTTTAAGGTCTGAGGTCATCATAATATGATGTTCACCCTCATAATTTATCACCAAATTAATGATGTTTAAGGTCCGAGGTCATCATAATATGACGCTCACCCTTATAATTTTCACCAAATTAATGATGTTTAAGGTCTGAGGTCATCATAGTATGATGTTTCACCTCATAATTTTTCACCAACTTAATGACGTTTAGGGTCTGAGGTCCCCAAAATATGATGTTTCACCTCATATTTTATCACCAAATTAATGATGTTTAAGGTCTGAGGCCACCATAGTATGATGTTCTACCTCATAATTTCACCAAATTAATGATGTTTAAGGCCTGAGGTCACCATGGTATGATGTTTACCCTCATAATTTTCACCAAACTAATGATTCTTGAGGTCTGAGGTCATCATAGTATGATGTTTCACCTGATATTTTTCACTGAATTAATGATATTTAGGGTCTGAGGTCACCAAAATGTGATGTTTCACCTCATAATTTATCACCAAATTAATGATGTTTAAGGTCCGAGGTCATCAGTTTATGATGTTTACCCTCATAATTTATCACCAAATTAATGATGTTTAAGGTTCGAGGTCATCATAATATGATGTTCACTCTCATAATTTATCACCAAATTAATGATGTTTAAGGTCTGAGGTAATCATAATATGATGTTCACCCTCATAATTTTCATCAAATTAATGATGTTTAAGGTCTGAGGTCATCATAGTATGATGTTTCACCTCATATTTTATCACCTGATTAATGATGTTTAAGGTCCGAGGTCATCAAAATATGATGTTTACCCTCATATCCAAACTAATGATGTTTAAGGTCTGAGGTCACCATATAATGATCTTCCACCTCATATTTTATCACCAAATTAATGATGTTTAAGGTCTGAGGTCACCATAGTATGATGTTCTACCTCATAATTTCACAAAATTAATGATGTTTAAGGTCTGAGGCCACCATAATATGATGTTCAACCTCATACTTTTTACCAAATTAATGATGTTTAAGGTCTGAGGTCACCATATAATGATGTTCCACCTCATAATTTATCACTAGATTAATGATGTGTAAGGTCTGAGGTCATAAAAAATATGATGTTTACCCTTATAATTTTCACCAAACTAATGATGTTTAAGCATAATGAAACAGTACTAACATAGGAACTGCTCTTTTCATTAATATCCTTTTTATAAAATGATACATGCATTACAAAGAAATAACTGCAACATTATATGTAATATTTCTTCAAGTGGTCAGCATTCCAAGGGTTGGAAAAAGGCTCCCCTTGGAGATTTTCTTGCCGGTATGTACCAGGCACAACCTCACACTACACCAAAACTGGCGATTGGTCACCGCCAAAATCCCTGACCAAAACTGTGGGTCGCGGACTTGGGCCGTGACCATTTTGGGCGTGACCATTTTCGTGGGTCGCGGCCCAAGTTCACGACCAAAAAATGGTCACGGCCGAGAGGGGTCGCGGACTTGGGCCGTGACCCATACCGTGACGAGTCACGGACCTCATCCATGACCCAAAGCCGTGACAAATTGGTCGCGGTCAAAGTTCGCGACCCACGTCCGAGACAAAAAAATTAAAAAAAAATGGTCGCGGCACTCATCCGTGACCCACAACCATGTCAAATTGGTCGCGGCCAAAGTCCGCGACCCACGACTGTGACAAAAAAATTAAAAAAAAAAATGGTCGCGGCCCTCATCCGTGACAATCATGACAAATTGGTCGCGGCCAAAGTCCGCGACCCACAACCGTGACAAAAAAAATGGTCGCGGCCCAAGTCCGTGACCCACAACCGTGACGAAAAAAAGAAAAAAAAGGTCGCGGACTTTGGCCGCGACCATTTTTATGCGCGACGAAAAAAATAAAAATGGTCATGGACAAAGTCCATGATCATATTTAACTATAATTGTAAAAAAAATGTATTTTTTTGGTCCAATCCTAAAATTGGGGTTCCTGTGAGTGCACCGTCGGTTGCTACGTGTAACGTTGGACGCGTACGAGGTGTAAAAAATATTTAATATTAGCAAAACAATAAAAAAAATCACAAATTACGAATCGAGAACGTTGTCAATAAACAAATATATATACAAACTAAAAAATATTACACATCTTAATAATTCAAAGACCAAAAAAAAATTGGGCAGAGTTTCCTCTATTTTCTTGATATTCCAAACCCTGTAAATGTGAAATCTACTTATTATAAAGCTCGTACGGCCATAAAATTCAACAATCAAATTATAAAAGTCAGCACGGCCATAAAACTAAACAATAAAAGCCCGCACGACCATAACACATAAAAAATAAAATCCTGAATGTCCACAACATATAAACAATCTTCATGTTGTGAACCATTGCCTCCTCCATTTGTTCCGCGTGCAAAAATCCTACAAATGATAGTATAGATAAGAAAAAATATCAGTAACCAAGTAGTTTTACAAAAAATTAAATCAAGCTGAAAAATTGCATATATGAGTTAAAATTATCAACATATCAATATTTTTATGGCTAAGTCTAGAAATATGCAAATTACCATCGTATTCTCAAACTGGGAGTCCCGCGGCAGCGTGGTCAGTTCCTACGAGTTACATTGGTCCCGTGGGAGGCGTTGGTGTCACCCACGGGGCCGTTCGGGGGCTGTTTTGGGTTTTCACCCTCTAACGCCATGTTTTTAAGCCTAAGGCTAAAAATATACAAATTATCGTCGTATTCTCAAACCGGGAGACCCGTGGCTGCGGGGTCAGTTCCTACGAGTTACATTTGTCCCGTGGGAGGTGTTGGTGCCACCCACGGGGCCGTTCGGGGGTTATTTCAAGTTTTCACCCTCAAATGCCATGTTTTGCTTAAGTATAGAAATATGCAAATTATCGTCGTATTCTCAAACCGGGAGTCTCACGGCTAGGCGGTCAGTTCCTACGAGATACATTGGTCCTGTGGGAGGTGTTGGTGCCACCCACGGGACCGTTCGGGGGCTGTTTTTGGTTTTCACCCTCTAACGCCATGTTTTTAAGCCTAAGTCTAGAAATATGCAAATTACCGTTGTATTCTCAAATCGGGAGTCCTGCGGCCGCGCGGTCAGTTCCTACGAGTTACATTGGTCTCGTGGGAGGTGTTGGTGCCACCCACGAGGCCGTTCGGGGGCTGTTTTGGGTTTTCACCCTCTAACGCCATATTTTTAAGCCTACGTCTAGAACTATACAAATTATCGTCGTATTGTCAAATCGGGAGACTCGCGGCTATGGGGTCAGTTCCTACGAGTTACATTGGTCCAGTGGGAGGGGTTGGTGCCACCCACGAGGCCGTTCGGGGGTTCTTTCGAGTTTTCACCCTTTAACGCCATGTTTTGCTTAAGTATAGAAATATGCAAATTATCGACGTATTCTCAAACCGAGAGTCTCGCGGCTGGGCGGTCAGTTCCTATGAGTTACATTTGTCCAGTGGGAGGTGTTGGTGCCACCCACGGGGCCGTTCGGGGGCTATTTTGGGTTTTCACCCTCTAACGCCATGTTTTTAAGCCTAAGTTTACAAATAAGCAAATTATCATCGTATTCTAAAACCAGGAGTCCCGCGGCTTCGTGGCCAGTTCCTACGAGCTACGTTGGTCTCGTGGGAGGTGTTGGTGCCACCCACGGGGCCGTTCGGGGAATGTTTTAGGTTTTCACCCTCTAATGCCGTATTTTTAAGCCTAAGTCTAGAAATATGCAAATTATTGTCGTATTCTCAAATCGGGAGACCCGCGGCTATGGGGTCACTTCCTACGAGTTACGTTAGTCTCGTGGGAGGTGTTGGTGCCACCCACGGGGCCGTTCGAGGGTTGTTTCGAGTTTTCACCCTCTAACGCCATGTTTTTAAGCCTAAGTCTAAAAATATGCAAATTACCATCGTATTCTCAAACCGGGAGTCCCGCAGCTGCGGAGTCAGTTCCTACGAGTTTCATTGGTCCCGTGGGAGGTGTTGGTGCTTCCCACGGGGACGTTCAGGGACTGTTTTAATTTTTCACCCTCTAACGCCATGTTTTTAAGCCTAAGTCTAGAAATATGCAAATTACCATCATATTCTCAAACTGGGAGACTCGCGGCTACGCGATCAGTTCCTATGAGTTACATTGGTCCCGTGGGAGGTGTTTGTGCCACCCATGGGGACGTTCGTGGACTGTTTCGAGTTTTCACCCTCTAACGCCATGTTTTTAAGCCTAAGTCTAGAAATATGAAAATTACCGTCGTATTCTCAAACCAGGAGACCCGTGGCTGCGCGGTCAGTTCCTACGAGTTACATTGGTCCCGTGGGAGGTGTTTGTGCCACCCACGGGGACGTTCGGGGGCTGTTTCGAGTTTTCACCCTCTAACGCCATGTTTTTAAGCCTAAATCTAGAAATATGCAAATTACCATCGTAGTCTCAAACCAGGAGTCCCGCGGTTGCGTGGTCAGTTCCAACGAGTTACATTGGTCCGGTGGGAGGTGTTGCTGCCACCCACGGGGACGTTCGGATGCTATTTCGAGTTTTCACCCTCTAACGGCATGTTTTTAAGACTAAGTCTAGAAATATGCAAATTACCGTCGTATTCTGAAATCGGGAGTCTCGTGGCTACGTGGTCAGTTCCTACGTGTTACATTGGTCCCGTGGGAGGTGTTGGTACCACCCACGGGGACGTTCGGGGGCTGTTTCGAGTTTTCACCCTCTAACGCAATGTTTTTAAGCCCAAGTCTATAAATATGAAAATTATCGTCGTATTCTCAAATCGGGAGACCCGCCGCTGAGGGATCAGTTCCTACGAATTACATTAATCCCGTGGGAGGTGTTTGTGCCACCCAAGGGGACGTTCGGGGGTTGTTTCGAGTTTTCATCCTCTAACGCCATGTTTTTAAGCCTAAGTCTAGAAATATACAAATTACCGTCGTATTCTCAAACCGGGAGACCCGCGGATGCGTGCTCAGTTCCTACGAGTTACATTAATCCCGTGGAAGGTGTTTGTGGCACCCACGGGGACGTTTGGGAGCTGTTTCGAGTTTTCACCCTCTATCGCCATGTTTTTAAGCCTAAGTCTAGAAATATTTAAATTACCATCGTATTTTCAAACCGGGAGACCCGCGGCTGCGTGGTCAGTTCTTACGTGTTACATTGGTCCCATGGGAGGTGTTGGTACCACCCACGGGGACATTCGGGGGTTGTTTCGAGTTTTCACCCTCTAACGCCATGTTTTTAAGCCTAAGTCTATAAATATGAAAATTAATGTCGTATTCTCAAACTGAGAGTCCCGCGGCTGCGGGGTCAGTTCCTACGAGTTACATTAATCCCGTGGGAGGTGTTTATGCCACCCACGGGGACGTTCGGGGGCTGTTTCGAGTTTTCTCCCTCTAACGCCATGTTTTTAAGCCTAAGTCTAGAAATATGCAAATTACCGTCGTATTCTCAAACTGGGAGACCCGCGGCTGCGTGGTCAGTTCCTACGAGTTACATTGGTCCCGTGGGAGGTGTTTGTGCCACCCACGGGGACGTTCGGGTGCGGTTTCAGGTTTTCACCCTCTAACGTCATTGTTTTAAGCCTAAGTCTAGAAATATGCAAATTACTGTCGTATTCTTAAATCGGGAGTCCCGCGACCGCGTGGTCAGTTCCTACGAGTTACATTGGTCTCGTGGGAGGTGTTGGTGCCACCCACGGGGACGTTCGGGGGTTGTTACGATTTTTCACCCTCTAATGCCATATTTTTAAGCCTAAGTCTAGAAATATGCAAATTACTGTCGTATTCTCAAACCGGGAGAACCGCGGCTGCGAGGTCCATTCCTACGAGTTACATTGGTCCCGTGGGAGGTGTTGGTGCCACCCACGGGGAGGCTCGGGGATTGTTTCGAGTTTTCACCCTCTAACGCCATGTTTTTAAGCCTAAGTCTAGAAATATGCAAATTATCATCGTATTATCAAACCTGGAGACCCGCGACTGCGTGGTGAGTTCCTACGAGTTACATTTGTCCCGTGGGAGGTGTTTGTGCCACTCACGGGGACGTTCGGGGGCTATTTTGAGTTTTCACCCTCTAACGCCATGTTTTTAAGCCTAAGTCTAGAAATATGCAAATTACCGTCGTACTCTCAAACCGGGAGACCCGCACATGCGAGGTCAGTTCCTACGAGTTACATTGGTCCCGTGGGAGGTGTTGGTGCCACCCATGGGGAGGTTCGGGGGCTGTTTCGAGTTTTCACCCTCTAACGCCATGTTTTTAAGCCTAAGTCTATAAATATGAAAATTATCGTCGTATTATCAAACCTGGAGACCCACGACTGCGTGGTGAGTTCCTACGAGTTACATTTGTCCCGTGGGAGGTGTTTGTGCCACTCACGGGGACGTTCGGTGGCTGTTTTGAGTTTTCACCCTCTAACGCCATGTTTTTAAGCCAAAATCTAGAAATATGCAAATTACCGTCGTACTCTCAAACCGGGAGACCCGCACATGCAAGGTCAGTTCCTACGAGTTACATTGGTCCCGTGGGAGGTGTTGGTGCCACCCATAGGGAGATTCGGGGCCTGTTTCGAGTTTTCACCCTCTAATGCCATGTTTTTAAGTCTAAGTCTAGAAATATGAAAATTATTTTTGTATTCTCAAATCGGGAGACCCGCGGTTGCGTGGTCAATTCCTACGAGTTACATTGGTCCCGTGGGAGGTGTTGGTGCCACCCACGGGGACGTTCGGGGGCTGTTTCGAGTTTTCACCCTCTAACGCCATGTTTTTAAGCCTAAGTCTAGAAATATGCAAATTACTGTCTTATTCTCAAACCGGGAGTCCCGCGGCTACGTGGTTAGTTCCTACGAGTTACATTGGTCTCGTGGGAGGTGTTGGTGCCACCCACGGGGACGTTCGGGGGTTGTTTCGAGTTTTCACCCTCTAACGCCATGTTTTTAAGCCTAAGTCTAGAAATATGAAAATTAGCGTCGTATTCTCAAATTGGTGAGACCTGCGGCTGCGTGGTCAATTCCTAGGAGTTACATTGGTCCCGTGGGAGGTGTTTGTGCCACCCACAGGGACGTTCGGTGGCTGTTTTGAGTTTTCACCCTCTAATGCCATGTTTTTAAGCCTAAGTCTAGAAATATGCAATTTACCGTCGTTTTCTCAAATCGAGAGACCCGCGGCTGTGTGGTCAGTTCCTACGAGTTACATTGGTCCCGCGGGAGGTGTTTGTGCCACCCACGGGGACGTTCGGGGACTATTTCGAGTTTCCACCGTCTAACTCCATGTCTTTAAGCCTAAGTCTATAAATATATAAATTACCGTCCTATTCTCAAACCGGGAGTCCCGCGGATGCGGGGTCAGTTCCTACGAGTTATATTGGTCTCGTGGGAGGTGTTGGTGCCACCCACGGGGACGTTCGGAGGTTATTTCGAGTTTTCACCCTCTAACGCCATGTTTTTAAGCCTTAGTCTAGAAATATGTAAATTACTGTCGTATTCTCAAACCGGGAGTCCTGTGGCTGCGTGATCAGTTCCTACGAGTTACATTGGTCCCGTGGGAGGTGTTTGTGTCACCCACAGGGACGTTCGGTGGCTGTTTTGAGTTTTCACCCTCTAATGCCATGTTTTTAAGCCTAAGTCTAGAAATATGCAAATTACCGTCGTTTTCTCAAATCGAGAGACCCGCGGCTGTGTGGTCAGTTCCTACGAGTTACATTGGTCCCGTGGGAGGTGTTTGTGCCACCCACGGGGACGTTCGGGAACTATTTCTAGTTTTCACCGTCTAACTCCATGTCTTTAAGCCTAAGTCTATAAATATATAAATTACCATCCTATTCTCAAATCGGGAGTCCCGCGGATGCGGGGTCAGTTCCTACGAGTTATATTGGTCTCGTGGGAGGTGTTGGTGCCACCCACGGGGACGTGAGGGGGATGTTTCGAGTTTTCACCCTCTAACGCCATGTTTTTAAGCCTAAGTCTAGAAATATGTAAATTACTGTCGTATTCTCAAACCGGGAGTCCCGCGGCTGCGTGATCAGTTCCTACGAGTTACATTGGTCCCGTGGGTGGTGTTGGTACCACCCACGGGGACGTTCGGTGGCTGTTTCGAGTTTTTACCCTCTAATGCCATGTTTTTAAGCCTAAGTCTAGAAATATGCAAATTATCCTCGTATTCTCAAACCGGGAGTCTCGCGTCTGCGTGGTCAGTTCCTACGAGTTACATTGGTCCCGTGGAAGGGGCTTGTGCCACCCACTAGGACGTTCGGGGGTTGTTTCGAGTTTTCACCCTCTAATGCCATGTTTTTAAGCCTAAGTCTAGAAATTTGCAAATTACCATCGTATTCTCAAACCGGGACTCCCGCCGCTGCGAGGTCAGTTCCTACGAGTTACATTGGTCCCATTGGAGGTGTTGGTGCCACCCTCGGGGAGGTTCGGATGTTGTTTCAAGTTTTCACCCTCTAACGCCATGTTTTTAAGCCTAAGTCTAGAAATATGCAAATTACCGTCTTATTCTCAAACCGGGAGTCCCGCGGCTGCGCCACTATACTCATTGGAAATACTGGTCTTGTTTAACTTGTACCCAAAATATATCATTTGACAAAATGTATCATTTAAATTTTTGGCCATGGTGAATAAGGAAGTTAGTGGTCAGGAATTTCTATGAGTATTAAAGCAACTGTTTATATTTTGTCTAAGAAAGTATATTTAGAATGTGAAATGACGTTCACCTGTAATCAATACATGCCACTATAATGTCTCTTTCTGCTAACTGCTATCCTAAAAGAGAACCCCAAGCTTTTTACCTACATTACCAAAGAATACAGAGACCTCAATGGGAATTACCTCAATAGGAATTACCTGAATAGTGTGAAATGAGTCATCAACAACAATTTGATAACATCATTCCACGAATACAAAATGTAAAATTGAAAAATAAATGAAAACCAATCCAAGTAGGCAATATGTAAACCTCGATCCGCTTGCTTTCAATATGTAAACCAATCCATAGAGAATGCATATATGCTGATGCATATATGTTTGCATATATGCAACCTGCATATATGCATATATGCGCCTGCATATATGCTGAAGTCTAATTCACCCTTCGATGGCATGTTTTTATGCTTAAGTCTAATTTTTTGCAAATTCACGTCGTACACTCAAATCGGGAGCCTTGTGACTACGCGGTCGGTTCCTACGAGTCACATTGGTCCCGTGAGAGGGGTTTGTGACTCTTACGGGACCGTTTTAAGGCTATTTTACGTTTTCACCCTTCGATGGCATGTTTTCATGCTTAAGTCTATTTTTATCAAATTTTCGTCGTACACTCAAACCGGGAGCCCCGTGACTACGCGGTCGGTTCCTACGAGCCACATTGCTCCCGTGCGAGGGGTTTGTGACTCTTGCGGGACTGTTTTTAAGGATGTTTTATATTTTCACCCTTTGATGGCATGTTTTTATGCTTACGGCTAATATTTTACGAATTCACGTCGTACACTCAAATCGGGAGCCCCGTGACTACGCGATCGGTTCCTACGAGTCACATTGGGCCCGTGCGCTCTTACTGGACCGTTTTAAGGTTGTTTTACGTTTTCACCCTTCGATGGCATGTTTTCACGCTTAAGTCTATTTTTTATCAAATTTCTGTCGTACACTCAAATCGAGAGCCCCATGACTACGCGGTCGGTTCCTACGAGTCACATTGGTCCCGTGCGAGGGGTTTGTGACTCTTACGGGACCGTTTTAAGGCTGTTTTATATTTTCTCCCTTCGATGGCATATTTTCATGCTTAAGTCTATTTGTTTTCAAATTTATGTCGTACACTCCAACCGGGTGCCTCGTGACTACGCGGTCGGTTCCTACGAGTCACATTGGTCCCGTACGAGGTGTTCATGACTCTTACGAGACCGTTTTGTGCTTGTTATATGTTTTCACCCTTCGATGGCTAGTTTTGATGCTTAAGTCTAACTTTTCGCAAATTTATGTACTACACTCAAATCGGGAGCGCCGTGACTACACGGCCGGTTCCTATGACTTACATTGGTCCCGTGCGAGATGTTCGTGACTCTTACGGGACCGTTTTATGGCTGTTTTACGTTTTTACCCTTCGATGGCATGTTTTTTATGCTTAAGTCTAACTTTTTATAAATTTACGTCGTACACTCAAACCGGCAGCCCCGTGACTACGCCGTCTGTTCCTATGAGCTATATTGGTCCCGTGCGAGGTGTTCGTGACTCTTACGGGACTGTTTTTAAGGATGTTTTATATTTTCACCCTTCGATGGCATATTTTTATGCTTAAGTCTATTTTTTTGCAAATTCACGTCGTACACTCAAACCGGGAGCCCCATGACTACGTGGTCGGTTTCTACGAGTCATATTGGTCCCGTGCGAGGGGTTTGTGACTCTTACGGTACCGTTTTAAGGATGTTTTACAGTTTCACCCTTCGATGGCATGTTTTCATGCTTAAGTCTATTTTTTATCAAATTTCCATCGTACACTCAAATCGGGAGCCCCGTGACTACGTGGTCGGTTCCTACGAGTCACATTGGTCCCGTGCGAGGGGTTTGTGACTCTTACGAGACCGTTTTAAGGCTGTTTTACGTTTTCACCCTCCGATGGCATGTTTTCATGCTTAAGTCTATCTTTTTTGAAATTTACGTCATACACTTCAACCGGGCATCTCGTGACTATGCGGTCGGTTCCTATGAGTCACATTGGTCCCGTGAGAGGTGTTCGTGACTCTTACGGGACCGTTTTGTGTTTGTTTTACGTTTTCACCCTTCGATGGCATACTTTTATTCTTTAAGTCTAATTATTTTCATATTAACGTTGTACACTCCAATCGGGAGCCTCGTGACTATCCGGACGATTCCTACGAGTTACATTGATCACGTGCGAGGTGTTCATGACTCTTACAGGACCGTTTGGTGTTTGCTTTACATTTTCACCCTTCGATGGCATCTTTTTTATTCTCAAGTCTATCTATTTGAAAATTTATATCGTACACTCAAACCGGGATCCCTGTGACTACCCGGTCGGTTCCTACGAATCACATTGGTCCCGTGCGAGGTGTTTGTGACTCTTATCGGACCGTTTTGTGGTTGTTTTACGTTTTCACCCTTCGGTTACCAATTAGTTTAATGTGGACCATTGCAGAAAAATTGACTCGCCTTAATATCAATGTAGTTGTGATTATTATGCCACCATTTTAAGGTTTTAAAATACATATCCAATCAAGTTGATCACAACAAATCTCAAACTAAAACAGAACTGTATGAAATCAACAGAATTATGACATACATGTCAAGTTAAAATATGAATGAACGGAATCAAGTTGTATTTGTTCCATGTCAAGTTTTAGCCTCTTAATATCTTGACGTAAACGTAAAAAAATGCACATTAATCGCAAGATACGTGATATACTTTTTCATAGGCAAATCAAGAGCACTATAGTATCCAACAACCAAGCCAAAAATATCTCATTATAGTAATGTGCACACGTGTTTGCGACTCGTATGCTAAAATAATCATTTAATTATATTTTGTCAAAAAAAAAAGACAAGCATATTTTGTCAAAAAAATACATACACATGCAATATGGGATTTATTGACATAATCTATACATACACACATACAATCTAGGGTTTACTTAAACCCTAATATTTTTTTGACATAAATCTATGCATATATATAACCCACAAAAAGGCGGATGTAATTGTTTTTTACTTATTATAAATCCATTTAATTATATTTTGTCAAAAAAAATATAATGTCTAGAGTTTTGAATAATATTTTGCCAAAAAAATACATACATACATACAATCTAGGGTTTATTGACATAACCTATACATGCACACATACAATCTAGGGTTTACTTAAACCCTAATATTTTTTTGACATAAATCTATGTATATATATAACCCACAAAAAGACGGATGTAATTTTTTTTTACTTACTATAAATCCATTTAATTATATTTTGTCAAAAAAAATATTAAGCCTAGAGTTTTGAATAATATTTTGCCAAAAAAAATAGATACATACAATCTAGGGTTTATTGACATAACCTATACATACACACATACAATCTAGGGTTTACTTAAACCCTAATATTTTTTTGACATAAATCTATACATACATACACATACAATTACACACATAAAAGAACAAAACAGAAATTAAAGTATCTGTATTTGTATCTCATCAAACAAAAATCAAAACAGATATGTATGATTGTATCTCATGAAACCGAAATCAAAAAACCAATAACCCTCATTCACATATATGTATCTCATCAAACAAATCAAAATAGAAATTAAAGTAAGCTAACCTTACCGGTGGCAGCAGGGGGCGGCAGCAGAGAGAGAGAAAACCCACCAGTGTTTGACGAGAGAGAGAAGCCATAGCTTTGTTTTTGACGAAAGAGAGAGAGAAGCGGGTAAATGAAAATGAAAGGGGTCAAATGTTAAAGTGCATTTTTTTTTAGGAATTACATGGTCACGGCCATCAGCCGCGACCCACCTCGCAACCCATAACCTCTTTGCTGCTGCTACATGAATGGCCAATGGTCACGGCCTACAGCCATGACCCCCATGCAAGACCAATATCAGACCTTGAATTTAAGGATGGTCACAGCCCCTAGCCGTGACCCCCATGCGTGACTAGTCTCAGACCTTGAATTGAATCATGGTCATGGCCCATAGTCGTGACCCACACCAAGAAATGGTCACGGCCCAGAGCCGTGACCCTCAATCAGTGATGCGCAACCTTTTTTCATCAACCCTATTGCTTGAATGAGGTATGGTCATGGACCATAGCCCTGACCCACACCAAGAAATTGTCACGGCCCTAAGTCGTGACCCCCAAAATGTGTACTATCTTCTTCGTCATGCCATGGGTCACGGACTTGGGCCGTGACCCCTCTGCGACCAAGCTTGGAGGAAATTTTGGCGCGAGTTTGGCGCCAAGTTGGTCACGACCTGGTCACGGCCCATGTCCGCGACCACTGTGGTTACGGACTTGGTCCGTGACCACTTCTAGAGCATCGATAATTTAGTATGATAATAAATATGGTCACGCCAAATATTGAGTGGGTCACGGCCCAAGTCCGCGACCAGCTGGTCGCGGACTTGGGGCGTGACCCACTGTGCGTGACCATTCACAGGATTTGGTGTAGTGTCATCGACCACTCTCTAAGGACCATGCGAGTGTGGGTGGAGCTTGTTTGCCTTCTGTAACGTCTTCTTTAGCACTAGGTCTCCCATAACTATAGGTCTTAATTTCACCCTTTGATTATAGAACTTTGTTGTTCTCTGCTAGTAGGCTTCCTGTCTGATCTCAGCATCTTCCCTTCTCTCTTTAACTAGATCCAAGTCAAGTTTTCTTTCTTCCCTATTCCTCTGAGGATCATAGGTCTGAACTCTATGGGTGGGGAGTCCTACTTCTGTAGGTATGACAACTTTTGAGCCATGGGCCAACATAAATGGGGTCTCCCCCAATGGTGTCCTTGCCGTT
The DNA here is from genome assembly GCA_949130495.1 of Sambucus nigra. Taxonomy (NCBI): domain Eukaryota; kingdom Viridiplantae; phylum Streptophyta; class Magnoliopsida; order Dipsacales; family Adoxaceae; genus Sambucus; species Sambucus nigra. The sequence goes on along the minus strand of OX422213.1, from coordinate 629,012,844 downwards.
GTTTAGTAGGCTCATAACACTACATAAACTTCTTTTGTCCATCTCCCCTTGGCTTATTCTAACCTCTTCTTAATCCCATCAAGGATTGTTCGGTTCGTGACTTCAGTCTGACCATTTACCTGAGGTCGGCCAGGAGAAGAGAAGAACTGCTTGATCCTGACTCTCTGGTAGTATTTCTCCAAGGAAGCATTCTTGAAATGCGTTCCGTTATCTGAGATGAGGGTGTTTGGGAGACCATATCTACATATGATGTTCTTCCAGATGAACTGGAAGGTCTTCTGCTCGGTGATAGTGATCATGGGCTCAGCCTCTATCCACTTGGAGAAGTAATCAAGTGGTCGATGGGCTCAGCTATTATCATAAATCGATAGTTGTTCACAACTCTCGGCAATAGTCCCACCAAGTCAATCCCCCATACTGTAAATGGCCAAGGTGAGATTATTGACGTCATAAGATGATGAGGTTGATGAGGGATAGTGAAGAATCTCTAGCACTTGTTACACCTTTTCACGTAGGCAGCGTCATCTTTGGCCAAGGTCGGACACCAGTATCCTTGCGTAATTATCCTCTTGGCTAAAGGTCTTCCTCCTATGTGACTAGAGATAGAACCCTCGTGTACATCCTGCAGGATGTGGGGGAACTCTGTGGGATGGACACATCTGAGGAGAGGTAGTAGGAATTCTTTTTTATACAGGACATCTCCTATTATTGAGAACTTGGCAGCTCTGTACCTCAACTTTCTCCATTCCAACTTTGATTCTGGCAGCTCTCCATGTCTGATATATCTAATGAGTGGGTCCATCAATGAGGCTCCCATATTCAGATTGAGGTAAATTCGGGCAACCTCTTCTTTTCGATGGTTGGCTGGGGCAGGATTTCAACGGGTACCGTTCTTCTTATATCCGTCCTTATTGCTGAGGCCAACCTGGCTAGCGCATCGGCTCGACTATTGTCTTGCCGAGGTACCCTCTTCATCTTCATCTCTTTGAAGATTTCTAGCGTCGTTCTTACCCTCTTCAGTTATTTGGACATCCTTTCATCCTTGGCCTTATATACTCTAAGTACTTGGTCGATAACTAACCTCGAGTTACTGTGAAGTAAGAGTCGACCAACTCTAAGGGCTTTTTCCAAGGAGAGCCTCGCTATCAGCGCCTCATACTCAGACTCGTTGTTTGAAGCCTTGAAGTTAAACCTCAACGTATATTCAACGTCGGTACCATTCGGAGCTGACAGTATCAGCCCTGCACCGCTTCCACTTTCGCAAGAAGACCCATCAATGAATAGGTTTTAGACATCTTCATTTGAAGATAAGTTCCCCTCTGACAGGATCCCTTGCTTGAAAAGGTATATGTCTTCCTCATTCTTAACTGCTCCTTTTTGGCTTTACTAGACATAACCTCTTCTGGATTTTATAAGACGTTACTGTCTGATTCATCCGCAATCTCTGGACTATTCTCAGTCTCAGCCTCTTCCCAGGTAAACTTAGCAACAAAGTTTGCGAGCGCCTGCCCTTTGATGGCCACCCTGGGTTGATAAACAATGTCATACTCCCCCAACTCGATGGCCCAAGTCATCAATATTCCCTATTTCTCGGGCTTGTGGAGGACTTGTCTTAGTGGGGAGTTAGTGAGGATGACCATAGAGTGGGCCTGGAAATAGGGCTTCATCTTCCTGGAGGTGTGTATCAAGGCATAGGCCAACTTCTCCATTCGAGGATAGTTCTGTTCAGACCCCTGAAGATCCTTACTATTGAAGTACACCAGCCTCTGCAGTCCATCGTCTTCTCTTACTATGGCTGCACTAATGGCTGATTCTGAGACGGCTAGATACACATATAGCTTCTCCCCCAAGATGGGCTGAGATAGGAGCAAAGGAGATCCGAGGTAGGACTTTAGCTCTTTGAAAGCCTTGTCGCATTCCTCATCCCATTCAAAGGCCATTCTAAGAACTTTGAAAAAAGGAAGACACTTGTTCGTAGCCTTGGAGACGAACCTGTTCAACGCAACAACTCTTTCGGTTAGCCTATGAATGTCTTTGATGGTCCTAGGTGTCTTTATTTCAAGAAGAGCCCTGATTTTTTCGGGATTGGACTCTATTCCCCTTTGATTAGCGATGAATCCAAGAAACTTTCATGCTCCTACCCCGAAGACACGTTTGACAGGGTTGAGCTTCATCCTGTATAAATTCATGGTGTCAAAAGTTTTCTCCAGGTCAGCCACATGAGTGTTGGCCTTCAAGATATTCGTCAATATGTTATCCACATATACCTCCATGGTCTTGACAATCTGGACCTCAAATATCTTATTTACAAGATGTTGGTAAATGGCCCCTTCATTTTTCAATCCGAAGGGCATGACCTTATAACAATAGGTCCCCTTGTCAGTTATGAACGTTGTCTTCTCTGAGTCCTCTGGGGGTCCATAAAAATATGGTTATACCTGGAATAGGCATCCATGAATCTCATAAGTTCATGTCCTGTCGTGGAATCTACCATCTAATCAATTCGAGGTAAGGGGAAGCTGTCTTTTGGGCAAGAATTGTTCAAATCAGTGAAGTCCATGCACATCCTCCATTTCTCGCTAGCTTTGGGCATAATAACGACGTTAGATAACCACTCAGGGTAGATGACCTGTCTGATGAACCTGGCCTCTTCCAGCTTTCTGACCTCTTCCCTGATGACATCATACATTTTTCTGGAGCAAACTCTTACTCTTTGCTTGATTGGCTTGGCTTCTTCTGCCACATTGAGTTTATGGCACATAATCCCAGGGTTAATGCCAGGCATGTCTGCATGGCTCCAAGCGAAGACACTTTGCCTCTTCTTCAAAAGTTTTACTAGATCTTCCTTGATCTCGGGTCTTAGGGCCTTATCGATTTGGACAGTTTTTCCCGATTCGTCCTCATTGAGGACGATGGATTCTACCTCTTCCGCAGTCTCTCTCTTTTTCAATTTTGTTTCATCCTTAGGATCGAGTGTATCAATGTTATATGTGGTTGTTGCCCTCTTATGGGCCTCTCTCTCTTTCGCTGAGTTGAAGTAGCATTCTCGTGCCGTTTTCTGGTCACCTTGCACTTCCCCTACCCCATAAGGGGGTCAGGAATTTTAGCATTTGGTGGACCATTGACGGCACTGCCTCAAATTCCTTGAGGGCTACTCGTCCTATGATGAGGTTATAGGTCGAGAAGTCTTTTTATCCATCACAAAAAAATTGATCTTTCGGGTCAACCTCTTAGGCCAATCATCTCCCATTCAAACATCCATCTCATACATGCCTAACGGATGGGCCTTTTCACCACTAAAGCTAATTAACGGATGATGACACGGTACAAGCCTAGCTCTGCTGAGGCCTAGGCTCTTGAAACATAGATAAAACATTACATCAGCTGAACTTCCCCCATCGACGAGAATTCTTTTCACCTCACATCCATGCACCCTTGTAGTGATTACCAAAGGGTTATCGTGTGGAGCTAAGATACCTTTGAAATCAAGTCGAGAGAACCCAACTATAAGAGTATCCCTATCTACCTTCTTTCTCTTCTGCTTAACCTCTGAAGATGCCAGATTTACAACCTCTACTTTGGTCACTGACTTAGCCTCTGCCACATGAGCTTTATGGTGGGCGACTTTTGAGCCACCCCTGTTAGTCCTCCACATATGGTGTTAACACCAAAGGAGATCATACCAACCCTCTTCACAGGGGTATTATCGTCTTTTGGTGGGAGGTCAGGATTGTCCTCATCATCACCATCTGAGTTATCATCTCTTCTTGCTGGGGGATCTTCTCGACATCTGTCGTTTATCTTATTTTTAGGGTCATCTCTTCCCCTCTTAGGAGCTTTACCGTCGAAATACTTCCTGAGCTTTCCGAACTTCAACATCTTCTCAATCTCATCATTCAAGGCGAAGCACTTGTCAGTCAGATAACTATGGTCTTGGTGGAACTCGCACTACAGATTCTTGTTCCTCTTATACGGAGGAGCCTTCAGCTTCTCCGGCCATCTCAGGGACCGGTCATTTTTTATTTCATTAAGGATGTGTTTGCAGCTCACAGTTAGAGGAGTATAGTGTGCAAACTTGTCGTCTGCAGACCTATTTTTCCGTCTTTCTTCCTTTGGAATTTCTCGCTGCTACTTCTGTTCTCATCCTCATACTTTGCATCTATAGCCTGTTCAGCGTTCATGACCCTTCCTGTAGTTGCTAATAGCTCTGCCATGGACTTGGGAGGGTCTTCAGTAAGCTTCCACAACAACTTCCCCTTTCTGGAGTCCTTCGATGAGGGCTGTCATAGCTATATTCTCTTCGTAATCTTTAACCTCAAATTTTTCTTTATTGAATCTAGTAATGTAGTCTATTAGGATCTCGTTCTTGCCTTGCTTGACGTACAACAGATGAGTGATCTTCTTCTGAGGTCTTACCCCAAAACAGAAATTATGAATAAACCGTTCAACCAAGCCCATAAAGTTCTCAATAGAGTTTTTCGGAAGTGAGGTAAACCAAATATGTGCAGCTCCCATTAAAGTCCCAGAGATGGCCCGAAAACTCATCTCATCTGGTATCGAATAAATTTATGCCGCAGACTGGTACATCTCAATATGATTCACAAGGTTGGTACTACCATCATACTTGTGAGAACTTGGCAGGGGTTGGGAAGTTCACTATCCTTGGCACAAATGGGGAGCCCTCTGAGAACCCTCTTTGTAGTGGGTTTGGGATTTTGATGAGGTCCCCCATCTTCTCTTCAAGACATTAAATGGAATCATTCTAGGGATTTGCAACGTCGGCTTGGCCGAATTTGTCCCCAACCACCTCCAAGGGGTGAAGTGAGGGTTCCCCAATCACTGCACAACGTCGGCTATTTACCTCTTCTTGATCCCTGTCTTGGCCATGTTGGGGTCGGCCCTGATGAGGCCGATGTTACCCATCTTCCCTTTGTGAGCCTGATACACTTCTAGGCCAGGATAACCTATGCCTTAGGACATTAATTGTGCCGAGCCTTTCAAAGGCTGAACCTCTGTTCAAGCGATCAAAAGCTGATCCTCTTTGTTGGGCACCCCCATCTCTTCTGCCCCCATAACCTCTGCTCTGCTAGATAGGATGCACCGTGTTATTCGAAACCTCATACAGCTCCCAACAGTCTTCTGTAGAATCCTCTGCCTCTATATCGTCATACCTATCCTCAGGGCAAGGGTTTCCTTGCCTCCCCAGATGTAAACGCCTAGGGTCAGCAACGTCCCTCCTTTGTTGAGGAGTAGGTTGGTCTTTTTACGGTGCTTGGGGTGGTCCCCTGGCTTTAGGATGGGGTTGAGAATCCGTCAGAGTAATCATCTTCGGTGAGACCCCAGGTGGCCTCATCATATTTTGATCGAGCTGTGCAAGTTGCTCCTTCATTGCTTGCTGCGTTGCAGCCAATGACCTCAAAGCTGCTGCCACCTCAGCCATTTCAAACTGGGGTGGTGCCTAGATGGAACTAGGTCCTCCAGCACCAGATGGTGGAGGAGGTGGTGGTAACTCCGATCGCATATGTTAAAACTAAAGAGCCTGTGAAGAAGATGAGCTTAATACCTTAAAGGACCTCTTTCAATGGTGAAATAACTCTACGCAAGGGGTGAGGCCTGGTTCACCACTACAGTCTCCGATGAGGTTAATAAGAAAAAAAGAAAGAGAGAGCTTCTCGTTCCCACATACGGAGCCAAAATAATGATGCTGGAAACAGCACCACCAGATAAGGTGTTGACAATCTCAAGCAAGTGATAACAATGGCATCATAGGAGAATATAAGTATATATGTAGAAGGAGGTGAGGAGAAGAGGATGAACACCAATATGTAAGTTGTTCAACCAATTAGGCCTACGTCCACTGTGCAAGTGAGTGAGTAATGTCACTAAAATAAGGCACTAACGGACATGGATACAATCTCTCAAGCTTTCTCTCTCTACTGCATAAAATGACAGAGTTTCAGCTAGGGTTGCTATGGGTACCCGAAATTAGAATGATGTGATGGGCCTAGACGAGTAGCCCAATTATAGCGGCCCAAAGTCCAGACCCTCCATATCATAATCGGCTATGATTTAGTCTTCTCCCATGATCTGGTTAAGAGGGGTTCTAGGAGAAGATGGAAAACGTGGGGGAGTCCAACACCCCCACTCCCTGAAAATGGACATGTATATAATAAACCTTAGGTCCGGGGCATAGGACACGCATTGTATTCTCTATAATCGCTCTCCAGAGTATATAGAAATAATATTGATTGCACCACCGTGGACGTAGGCATTTTTGCTGAACCACGTACATCTCTTGTTGTGTGATTGGAATTTTGTATTCCTTATTCTGCTTGGTGATTGTGCTTATCTTATCTCTTTGTGTTGAATAATAATTATCTCCACAATTGGCGCCGTCTATGGGAACATTTATCTTCCCTGAGAAATCCCACACCAAGAAAAGAGTTCGAAATGTCTGGTCACAGTAGTAATGCTCCCCAGGCAGGAGATATCCAAGAACCACCTGCTCCTCGCAGGATTAGATCTACAGTTCGGCGTTCAGATCAGAGGGCTCGCTTAGAAAGGCCAGCCTCAGAAGAAAGCCAAGGACCAGCGAGGTCCACACAGATATCCAGACTGATTGATGCATATGAGGCGAGGCTCCATGAGCAGAGGGAGTCTTCTCGCAAGCACGAAGCTAAGAATGCTTGCCTCAAAAGAAGATTAGAAATAATAGAGAGAGAACTCCATCGTGGTTCCAAGAGACGACCATACCGCACTCCTAGCCCTCAGGCGAGCAAGTCTCGCAGTCGAGGAAGGAGCCCCTGGTGCGGATCCCAGAAAGATGAGGGAAACGAGTCAGAGGATGACCTTCACGAGAAACTGCAACTAGCTCGTAATCACAGGAGCCCAGATCGCAACAACAAAAATATACGAAGTCTGGTCCGAAGGGAGATGGACCAACACCTTGCACATCACGGTACCAGATCGACCCGAGAACTCGCTAGGCGAGCTCTGAAAACTCAAATGAAATCACCTTTCTCGAGGGAAATAGAAGAAGGGGAAGCCCCCAAGAAGTTTGCTATTCCAAGGTTCAAAATTTATGATGGTAAGGCTGATCCCATTGATCACGTCAGACAGTACCGACAGGCCATGACCCTCTGGAACCATCGAGATGCACTAATGTGCCAAAATTTTCCCTCGAGCCTGCATGACGTGGTGCAGAAATGGTTCGAAAGGCTCCTCCACCGGTCCATCAGGAGTTTCAAGTCCCTGACCGATCTCTTTACGACTCGATTCATTACTAGTAGCTCCCATCCCAAAAGGATGGATGCTTTGCTAACAATGAAAAAGACGCCTCAAGAGACCCTCCGAGACTACGCGAAGAGGTACTGGGAGTTATTCAACGAGGTTGAGGACTGCTCGGAGAAAGTGGCAGTGGCGTCTTTCAAAATTGGGCTACCCAGCTCTTCCCTTTTGTACCAGTCCCTGACAAAGAAAGAAGCCATGACCATCGACGACCTAATGACCTGCATCGAGAAATATGTTAAGGTGGAAGATGTAACCCGCCTCAGCACAGGGGAAAACGGTCGAGCTAAGCTCGCTGCCAAGGGAAGTGGCAAAACTGAGAACCAGAAGAAATGAGGAGAGAATGGGGGCAAGAATGGCTCCAAGAACGGAGGCAACAATGATGTGTCGAAAGCATTTCAGGCGGTCAACACAGTCTTCAGGGAACTAATTTACAAAATTCTCGTAAAAATAAAAAACGAGCCATTCATCAAATGGCCCAGGAAAATGGGAGGAGATCCCTCGAAGAGAAACAACGCGCTGAGATGCGCTTTTCACAAAGAGGGAGGACATAAGACTGAGCATTGCAAAGCTCTTAAGTCCCACCTAGAAGAGTTGGCCCAGTTTAAACATCTGAACCAATTCGTGGAAAAAAAGGCAGAGAAAGTTGCTACCCATAGAGAAGCGAGGCCTGACAACGTACTCAAAGATGATGCTGGCCATGAATTCGCAGTAATTCATGGGGCATCTGATGTGAAACAGATCCAAGGAAATTCAGCTCGAATGGAGGTAAAAAAACTTACAATGGTGATGCAAGCTTTTCAGATCGATCCAGCGAAGACGCTGTCAGGAAAACGCCGGCGAGCAGATAACGTCGACTATAGTAAGCATATCGTGTTTACAGAGGAAGATCTGGTGGGAGTGAGAACCCCACATCATGATGTTCTGATCATTACTCTCAGAATAGCTAACTATGACATTGACAAGTTGCTCGTCGACCAAGGAAGCTCATCCGAGGTAATGTACCTCGACATATTCAGAAAATTGAAGTTAAGCACTTCCGACCTAAAGGAAGCTACTGTCCCTTTAGTTGGCTTCGCTGGGAAAGTGACTATGCCCTTGTGAAAGATCGTGTTGCCAGTAAGGGCAGGACATGTTTCTAAAATGATTGAGTTTCTGGTGGTCGACATTGACTTGTCGTACCAGGCTATCCTCGGCAGAGGATGGCTACACGCAATGAAGGCAGTCTCCTCGACCTACCATCAGAAGCTCAAATATGTAACCGAGCGAGGAGTAACGGAGATCCATAGGGATAAAGCGATGGCAAGAAGGTGATTTATAGCAACCATCCGCCTAAGACCAGAGAAGAAGGCAAAAAAGTCCAGCGAGAAGGTTGAAGAACAAGGAGGTCTGATACCTTCGAAATTGCAATTAAAATATGGAAGGCCTGGAGTAGAGGAGACCAGGCTCCTCCCCTCTGAATGTGTTATCGAGGACCTAGAGGAAATCACAGCTGGAGATTGCGACGATAGCAGGATCTTGTTGATTGAAGCTTCTCCCACAGATCAGGAGAAGAAGGAATTGACGACCCTGCTAAGGAACAATATAGACGTCTTTGCGTGGGAACCATATGAGCTGCCTGGAATTGATCCTAGTATGGTTTGTCATCAGTTGCACGTCGATCCCATCTTCAAACCAATCGCGCAGAAAGTGCAACGAACTGCACCCGAGAAGGCAAAAGCCGTGGAAAAAGAAGTTGAAAAACTGCTGGATGCATGATCCATATGGGAGGTACAATTACCCAAATAGTTATCCAACCCAGTAGTAGTTCCAAAAAGCAACGGGAAGTGGAGAGTTTGCATCGACTTCACTGACCTTAACAGGGCATGCCCTAAAGACAGATTCCCTTTTCCAAAAATCGATCAATTAGTGGACGCCACAGCAGCTCACGAGAGAATGAGTTTTCTGGACTCATACTCAGGGTATCATCAGATCCCCTTGTACGCTCCAGACCAGGACAAGACAACATTCATCACCACCATTGGATTGTACTGTTATAAGGTCATGCCCTTCGGGCTCAAAAACGCAGGGGCAGACTACCAGCGGCTGGTCACCAAGAAGTTCAAGGAGCAAATGGGAGACACCATGGAACTCTACATCGACGACATGCTCGTCAAAAGTAGGAAGAAAGAAAACCACCTCTCGGACCTATCAAGAACCTTCGAAATTCTCAGGAAGTACTGAATGAAACTTAACGCGAGCAAGTGTTGTTTCGGTGCCCAGTCAGGAAGATTTCTTGGGTACTTGGTCAGTAAGAGAGGCATCGAGGCTAACATAGACCAGATCAATGCAATAAATAGGGTACAACCTACTCGAATAATCTGGGACATACAGAAGCTCACCGGCATGCTCGCTGCCTTAAACCGCTTTATCTCTAAGTCCTCCGATAAGTGCAAGCCTTTTTTCCAGCTTCTAAAGGGAAATAAAACGGTAGAATCGAACCAAGATTTCTCGCGGGCATTGGATGAGCTCAAGGCTTACCTCAGCTCCCCACAACTGCCCGTCATACCACAGGAAACAAATTCCTTGTACTTATACCTCTTCGTTTCCAACCACACTGTCAGTTCTGCATTAATGTACGAAATTGCAGGAATCCAGCACCCCGTTTATTACGCGAGCAAGACCTTACTAGACGTCGAGCAGCGGTACCTACCACTGGAGAAGCTCGCCTTTGCACTAGTAGTGGCTTCAAGAAAGCTGAAGCACTACTTCGAAGCCCACACTATCAACGTCCTTACATCGCACCCCCTTAAAGAAATCCTAAGGAAGGCGAATTTGTCGGGCAGACTGTCTAAATGGTCAGTCAAGCTTGGACAATTTGATATCCAATTTCAATCAAGGAATGCAATCAAGGGGCAGTCTTTGCTGATTTCATAGCCTAATTCACAGGCGAGCAGCCTTGCAACCAACCTTAACCAGCAAAGCAAAGAGGGAACCACGCGACGGAGGGAATCGAGAAATTATTCATTGATGGAGCCTCCAACTCAAAGGGGACATGAATAGGCATTGTCCTCATTACTCCAGAGGATACAATCCTTGAACAAGGAATCAGGCTTGGATTTGCAGCCTCCAACAACGAAGCAGAATACGAAGCTTTAATAATCGGCCTCCAGAAGGCGCACACTTTGGGAGCAAAGCATTTATAGGTGTTCGGCGATTCTCAATTAGTCTCCAATCAGATAAGTGGTGACTACAATGCAAAAGATGAAAGAATGGCAGCTTACCTCACCTTAGCAAAAAGACTAATGGCTAGCTTCGAAGAGTTCAATGTCCAATAGTTTCCCAGAGGACTGAATAACCATGCTGACGCCCTAGTAGCCCTGAGTTCAGCAATCGATTCCGATTTAAAAAGAACAATCCCCATCGATTTCCTCGCTCATCCGAGCATTAGCCGTAACAGTAAGCCACCAGGCATGGAGCAGGTGCTCCAAATGGAGTCAGCACCCAGCTGGATGGACCCTCTAAGGGACTATTTGAAAGATGACATGCTCCGAGATGATAAGAAGACCGCTCACTAGATAAGAGTCAAAGTTGTTCGATTTCACTTATTTCTAGAGGACAAGCTATATAAGAGATCCTTTTTCAGTCCCTACCTTCAATGCGTTCACCCAAGGGATGTCGAGCAAGTTCTACATGAGCTTCACGAGGGAATTTGTGGAAGCCATATTGGAGGAAGGTCTCTAGCTTTCTGAACAATGAAGGAAGGCTATTAGTGTCCATATATGCAAAGGGACTCTGCGATGTATGTTCGCAAGTGCCTGAAATGCCAAGTTCACTCTCCAATGGTCCACCAACCTGCTAGCGATCTAAAATCACTGTCCAGCCCATGGCCATTCGTCCAATTGGGAATGGATATCATAGGACCACTTCCTACTGCCATCGACAATCGTAAGTATCTGTTGGTTGCAACTAACTACTTCACCAAATGGATCGAGGCGGAACCCCTAGCGAACATCCGAGATGCAGATATGATAAGGTTCATATAGAGAACTATAATCACCCATGTTGGCATCCCCCGAACCATCATCACTAACAATGGAACGCAGTTCGAGAGCAGCTCCTTTCAGAGTTTTTCTGATGAGCATGGAATCAGACACCATTTTAGCTCGGTGGCCTATCCTCAGAGCAATGGCCAAGCCGAGGCTTCCATCAAAACAGTGATCGACGGATTAAATAAACGATTAGAGCGAGCCAAAGGCGCATGGGTAAATGATCTACCATATATTTTATGGGCTTATCATACTACTCCACGATGAGAGACAGGGTAAACCCCATTCTCATTGACGTATGGAATGGAAGCAGTCATCCCCTTGGAAGCAGGCTTGCTAACAATGAGGTCCAGCCTTGTTGATCAGGGCAATAATGATGCAGCATTGCTCACCGAGCTCGACCTAGCCAATGAACGCCGCGAGCTGTCCCTAGTAAAACTAGCAAGCTATCAGCAGCAGCTCACAAGGCACTACAACAAGAAGGTCAATCCAAGGACATTCCGAGTTGGGAACTATATCCTGAGGAAAGTCCTGGGAAGCACAGTAAAACCATCAGACGACAAGTTAGGTCCAAACTAGGAAGGACCATTCAAGATAACTAGAGATGATTTGCAGGGAGCCTATCACTTAGAAACGATGGAAGGCAGAGAGATACCCCGAGCGTAGAATGCAGCCAAGCTTAAGAAATTCTATTTCTCGATTCTTCTTTTAATCTTTAATTATGAAACTAGAAGTTCATTTCCTTATCATTAATAAAAAGTTGTTTGGCAGTTGCATTCTACGAAGTATCAGTTAACTAATTTGCATTTTACGAGGTGTCAATGTATAAACTTTATAACCCACACACCTCTTCCAAGTAACAGGCGCACTGATCATTACACTATAGCAGGGAAATGACCCTCCTCAGGTTTTCGTTATGAAATATGAAAGACCTCTTAGCATTGCCCCTGGCGATATATGAAGCCCAACAGGAGATCCTTAGGCAATATGGCCAAGTCAAAATTGGTCACCACACAATGTTTGGTTGAGTAAAATCCTGATCGGATAGAGCATCCAACACCAGGTGTGACCTCGCCAATTACCACACTTAGGCCTAAGGGAGTGTGACGACACAATCTAAAAGGTAAAGTAAGGCAGAATGGTATCTCGTTGGCATACTGGATTGGAAGGACACTTACTTGATAATGCGAACATACAAATCTAGTTAGACAAGATAGGCTCAAGATTTTTTAGCTAAGATGCGGAAAATATAAGACACTTGTTTAGTGGGCAAATTTGCCCAAAACATAAATTTTATATGAATTCATCACATTTACAGTAAATACAATACATGTTTAGTCGGCGAGCTCGCCCAAAACATCGACTTTACGTCACTTCAATACAAAATACACAAAGTTACTACTGATAGAATCTTAGTGATGGTGAGGCCTCCGAACGAGATAATCAACCACTTGGGCTCTTCGACCATCGTCAGGATAAGGAACTAGCTCCCCCTCGACCTCATTCGCATCCAACTCCAATAACTGCCGAGGGATGGCATCGATGGGGATCCATTGATCATCTCTCCGAAAAGGGTTAGGCATCAGGGTGGAAGGAGAAATCGAGTTCCTCGGGACTTGCAGCTCCCTCAAGGCACTCAACTACCCCTGATGAAGGTGAGCTCTTCAAACTCTATCAGCCTCATTGGAGCATCAAGCCAACCCTGATTGTAACCATCGGCCCATACTCATCGAGGTACTTTCTTAAACAAATGCCTCAATTGGGTGACGTCCCTTTGGAGGCCAGTAGCAATCACATACACTCGCTGGACATCACCACAAAGCTCTTCCATTTCCCTAGATGAACTCCTTGTGTTCCTTCCAGCTCGTGGAACGGTTGGAGGGGTAGAGCCTCGTAGCACAGGAGGAACGTCGCTCGGGCCAGTTCTAGCTCGCAACGAGGAGGAACCTCATAATACTGTAGGAGCGATGCTCGGCGCATGCTCCCTAAGTCACGAGACCTCTCTCTTCAAAGCCTCATTCTCTTACTGAAGAACTTCCCCAATCTGGTTGATCTCAGAAGCATCTAGAAGTTTTGCTCGCAGCGTATTCACCTCTTCCTGCACTAAAGCACCAACTTCTTCCATCTCCTGGAGCTTGTCTTTCAGTTTAACGACAAGCTCGGTCTGCTCTATGAAGGCTTGTTCCTTAATCGAAATGATATCCTCACAAAAGTATGACGAACTTCGGAGATTACATCAGGTCCAAGCATTATTCCCAATTGAGAAGTGGCTGGTATATAATCACCAACATCAATCGACTACAAGCAATAAAAGGGCAATGAAAAGAAAAATAAATCAGTGCACTGGGGAAAAGAAACCTTTTCATTTCATTAATAAGGGTCAAAGTACATCGAGCAACAAAAGGGAAAATTACAAGCAAAGATACAAAGGTAATCCTAGAAGTAAATTAACTAGCAACCTCAGGCTGCCCAGAAGTAGCTGGCTGCTTCCCCTTGTTAGCTGCAGTAGAAGTACCCCCCTCAGTAGGGATAACCTCTGTCGCCTGAGCAGGAAGAACATTGATAGGAATTGTCTGGGAGGCAGAGTCAACACCTTCGATGGCTGGGGCAGGGGCTTCATCCACAATTGGCTTCGGTCCCGGGTTGTGCTCATCGAACAGAGGAGATGAAACATCCACTCCGACAGCTAAGAGGGCCTTGTTCCATCCCTTCTTGAAATTCAGACGTCTAATGTAGCTTATCTGAACCTCGATATCCTCGCATGCAATAGCCCACCCGGAGTTATATGAGTCTTCCTTAGCGGTGACTGCCTCAGACTCCTTCTTCTTCAGCACCTCGATTAGCACTTTGTTCTCCTCCATGACAGCTAGCTTGCTCGAGCAAACCAGATCATAGGCTTATCGTAACTCATTCAATTCTTTAACTGCCGCCTCCTTCTCTCGATTGGCCTCGGTAAGAGCTAGGTCGGAAGAAGCCCGAGCAGCATCAGCAACCTTCAAACTAGCCTCGAGTTCTGTACCCTTAAACTTCAAGGCAGCATTTTGCTGCTCCAGCTCGCTATTTTTCTTCATCAGCTCATCGCGAGAACGATGGAGTTCGGCGAAGTCGGTCACAAACTGCGATTAAAAGAGGATATCAGGAAAAGGAAACAACTGAAATTTATTAAAGCATTAGAGAAAGGAAAAGGTCCTACCAAGGCTAGCCTCTGACTAGCTTGCAGAGCCAACTGATCAGACCCCATCGCCCTTTGGCGATCTGAATGAATAACTGCCCTCTCGAGCAGCGCATGGGCCAATTGAGGAGAAATGGCAACTGAGGCCCCATCGGGCAATGCAGACACCGGGACTAAGGCCTGCCTGGCCTTTGTCCTCAATTCCATCTTTCTCCTCTCTTCCTCTTTCTCTTTCTCCATTCTCCTCTTCTTCTCCATCCTCTTCTATCTTCTTTCTTTCCTCTTTTTTTTTCTCTCTCTCTCTCTCTCATTTGTTCTTCTTCTTTCCTCTTCCTCTCCTGCTCCTGAGTAGTAGACCGAGAGCCAGTAGCAACAGCGCCAGTGCTGGACTTCTGCTTCTTCGACCTCTGAGCGAGGAGCACATGATCATCATCATCATCGTCCCGAATCAAATTTTTCCTTGGAGGAACCATCTCCTCGCTTGAACTACTGGACGTGCTGGAAGATTCTCGGGCTTTAGAAACCTCTTTCGAATCAGAAGAACTATCACCACTGGAGCTCCCCTCGCCAAAATTGCCTTCAGCACCGCCTACGATACCACTCTCAAAATTGCTCTCCTCCTCATCCAACTGAATAGGATCAGCAGCAGTCTCTTCAGAGGTATGAAATTCAGGAATACTATCTACCAGTCGCTCTATAAAACTAGAACCAACGTTTTTATACTCGAGTAAGAAAGCAGTAACCCGGGGATGCTCGCCGTCAGCTAGGGGCTCCCTAATATTCCAAGCTTTGACTAACTCAAAGAGACAAACCTCGTTGAGAACAGGTTTCGAGTTCTTCGACCTCATTGAAGAAAAAATAGGGAAGAGTTAGAAAGATCACAAATCAGTAAAGAAATTGAAAGAACAGAGCAAAGACTACTTATATATTCTTCCCCATAAAAGGGAACAGATAACCTATCAGACCTCAACCCCTCAGTCTGAGGGGAAAATTGTCAATTTCTATCAAGGAAGCCATCTTGCAAATAGTCCTTATGGGAATCAGGTAGGTTTACTACCAATACCCTGTCAGGACTCCTGGCTTTGAGATAGAGGACACCAGAACTAGTTCAAGAGAAGGAATAACAAAAGCAGACCTCGGCGAGCCCTAATTTGGTGCCATAGAGCTGATTTATTCTATGGACGCCATTGATTATCTTCCACACATTGGGTGAACACTGTGCAGGAACAATGTTGAAATAACTAAAGAAGTGCAAGAATAGATTGTTGTGAGGAAAAGGAAGTCTCCCTTGGGAAAGCAACAAGACATGGATCCAATGGGCACCCTCTATCTCTCTAACATTTTTGGGGGGAGAGGCGCACTCAATCTCTACCCACTCTGGGATATTGTAAAACTTCCTAAACTCACACATTGATCTATTACCAATCTTTGCCATTGGAAAACCCTAAAAAAACTACAAATTCAAAGAAAAAATACAAAGAGAAGGCACAGGGGACTTATAAGATTAAAGTTCGACCTGAACGATGAAGAATCACAAGCCCAAATGACGAGGAAGATCGAAAGCGATAAGAATGAAGACCGAGAGAAGAGATCATGAATCGCTAGAACTCGCAAAAAATGGAAGGGTACTAAGAAGCTTGAAGAGACGATTAAGACACGACTGCTCTGAATAACTTTTGAGTGTTACTAATCATAGTGCACAGACCACGAAGCAAGTGCCACCAAATCAGTCCTCAAACTTTGGGAAGAGTTGCACGATGTACAAAGGAGTCATTATGACAAATCATTTAAATTTATTGAGCCCAAAGTATGGCCCAACAAACTTAGGGGAAATTGTGGGTACTCGAAATTAAAATGATGTGATGGGACTAGACGAGTAGCCCAATTGTAGCGGCCTAAAGTCCAGACCCTCCATATCTTAATCGTCTATGATTTAGTCTTCTCCCATGATCCCGTTAAGAGAGAATCTAGGAGAAGATGGAAAATGTGGGGGATTCTAACACCCCCACTCCCTGAAAATGGACATGTATATAATAAACCCTAGGTCCGGGGCATAGGACACGCACTGCATTTTCTGTAATCGCTATCTAGAGTATATAGAAATAATATTGACTGCACCACTGTGGACGTAGGCATTTTTACTGAACCACGTACATATCTTGTTGTGTGATTGGAATTTTGTATTCCTTATTCTGCTTGGTGATTGTGCTTCTCTTATCTCTTTGTGTTGAATAATAATTGTCATCACAGTTGCAATTCTCGATCTATTATAATGTTGAGGACGACCTCTATATATAGTGCTTGGGTGGTGGAATGTACCCCCCAAGCATGCAATGTACATGTGCATGGAGATCCAACTAGTGTAAGCATGACACCGGGATGATCTCAACTATATAATGATGACCTCAATATTCCCTCATGTGGAGAGAATGATTCAATTACAATAGATTTATCCACGTGTTCTAAGTGAAACATATTCGTGTAAAGTCTCAGTTGTCTTTGATTGGTACCAACCTCGGCCTGGATGAGTACGAGGTTGGTGTTTCCGACCCTCTCCATGTCTGAGATAATCATATGATGACCTTGGCTGAGATACCAGCCGAGGTTAGATGTCTGGAATGTCGGCCAGTGCCGATGTTGTCTTGTAATGTCTGAGCTTGTGAGGCTTTGTTGATCTTAGGTGAAACTTGTAATGTTGGACAGGGTCAATATTGATGTCGATGCTGATGGATAACCCCTGTCCATACTTACCTCGGCTGATGTCCAACAGAGGTTGATGTAGGGGTTGAAGCGATGTCGACTGAGGCCGACCTTCATAGTGACGACCCTGATCATGGATGACATGGGCTTTTGTTACCCCGACCATAAGACTGGCCGAGGGTATCAGCTCTGACTAAGAGGGTGCACTTGGGGCATATTAGAACCATTCATAGATTCAAGATCAAAGACCAGCATATAACCATTCACTTATCTTTTCTTCAATATAGACGCAAGTTGTGTGTTTGGATTACATTATAACTCATGGAAGTTTTTGTAATACCCCGTAATTTTATTGATATTTAATTATGGGATTAATTAAATTAAATGAGAATTAATTGGAAATTAATCTGGATATAAATACTAATGAGGTGTGAGTTGGTATTTGATTATGATGTGTATATATGAATATTGAAAATATTAAAATTATCGCGAGACTGAAATACGACAATTTGGAAAATTTAGTTGGGACGCGCGTATCAGTCGCGTCAGGAATGTAATTATTTGAATTAAAAGGTGAATTTTATTTTTATCAACCGAATGGTCATTTTGAGTGTGCCAACGAGTCCGGAAGGGTCGAAATAGTCGAAAAACACTAGTCGAAGGTTTAGTTTGGGTCCCGGGGTATTTTTAGGCCAAACCGGTAACTTAAAAGGGTATTTTGGTAATTTTAAAAATATGGGAATTAAAACCCACGAAAATTAGAGTTAATATTTATTATTCTAAAGGGGCCACTAAGTCCATTACCAGTAAAAGTTTAGAAAGTGGGCTACGGGAGTTTTGAGAGAAGTTGGAGAGAAGTTACAAGAACCAAAACCAAGCCATCTTCAACCTTGGGAGAAAATCTGTAGAGAAAGGAGAGAATCAACCTTCATTCACCAACATCAATTCTAAAGAACAATCTAAGGTAAGTGATATAGTATTTTTAGTGCATTGAATATGTCTTCCATGCTTAGTGTAGGAATTATCTTATATTGAACTTTTTGAAGAAAACCCATGAAATTATTGGAGAAATTTTGAATTTGGGTTAGGATTTGCATGTATAATGATGATGGACTGATTTAATATTCGAAGAGATATATATATGATGATTTAAAAACGGATTTATGATGAGTAATTGGGCATAAGAAAATTATGAGTTCACGTTCATAGGGTTTGGGGAAATATTTGGAGATTTATATTAATTCCATGATGATTTGTAAGATTTGACCTCTTAAATATGTTAAGGAATGATCTAGGGTGATTAGAAATGGTTTATATACGTTAGAAAATAATTTGGTTGGTCTTAGGGTGGATTTAGAGGAGAGAAGAATTGAAAAAAACGGATTTGGGAATTTTTGGGCTGAAACTGCCATCTCGTTAGAAGACCTGCCCAGATCATTAGAACGACCTCGTTCGAATGAACTTCTAACGAGATGACAGTATGACTTGTAACAAGTTGGTATTTCATTCGAAGCCCTTCGTTCGAACGAACTCGTTCGAACGAGACTTCTAACGAGTTGACAGAATGACTTTTTGTCCTGAATGTATTTCTAGTATCCCGTAGACTTATTTTAATGGTGAGATAACCTTCCCTTATTTAACTAATGGGTATAGTTGGGAGATTGGGTTACATTGAAGAGTAAAACCTAGAATCTTATAGTAAATCGGATGACATTTGTGGTTTGGGAAGCGAGTAACAAATCACGACGTGAGAAGAGTTAATAACTTAAATACATATGAACCGGGGACTTGTGAGTTGTATAATACTAAATGTTGGTATACGAACGAGAAGTATACCACTAATAAAATATTGTAATATCTAAGATGTGTGAATGCTTAGTATATGTAGTTATCTGTGTATAACATGCCTACCGTACTTGCTATCATGGGAGGTTGGCATTCGTTTAGGGCCATCTAATCTTTGTGTGCCTACGGGGGAGATCTAGATTGGTACCTCGAGGACATAGGTCAGAGAAGGACTTATTGAGAAGTTAATAAGTCTTCTAATCATGGGAGCGTAGGTATGTGCGTGACCCATGTGATGTGAACTATGTTCGCCTCCATTGTTTGTGATTATTGTCAATGAAACATTTCCAAAGAGATTCGGAATACGTGGTCCTCATGTACGTGATGCTCCGGGATTTGATAGCAGAGTATGTGTCCACCGCAGCTTAGTCTCGGGGTGCTAGGATTGTATATTTATGGTGAGAATAATATACTGTTGATTGAAATGAATTGTCGTGAATAATTATGAGAATAACTAATAGTAACGGTTTGTAAAGTGAAAATGGAAGATTTCTAATAAATTGTAGTGCTAAAGTGGGGAAACTGTTTAATAAGGTACAGTACTCTATTAAATAGAAGATGTTGGGATTTGAATTGGATATCATATAGAAAAGTTAGATTTAACATTGGACTAGATAGATATGGGAGCAACTAGAATGGGTACGGGTACGATAGGAGTGCACAATTAGTTGAGAGGTGAGGAACTCATGTGAGTGCACACACTATCATGTACTTTATATACAATGTTTAATGATATTAAACACTTGCAAATTTTTAAACTATTTTCACAATCGGGCTCTGACCCGTTTGTTTTCAAATCTATTTTTTTTTTGTAAAACCTTTTAGGTGCCCAGCCACAAGGACACCATGCATAGGAGTTCTATTCAGGTGACGTGTTGTAGCTGCTGTGGAAGTTACAGGACCTTGACAGTAGACGCCTCCATCTTTGATCTTGATTCTATTATCAGATTTTCTTATTTTGGTGGGCATGTCGCCCCATTCCTTTAGAGACATCTTACATTTCAGTTATTTCAGACTTTGGGTTGTAATTAATTTAGTGATGCAGACTTGGTATTTATTTATTGCAGTATTTGGATGGTTGTGAGGAGTATTCCTCCAGACTCATTATTATTTGATGGTTATTCTATTATGATTATGTTGTGGTGGTTATGTTAGCATTTCATAATTCACTTGTTGTATAATAATCGAATTTAATTAAAATTGGCAACTCACTTTTTAAATACTAGGTGGTTAGTAAATATTAAAATGTTTTCGATAGTGATGCTATGAACTAAACCAACTTGGCATTTTGTATTAATTTAATAAAGGAGTAGCTACCCGGTATTTAATTAGTCGGGGTGTCACAGGTGGCATCAGAGCATGAGGTTCTAGTGTCCTTAGGATTTGTACTGCTTATTATGTTTCCACTGAGCTTTCTTTGATGTAGAGCCCTATATTTTAGGACTGTTGTATTCTTTTGTCTATGTATCGCTCTTCATCTATTTTGAGATAATAACTGCGAACTTATAAGACTTTACTCTCATTTCAGATTCCTCCACGACGTGCTCAGCGAGTTCCTAGGGATGCACAGCCAGAGCCACTGCCTGCACCAGTTCAGGGCATTATGAATGCCACAGAGGTTGCAGCTATTGTAGCCCAAGTAGTAATTGCCACCCTAGCCGTTGTACAGCAGGCACCACCCCAGATGCCGGTAGTCGCGCTAGTTCAGGCTCATACATTCCCGTCTACTTGGGAACGCGTCCGTGATGCTTTTCAGAAAGCACACCCTCCGGAGTTTGCAGGTAGCTCCGATGTTGTGGTATCCAGTCAGTGGAGGAAGGACATTCAGAGGCACTTAAGGATGTACGAGTGAAAAGATGTTCAGAAGAAGATACTGTCTACTTTCAAGCTAGTAGGATCTGTATTGCAGTGGTGGGAGTCCATTACCACCGTGGAGGAGAGGTACGCCCTCACTATTCAGGAATTCTGGGTGCGGTTCGATCGCAAATATTTTCCATCAGCTGTTCACACTGAAATGAGGAGGAAATTGATGAACCTCAAGAAGGAGGGCAGGACCGTGGCCGAGTATGAGGACGAATTCACTAATCTCTTGAACATTGTTCCCGATGAGATACCGACTGAGGAGAAGAAGATTCAGAAGTTTATGGATGGATTGACTTGGAGGATTCGTCAGCACTTGTTGGGTAATCTCTCGTTGGCCACTTATCCTGATGTGGTTAACGCTGCATTACTTCACTGGCAGGATCATCGCTTCCTCATGTCTGAGAGCAAGAGATCAGGGGAGTCCAGCCAACAGGGCAGGACCGGGGGAAATGGCACCAGCGGGGCACAATCTGCTCAGGGACAGCACAAGCAGGGTGACCAGGGTTTCCAACAAGAGAATCATAAGAGATTCAAATCTGGGGGTTTCAGAAGTGGACAGGGAGGTTTCAGACAAGGCCATTAGGGTCAGAACGACCATCAGGGCCAGTAGGGTCAGAATGGTCAGCAGCAGTAGTTTCAGCAGGGCCAGTATGGCCAGGGGAGGAATGGTAACGGCCACCAGGGCCGAGGGCAGCAGGGACAGCGAGGGGGAAACTTCTCAGGGAAGTGCTTCGTTTGTGGCAAGACTGGCTACAAACGCTAAGATTGTCCTGACAGGGGTAGGGACCCACAGCAGCAGCAGCAGGGTGTCCGACACGATCCACAGAGGCCTATGTTTCCTGCCGCCCTCCCAACATAACCACAAATGGAAGCACTACCACCCATTCCAGTGGTCCCAGTCCAGCAGGGACAACTTCAGTATGAGAGAGTGTATCAGCTCCAGCATGCCACAGCCCCACAGGATCCACCGGCCATTGAGGGTATGTTCTCTATTCAGAGGACTATGGGGTGTATTTTATTTGACACGGGGGCCACACATTATTTTATTGCCATGAGGTTTGCAAGCACTATTGGGTTATTAGACACCGTCGAGAGCACGGTTACTTGTGTAGATTCACCATTGAGTAGGGGTTCTGTAATTTCACTTATTTGTAGAGGTGTGGGTATAGAGATCGGAAGGTTTACTTTACCCGCTGATATGTTAGTGTTAGAGATGACTGAGTACGATGCGATTATTGGTATGGATTAGCTAGTTGCGTACCAAGCCACGATTGACTATTTTAGTAGAAGTATTATCTTTGTCATTCCCGGGCAGGAGATGTTTTTAGTGGCGATGCCTCGCCCTGAGGGAGGATCGTCCACTCACTTGTAATATATAGAGGATGAGACCTCTAAGGAAGTGTTGATACCACTCGATGCGATTCCAGTTGTTAGGGAATTTGCCGATGTATTTTAGGATATACCTGGACTACCTCCGAGTAGAGAGATAGATTTTGTGATCGATTTGACGCCGGGTACTCGGCCTATTGCCCGCGCACCTTACCGTATGGCTCCAGCAGAGATGAGAGATCTACGAGATCAGATATAACAGTTGTTGGGTCAGGGGTTTATCCGGAGGAGTACTTCTTCGTGGGGTGCCCTTGTGTTGTTCATAAAGAGGAGGGATGGATC
Organism: Sambucus nigra; assembly: GCA_949130495.1. Lineage (NCBI taxonomy): Eukaryota > Viridiplantae > Streptophyta > Magnoliopsida > Dipsacales > Adoxaceae > Sambucus > Sambucus nigra. The sequence goes on along the minus strand of OX422213.1, from coordinate 628,990,278 downwards.
GTTGAGGTTATGTGTAGATTACCGAGAGTTAAATAAAGTCACGATACGGAATAAGTATTCGTTGCCCAGAATCGATGACTTATTTGACCAATTGAGAGGGGCTTCCTTCTTCTCAAAGATTGATTTACGATCGGGATACCATCAGTTGCGTATCAGGGAATAGGACATCTCGAAGACTGCTTTCTTAACGAGATATGGTTCCTACGAGTTTCGGGTTATGCCTTTTGGCTTGATCAACGCTCCAACGGTGTTTATGGACTTGATGAATAGGGTGTTTAGAGAGTTCCTAGACCAGTTCGTCATTATCTTCATTGGTGATATTCTGGTTTACTCCCAGACAGAAGAGGAGCACGCCGAGCATTTGAGACAGGTTTTGTAGACGCTACATCAGAACCAACTTTATTCAAAGTATGAGAAGTGTGGGTTTTGGCTGAAGGAGGTTCAGTTTTTGGGGCATATCATTTCAGACCGGGGGATATCTATTGATCCGGGGAAGGTATCCACGGTGAAGGAGTGGGGATAGCCCACGACACTGACTGAGATCCGTAGTTTCTTGGTCCTAGCAGGATACTACAGGAGGTTTATTCAGGGTTTCTCAAAGATAGCGGGTCCTTTGACACATCTGACTCGCAAGGGTGTGCCATTCATCTGGAGTGATGCCTGTCAGTTGGCATTCGATGAGTTGAAGGACAAGTTGACCTCAGCACCTGTGTTGGCATTGCCAAGACCGGGAGTTGAGTATCTAGTCTACACCGATGCGTCCTTACAAGGACTTGGAGTTGTACTACAGCAGGAGAGTCAGGCCATAGCTTATGCTTCACGTAAGCTTAAGACTCACAAGAAAAATTACCCCACCCATGACTTGGAGTTAGCGACAGTTGTATTTGCCCTTCGGATTTGGAAACATTACCTCCTGGGGGAGAAGTTTCGGTTGTTCACGGATCACAAGTCTCTACAGTACCTCTTCACGCAGAAGGAGTTGAATATGCGTCAAAGACGGTGGCTTGAATTTGTGAAGGATTATCAGTTTGATATAAAATATCACCCGAGGAAGGCTAACGTGGTAGCAGACGCGTTGAGCCGTAGGCTAGTAGATGAAGTGGCTGAGGTGTGGAAAGAAAAGTGGAAGGAGTTGGGACACCAGGATGCTGTGGCCCGATCGTTCATGTCTGTGATGACTGTTACGCCGCAGATTATAACAAGAGTGGTAATGGCCCAGGCAAATGACTCATTCTGTCAAGAGCAGATAATTCGATTACTAGCAGAGGGAGCTGAGTCCTATACCGTTAGTTCAGATGGGGGATTACGCTTTAATGGGAGACTAGGCGTCCCGGAAGGGGAAGACTTGTAACACGAGGTGATGGCAGAGTCGCACGGCTCACGGTTCGCGGTACACCCTGGTGGGGATAAGATGTACCAAGACATGAGACGTCAATATTGGTGAAGTGGAATGAAGAGAGATATTGCCGTGTTTGTTTCTAAATGCGTGAGTTGTCAGTTGGTAAAGGTGGATCATCAGAGACCGGCAGGACTTCTACAGTCATTAGAGGTTCCGACGTGGATATGGGAGAGCATATCCATGGACTTTATCACGGGGTTACCTACGTCACAGAGGGGTCACGACTCCATTTGGGTAATTGTGGACCGTTTGACCAAAGTTGCTCATTTTCTGCCCGTAAGGACAGACTACACTACGGGACAATATGCCCAGATTTTCATTGCGAAAACAGTGAGACTTTATGGTGTGCCTCTAAATATCGTGTCTGACCGAGACTATATATTTGTTTCATGGTTTTGGGAGAGTTTCCAGGAGGCCATGGGCACTGAATTGCAGTTGAGTACGACTTATCATCCGAAGACCGATGGACAGACCGAGTGAACAAATCAGATGTTGAAGGACATGTTGCGTATGTGCATCCTAGACTTTGGGGGTGGATGGGAGCAGTACCTTCCACTGGTGGAGTTTGCTTATAATAACTCCTATCAGTTCACCATTGGTATGGCTCCATTTGAGGCGTTGTATGGTAGACCTTGTCATTCCCCAGCATGTTGGTTAGAAGTGGGGGACAACAAACTCCTTGGGCCGGAGTGTGATTCAGGATACTTAGGCAAGGATAGAGATGATACGGAGTCGCATTCGGGTAGCTCAGGACCGGCAGAAGAGCTATGCTGATGCCAAGAGGTTCTTCAGAGAATTCAAAGTGGGGGACCAGGTTTTACTTAGAGTATCTCCTATGAAGGGGATTATGCGTTTTGGAAAGAAGGGGAAACTGGCACCGAGATATGTGGGGCCATTTCCTATCATCGAGCGGATTGGGCCAGTTGCGTATAGACTTGGGTTACCGGAGCGCTTGCATAGGATTCATGATGTATTTCATATTTCCTCGCTAAGGAAGTATCTTATGGACTATTTGGCCCATACTCACATTGCTTTGGAGGACATCGATCTCCAGCCCGATAGTTCCTACGAGGAGGGGCCGATTGCTATTTTGGACCGAAATAAGGGGAAACTACAGTCAAAGATAGTACCGTTGGTGCGTGTTCAGTGGCGGCATCATAATGCTGAGGAGTCCACATGGGAGCGCGAGGATGAGATGCGCGAACGTTATCCAGAGTTGTTTTTACCAGGTACTTTTTAGTTCCGAATTTCGGGACAAAATTCTGTTATTAGGGGGGAAGTATGTAATACCCCGTAATTTTATTGATATTTAATTATGGGATTAATTAAATTAAATGAGAATTAATTGGAAATTAATCCTGATATAAATACTAACGAGGTGTGAGTTGGTATTTGATTATGATGTGTATATATGGCAATATATGAATATTGAAAATATTAAAATTGTCGCGAGACTGAAATACAACAATTTGGGAAATTTAGTTAGGACGCGCGTATCAGTCGCGTCAGGAATGTAATTATTTGAATTAAAAAGTGAATATTATTTTTATCAACTGAATGGTCATTTTGAGTGCGCCAACGAGTCCGGAAGGGTCGAAATAGTCGAAAAATACTAGCCGGGGGTTTAGTTTGGGTCCCGAGGTATTTTTAGGCCAAACCGGCAACTTAAAAGGGTATTTTGGTAATTTTAAAAATATGGGAATTAAAACCCACGAAAATTAGAGTTAATATTTATTATTATAAAGGGGCCACTAAGTCCATTACCAGCAAAAGTGTAGAAAGTGGGCTACGAGAGTTTTGAGAGAAGTTGGAGAGAAGTTACAAGAACCAAAACCAAGCCATCTTCAACCTTGGGAGAAAATCTGTAGAGAAAGGAGAGAATCAACCTTCATTCACCAACATCAATTCTAAAGAACAATCTAAGGCAAGTGATTTGGTATTTTTAGTGCATTGAATATGTCTTCCATTCTTAGTGTAGGAATTATCTTATATTGAACTTTTTGAAGAAAACCCATGAAATTGTTGGAGGAATTTTGAATTTGGGTTAGGATTTTCATGTATAATGATGATGGAATGATTTAATATTCGAAGAGATATATATGATGATTTAAAAACGGATTTATGATGAGTAATTGGTCATAAGAAAATTATGAGTTCATGTTCATAGGGTTTGGGGAAATATTTGGATATTTATATTAATTCCATGATGATTTGTAAGATTTGACCTCTTAAATATGTTAAGGAATGATCTAGGGTGATTAGAAATGGTTTATATACGTTAAAACATAATTTGGTTGGTCTTAGGGTGGATTTAGAGGAGAGAAGAATTGAGAAAAACGGATTTGGGAATTTCTGGGCTGAAACTGCCATCTCGTTAGAAGACCTGCCGACTCGTTCGAACGACCTCGTTCGAATGAACTTCTAACGAGATGACAGTATGACTTCTAACGAGTTGGTATTTCGTTCGAAGCCCTTCGTTCGAATGAACTTGTTTGAACGACCTCGTTCGAATGAGACTTTAAACGAGTTGACATAATGGCTTTTTGGCCTGAATTTATTTCTAGTGTCCCGTAGACTTATTTTAATGGTGAGATAACCTTCCCTTATTTAACTAATGGGTATAGTTTGGAGATTGGGATACATTGAAGAGTAAAACCTAGAATCTTATAGTAAACCGGATGACATTTGTGGTTTGGGAAGCGATTAACAAATCACGACGTGAGAAGAGTTGATAACTTAAATACATATGAACCGAGGACTTGTGAGTTGTATAATACTAAATGTTGGTATAAGAATGAGAAGTATACCACTAATAAAATATTGTAATATCTAAGATGTGTGAATGCTTAGTACATGTAGTTATTTGTGTATGACATACCTACCGTACTTGCTATCGTGGGAGGTTGGCATTCGTTTAGGGCCATCTAATCTTTGTGTGCCTACGGGGGAGATCTAGATTGGTACGTCGAGGACATAGGTCAGAGAAGGAATTTTTGAGAAGTTAATAAGTCTGTTGATCATGGGAGCGTAGGTATGTGCGTGACCCATGTGATGTAAACTATGTTCGCCTCCATTGTTTGTGATTATTCTTAATGAAACGTTTCCTGAGAGATTCGAAATATGTGGTCCTCATGTACGTGATGTACTGGGATTTGATAGCAGAGTATGTGTGAACCACAGCTTAGACTCGGGGTGCTAGGATTGTATATTTATGGTGAGAATAATATACTGTTGATTAAAATGAATTGTCGTGAATAATTGTGAGTATAAATAATAGTAACGGTTTGTAAAGTGAAAATGGAAGATTTCTAATAAATTGTAGTGCTAAAGTGGGGAGACTGTGTAATAAGGTACAATACCCTATTAAATAGAAGATGATGGGATTTGAATTGGATATCATATAGAAATGTTAGATTTATCATTGTACTAGATAGATATGAGAGCAGCTAGAATGGGTACGGGTACGATAGGAGTGCACAATTAGTTGAGAGGTGAGGAACTCATGTGAGTGCACACACTATCATCTACATTATATTCACTGTTTAATGATATTAAACACTTGCAAATTTTTAAACTATTTTCACAGTCGGGCTCTGACCCGTTTGCTTTCAAATCTATTTTTTTTGTAAAACCTTTTAGGTGCCCAGCCACAAGGACACCATGCATAGGAGTTCTATTCAGGTGACGTGTTGTAGCTGTTGTGGAAGTTACAGGACCTTGATAGTAGATGCCTCCATCTTCGATCTTGATTCTATTATCAGATTTTCTTATTTTATTGGGCATGTCGCCCCATTCCTTTAGAGACATCTTACATTTAAGTTATTTCAGACTTTGGGTTGTAATTAATTTAGTGATGCAGACTTGGTATTTATTTATTGCAGTATTTGGATGGTTGTGAGGAGTATTCCTCCAGACTCGTTATTATTTGATGGTTATTCTATTGTGATTATGTTGTGGTGGTTATGTTAGCATTTCATAATTCACTTGTTGTATAATAATCGAATTTAATTAAAATTGGCGACTCACTTTTTAAATACTAGGTGGTTAGTAAATATTAAAATGTTTTCGACAGTGATGCTGTGAACTGAACCAACTTGGCATTTTGTATTAATTTAATAAAGGAGTAGCTACCCGGTATTTAATTAGTCAGGGTGTCACAGTTTTTTTTATATAGCCGCTGCTAAGTTTTTAACAAAACTTTTAATATATTTCGTTTAGTTTTTTATAGAAACATTTGTGGTAGGTAATTTTTTTTATGACAGTAACTTTGTCGATTTATTTTAGCAATATCATGTTATGTCATAATGTTTTTCATATCATGATGTTTATCTCGGTTCACTATATATATCCACGATAAATATTAAATTATTCTATGATATCACAATAGTGTTAATCTCTTATTTTTGTTAGACTTTATTGCATTAATTTGTCAATATTTTTTTGCTACATTAAGAATTTAGTATTTAAAAGTTTTGGGCCTGAAGTTTCACAACCGTTATTTAATTTTTTTTATAGCCTGAAGTTCGCAATTGATGTTCAATTTTTTTGGAGATGATAAAATGTACCGTAAAATAAAACCTGAAGTTTTGATTATTTCTATAATAGGTCAAGTAATAAAAAAAGTACCATAACAATTATTTATATTTTTGAGCCGAAGTACCGACAATTTTTTCTTTAATCAAACTTGAAGTTTTGATTTTTGGGACTCGAAGTTCCCAGTAATTGGGGCCTGAAGTTCTCAATTAACTTTAAATTTGGGACTTGAATCGTTAGTTATAATTATGGACCTAAAGTTCCAAATAATATATACCCTCTATCAAAACCCAAAGTTTGGATTATTTCTATCATAGAGTAAGGGGATTTAAGTGTCCCAAAATAATTTATAATTTGGACCTGAAATTCCAAATATTTTTTTTAAAAATCTAATCAAACCTGACGTTTTACAAAATATGGTAGAGAAAGTCCTTATACTTAATAAAATTGAACCCGAAGTTCAATTATTTTATGTGTTGAACTCGAAGTTCTCACAAATAAATAACAAGGACCTGAAGTTCCTGAATCAGTTGGACCTAATAATTATTGTGAGTAAAAGTTTAAGAATTATTATTTGTAACTATGGTACAATTATCCTCATTTTTTAAAAGAAAAATAAATATATAAAACAAAATTTCATACCCGAAGTTCTTAAAATTTGGGACCTGAAGCTCCCATACGCATATTCTCAAAATCAAAGCGAAATTTTTGATTATTTAGGGCAAGGACCTTAACATCCCATGAACGTCAATGTTGAACCTTTGTAAATCAAATTGAACTAAAAGTTTTATGTATGGAATGAGAAGATTTGTTATGAACCCGAAAATTCATACTTAATCTAAAATAGAACTTGAAGTTCTAAAATATTAAGATTAACATTTTTTTATTGTGTAAAACGTCAGGTAGTTAGTATATTGATTTACATTTTTTTATGCTTATATGATTAGTGGATTAAATTTAAATTTTAATTAAATTATGTTAAAGGTATGGATCTGAAAGTAAGCGCACGCAATGACACTTGTCTGGTAGATAGTGAGATAACCCACATTATTTTGAAAAACTAGAAGTTTTTCTCGGACTTGGTATACATTACAACCAATATTTTCACTATAGCTGGTCCTGCTAAGATTATTGAAGGCTATGGAAGAGCCCACATGGTGTTACCTAATGGTACCCACTTATTCGTAAATAAAGCTATATACTTAAGAAATTCCAGAAGAAATTTATTGAGTTTTAATGAAATAAGAGTGAACGAGTATCATATCAAAACATGTAATGAAGGTAACAAAGAGTTCCTTTGCATGACTTCTAGTGTTGCAAGCCAGAAGCTCACACTAGAAAAATTTCCTACATTATCCATGGGGTTATACCATACAACAATTAATGTTTTAGAATCATATACTATCATGAGCCGAAAATTCGATGATACCTATAATTTAATATTGTGGCATGACCGATTGAGTCACCCTGGATCAAACATATTACGTCGAATCATAAACAACTCATATGAGCACTCTTTAACAAATAAACAACTTACCTTACCCGATGATCATTTTTACACCCCTTGTTCTCAAGGTAAATTAATCACTAAACCATATTTTCTCAAAATAGCTTCTGACTTACCATCCTTTTTACAAAGAATTCAAGGGGATATTTGTGGCCCCATCCACACTTTTAGTGGACCTTTCAAATATTTTATGATTTTAATTGATGCATCTACCCGTTGGTCACATGTTTGTTTGCTATCTACTCGTAATTTTGCTTTTGCAAAATTACTTGCTCAAATCATAAAACTTAGAGCACATTTTCATGATTAACATATTAAATCCATTTGTTTAGATAATGCGGGAGAATTTACTTCTCAAGCTTTTAATGACTATTGTTTGTCACTAGGAATTGATGTTGAGCATCCAATCCCCATGTTCACACCCAAAATGGTTTAGCTGAGTCTTAAATTAGACGATTGCAACTTATTGCGCGACCTTTACTTAAGCAATTTAAACAAGCAGTCTCTGCTTGGGGGCATGCTATCCTTCATGAAGCTAAGTTAATTAATATTAGACCCACTGCTTATTACCCATTTTCACCTTTTCAACATTATGTCTGAATATTAACCAATTGTACCACACTTGCGTAAATTTGGTTATGTAGTGCATGTGCCCATCCCCCACCCCTGCGTACCAAAATGGGTCCCCAACATCGTTTAGGAATATATGTTGGTTATGATTAGCTATCAATCATTCGTTATATTGAACATCCGACAGATGATGCGTTTACTGATAGAATTACGGATTGTCATTTTGATGAGACCCGCTTCCCGCCGTTAGAGGGAGGAAAGAACATACCAGAAGTACGACCCGTTCCTGAAGAATGACGAGGACTAACATGGAACACCTACACTTTGTCTCATCTAGACCCCCGTACTGCTCAATGTGAGCATGAAGTGATAAGGATATTGCGTCTTCAGGAAATTGTAAATAAATTACCCAATGCATTCAAGGATACTACAAAAGTAACCAATTCTCATGTACCCGTTACAAATGTGCAAAGCAGAATTGATGTACCAGTGGGACAAATGTTGACATCAGTATCAAATGAATATGTTGCATGCCAGAAGCATGGAAGAACTATAGGTTCCAAGGACTCTGCTCCCCTAAAGGGGAGATCAAATGAATAATCATACCCTAATAATACTCTCGAAGAGGTTATGAATAAAAGATCCACTTTCTTTGAAACCCCTGAAGTGGTTATTATTTCTGAAAACACATAAATCACTGAAGTGACTATACAAGCCCCTGAAGAAGCGAATGTACCTAATACTAATAATAATGAGATCTTTATTTTTTATACATATTCGGGAGAAATGTGGGATCGTAAAGAAACTGTCATCGATGATGTATTTTCATATGCAGTAGCTAGACAAATTTCAAAGGGCAGTTATAAAGATAATGAACTATATAATTTAAATGAATATCGACAAAGAGTAGATTGACCAAAATGGCAAATCGCCATCAAGGCAGAACTTGAGTCTCTAAATAAACGTGATGTATTTGGACCTGTAGTATAAACCCCAAACAGTTTTAACCTGGTAGGTTATCGGTGAGTTTTTGTAAGAAAAAAAAATGAGAAGAATGAAATTAGTCGATATAAGTCACGACTTGTGGCAGAAGGTTTCTTGCAGAAACCTGGGATTGATTTCGAGGAAACATACTCCCCCAAATATCTGATTAGCTTAGCATTTTTTCAAAATCTTGATATGAGACTCAAGGATGTTGTGACTCCTTATTTATAACGGTACATAGACACAGAAATATACAAGAAATTCCCTGAATGATTTCCTTTGCCTAAAGAAAAACCAAGGAGTACCTATTCGACCTGACTAAGACGTTCATTATACGATTTAAAATCATTCGGAAGAATGTGGTATAATCATCTTAGTGAATATTTATCTAAGGAAGGGTATGAAAACAATTCAATTTGTGCTTGTGTATTTATAAAAAAATTCTCAAAAGGATATGCATTAGTGGTAGTTTATGTGGATGACATAAATTTAATTGGGATTCTAGAAGAGATTGAAATAACTGCTTACTATTTGAAAAAGGAATTTGAGATAAAAGACCTTGGAAAACTAAATTTTATCTCGGCCTGCAAATCGAGAAAAATTATAGTGGGATTTTAGTCCATCAGTCTAATTATACTGAAATTGTATTAAAACGCTTTAATATGGATAAAGCGCACCCACCGACTAAGTACCCCGATGGTTGTCTAGTCTTTGGACATAAAGAAAGATCCATACTGTCTTAAGGAAGAAGATGATGAAATATTGGGTCCAGAAGTACCCTATTTAAGTGCAATTGGTGCATTATTATACTTGGCACAATAGATTAGGCCGAATATCTCATTATTATACTTGGGCTGGTATTAAGCTTATCTTAAGATATCTGCGTGGAACCACTAACATGGATTTATTTTGTTCCTATAATTATAATTGTTCAAATTAGTTGGTTATGCAGATTCGGGATATCTCTCTGATCCCCATAAGGGGCGATCTCAGTCTGGTTATGTATTTCTTTACGGTAATGATGCTATTTCCTGGCTTTCTACTAAACAAACTTTAATAGCTACTTCTTCTAATCACTTTGAAATTTTAGTTCTTCATAAAGCTAGTCGTGAATGGGTATGACTGGGATCTTTAATTCATAATATTCGTAGTTCTTGTCAATTGTCTTCCATTACAGATTTTCCAAGTGTCATCCATGAAGACAATAATACATGTATATCACAAAATAAAGAAGGATTCATCAAAGGAGACAGAACCAAGTAATTTTCACCAAAGTTTTTCTTCATTCATGAGCTTCTGAAGAAAAATGAAATTGAAGTCATGCAAGTTCGTTCAAGTGATAACCTAGTTGATTTCTTCACAAAGTCACTACCAAAGGCGACATTTTAGAAGTTTGTGTACGAGATTGGAATGCGTCGACTCCACCAATAGTGAAATTAAACACATCATTTAGGGGGAGCATCTTATCAGTGGGAGGATACAAGAACAAGTAATTTTAGACATTTTTGCGCTGTACTCTTTTTTCTTTAACTAGGTTTTGTCCCACTGGGTTTTTGTGACACCCCGCTTATAATAATAACGGGTGGCCAGCCCTATACTAAGATAAACAGGAATCTCAAGTAGATCATTCTCATCATCAACTGTTTAATCTAATTAAAACGTAACTAACCACCCAAAACTAAAATAAACAGATGCTAATTTTTTTTTTAAACATACACGACAATACAAGGAACTATGAACCAACACATACAATGACTACAGAACATGATCATATAAACATATGTACAACAAAGGATATACCCAAATATACTGTCGGGTCATAGAAAATACAACATTCACTGATGAAAATATAAAAGAGCAACATATATACAACTCTTGGGTACATACACACAATATACGAAAATGGATCCTTAACTAGATTTACAAAAATAGGAAGCGGCTATAACAAAATCCTGTAACATTCTGCATCTGCTACAGCTCCAAGAAGTCTGGATATGATAGGCATCATTGGAGTCCTTGCGGTGGGACACCTATAATATAATACAATATATGTATAGCAAGATAAAAGAAATAAACGAGTCAAAGCCCAAGGTTCAAAAATAATTTTAGCAAGTGAATTAAATGCATAATAATTTTGAATGCACAATTTCATAATTAAAGTGGTGTCGCACTCCTTTGGGACATAACCTCACCTCTCAACTATAGCGCGCACCTAAACGTAAGCATGTGAACCTCAATTAAACTACCCGATACATCCTAGGGATAATTCATCTGAAAACTACGTATAATCTACATTCGCGTAACCCACTATATCTAAAACCTAACCAGAGCCCAAACTTATACATTAATATATCTAAAATATATTTTATTGGTTTCTAATTATTAACTTTCATAAGTTGTCATCATAAGATATCACACATCATTATTAATGCTAGAAATATTCTCCCACTATTTCACACAAAAGGACTAAGTACAAAACACAGTGCGCTAAGTTTCGTGCGTGGGATGTCTCGCAAAACGAAATCCAAATAAGGAACCCCCCCCCCCACCCAATACATTATCGCCTAACACTGTCAGTCGTGATAATTCGTGAGGCCCTCAGTCCATATTACACCCCTTACTTCCGATTCTTCTCAACCAATTTAATCAATTCATTATACTAAGAACAATAATCTAAAATTTCCTAGGGACTAACATCTCTCAGCTCCTTACATTTGCAACTTTCATGCGTGGGACATTTCGCAAAGCAAAATCCAAATAAAGACCCCCCAATACACTACTATGTAGCTTGTCCGTTACTGAAATCCGTCGGTCCAGGGTCTAATTCTATTAATATTTAACCGCTCATCATTTATAACTTTCACTAGTTATCAAACGCATATATGCATACATAATATACTATACATATCTAGTATATCTATACTTATATATCACACACTATATAAGTATAACAACCATCCCTCAAATCTGTAACTCAATGGATGTAGTCTCTCTGGGTTATCATCTTCCAGGGCATACTCACACATCAACTCGGGTACCAGCGGTCGGACTCTCACACCGACTTGGTAAAAACCAAATCACAACGTAGGGGAAGTGGCCATAGTTCCTCACTGGAAATAAGACGAATCATACCCCAGATGTCTTACCCCCGAATAAAATCACACGATATAAATAATGGACGACTTTTACCTAGGGACTATACTCTCCCTGCTCCACAAGCCTGCGAGATTCACCCACATCGCGCAACTTCCCATGATAGCAGTAGAGGGGTATGCACTACATAATAAATATAGTACATGCACATCATATATACAAACCGTCACACAAGGTATATACATTCACGCCATATATATATATATATATATATATATATATATATATATGTATGTATATGTGTGTGTGTGTGTGTGTGTGTGTGTGTGTGTGCGTGTACACACACGCATACCATCTCACGTCCTCATGTATAAAAGTAATAAATCCGACCGTATGTATATAACTCTCATATACTAACCGATACATTCTTGCATACACTCCCAATTCATTTTATTATTCAATTCCTCACTTGAAACTTACTAATCCATCACACCTATGACACGAATAATCGCCCAATTTAACATTACTAAGGACACACTACCTCTCTCATCTAGTACATATCCGCCATTATGTAAATTCTTGCTACTCAGAGAATCTACGAAAGGATTCGGTATGTTAAAATCCCAAATATACCTCCATAATAGCCTCGATGTAACTCCACCATTGTGTCATGTCATAGACCCGCCTTTTATCTCAAAACATATTGATCATAACATAATAGAGGGTTTCCAAGCACTAAACCCAATTAAAAAGGAGAAACACAAAAATTACCTAACTGCAAGGACTGAGGGTGCCCAAAAACGAACCGATCCGATTCATTAAAATTGCCAGAAAACTTTTTACGACCAGACCGCTACGATGGTCTCCTACTCGGATCGGTCCAAACTGTACAGTTCTAATCCCATGAAATTAATACTCAAAACCTTACTTCTAAACTTTACAAGATTTTCCCTACATCTCTAGAACCCTATTCTAATTCACTCCAACAATATCCTAACATCAAAACCCATCCTATATATGATCCCAACCATTTCATCAACCCCCCCCCCCCCCATATATATATATATATATATATATATATATATATATATATATATATATATATATATATATATATATATATATATATATATATATATATATCATCATCATCAAATGTAAGAATTTATCAATAATTCAAGGGTTCTTACCATTAAAGCTCAAAATCAACTAAATCACCAACAAATTATGAAATAACTCACACACACAATCATTTAGCAAGTTTAATCACTTGCCTCAAAGTTGTAGAGGTCGAATCTTCCTCGAATCCGTGTATTTGAGCTCTCCAAAGCTCCAAGGTTTTTCTTCTTTTCTTCTCTTCCTCTTCTTTCTTTGCTTTCTCTCTCTCTCTCTCTCTCTCTCTCTCTCTCTCTCTCTCTCAGGTTTATCACAAATGAGATGAGACTAACTTTCCAAGCCTAAATAACCCTTATCTCTAACAATTTCCAACTTTAAGATAATACACACTTCAAATGACCCGTTTACCTATATTCAGGTCAAACTAGCGCAAAAATACTCCGAAACCCAAATTCAACCCCTGTACATTCATTTTGATTACCTCGACCCACCCCGGATCAATCGTGCACTCTAAATTGATATTTAATGTTTCGATAATAAAATACTGATCTAACTCTATATAACTCACACCAATGCCCCGATTGAGAAGTAACCAAAACCCGTCGTTAATACTCATAGAAATATTAACTCTTCCTTAAAATTACTATTTTAATTCTCAATTAAATTAAATCACACTTTTAAATACTAAAAAAAATGCTCAAAAGTCAGGGGTATTACATTCTCCCCCTCTATACGGGAATTTTGTCCTCGAAATTCGGATAACTGCTATAAACTCAAAGCTCCAATTTACTCTCATTCTAATAATGGATCATAGTAAAACATCATTTAACTAGGGTGCCCATACACCCTATATCGGTGCTTATCAGCACAATAGTGACTCGAATCCACTAGTTTTCAATCGTAATATAACTTCCACTCATAGTTATAATTGCATACCTGCACAGTGACCGAGGTACCAATAAATGAACTAATCTTAGGCTCATAATGCCACAGGGATACGCTAACTCCCAATAATTTAATCCATTAAATCGTACTAAAATAATAATTATAAAAAATGTTTGAAGATTTAACCTTTCTCAATTTCCGACATTTCCTAATTTCATGCGGGGGAGGTCTCGCAAGCGAAATCCAAACAAGGAACCCTCCCAATACACTACTGCACAGCTCTGTCAGGGATTGAGATCGGTCAGACCAGGACTGATGTTTTAAAAGATTTTGTTTCTCAATTTATATGGCTCCATAGGCATGATAAATAATATAAAAAATAATTTTATGTCTACTGACACACAAATCAAATAATTTATACTCAAGACACCAAGCGTCAATCAATATATGTTCTTACCAACCTTGAGTTCTAAACACGCACACAACCATGAGCTAATAATTTTGGCTCAAGAATGAAGCCACTAAACCCTGAATCTCATCAGTAAAAAAATAACTCATTACATCACATCAAAATATTGCCACGAAATAGACCCTTTTCACAACTGGGACATTGCGAATACATGCATCTTGCCTAACAATAAAACGATAGTCTTACCAGTACCACTCAACACGGCTGATACGTTTGCACTCCAAAAAAATCATAATTTTACTAACACATCTCCAAAAAAGTCTATTATCCCAAGAGATACCATCCAAATACCACACTTACCCTCCTCAAGGTATTATATACACAACCTGGTTATAATGGCCAACCTCTCACTAAATTCAACCCACTCGCGAATTCTAGAAATGACAATCTTATAAATGACAATCTTACATGAGACGCTCCTATTATCACTCAAAGCATGACCTATACACATAGGAAAAATGTAATTTATATATTACCTAAATGATCTAACTGCCTTTCCTCATCAATGGGTCCCTGATCAAATTTCTCTTGTCCGACTCGCCCACGAATTGTGTAGGGGTTGTACATCCCAAACCTCTTAAAAAAGTTACCCTCTGCCTCTCTCAGGACAATCCCTTTTCCTATGGCCTATCTTCCCATAAAGGAAACATTTCCACGTAAATTCTTCCTGTTTACCCTGAGGAACAAAACATTGTTGTAGCCCTTGATAATCCTGTCTAAAGCCACTACCATAAAATCTAAAACCTCCTGAACGCTGTCGCTTACCTGAAGCCCCTAAAGGGAGATCCTGCTTCTCCTTCTGCCTATTCCTCAACCATTGTGATGATTGTGCCGTAATGGAATCACCTTCTCCCAACTTACTTGCAATTTTCGGGTCCCAAAAATTTTTATTCCTTTTTGAATGAAGATGATGATCCCGACAATGTAACAATGCTGCATTCATCACATCGATAAAAGTCAGTAACGTCGGCTTACCTAGAAAATGTTGTTAAATTCACCAATATAAACCTCCCAAGAACTTTGATATACGTTTCTCCTCCGTATTTACCTCGTTGGGCACAAACTTAGCCAACCGGGTAAATTCCTCTTCATACTCCGCCACCATCCTGTCCCCCGGCTTCACCTCTAACAATCTTCTCCTCATTTCTATTTGAATTGCTGAAAGAACATACTTACGATCAAATCAATCCCAAAAATCTAATATAGACATCGTATCCCTCTATTCTGAAGTAGTAACCAACTCCCACCACTGGAGAGCGCACCCGTATAACTTAAAGGTGGCAAGTAGTTGTTCCTGAACATCACTACATTCTACCATATAGAGATGACGTTGAATATCCTTTTTCCACTGACTTACTATGACCACATCGGCTCCCCCTTGAAATTCTGGAGGATGACCTTTTTGAAAAGCTTCTCTATCTCTTTCCCACACAGACAACCCCATGAGAGTTTGACCTACCGGCGCTACAAGCTGTTGCTGAGCTTGAGGAAATTGTTAAGCCATGGCATTTATGGCTGCCTTGACTTCTTGAGTCACAATATTAGCAACCTCTACTGCAGTCACTGTCCCCTGAGGCATTTTGGGCTCCACATTATCTACCCTTCTACATACTCTATCCGAGCGACCTCTTTTCGTCGGCATCTGAAATAAGAGTGAACTATATCAGCACACAGTTCAAGCAATTACACATCACAGAAGATCGTAAACGAAATATGAACGCAACAGTCCTAATAATAGGGATTTATGCCAAGAAAGCTTACGAAAGAATGTAGAAAACCCACACAGATTCTATGACACTAGAACCTGATGCTTTGATACCACCTATGACACCCCGCTTATAATAATAACGGGTGGCCAGCCCTATACTAAGCTAAACTAGGAATCTCAAGTGGATCATTCTCAGTATCAACTGTTTAATCTAATTAAAACGTAACTAACCACCCAAAACTAAAATAAACGGATGCCAAAAATAAAAAATAAATAAAAAAAACATTCACGGCACTACAAGGAACTACGAACCAACACATGCAATGACTACAGAACATGAAAATATAAACATGTGTACAACAAAGGATATACCTGAATATGTTGTCGGGTCACAGACAATACAACATTCATTGATCAAAATATAAAAGAGCTACATATATACAACTCTTGGGTACACACACGCGATATACAGAAATGGGACCTTAACTAGATTTACAAAAATAGGAAGCGGCTACAATAAAATCATGTAACATTCTGCATCTGCTACAGCTCCAAGGACTCTGGATATGATATGCATCATTGGCGTCCATGCGGTGGGACACCTATAGTATAATAGAAAAGATATAAACGGGTCAGAGCCCGAGGTTCGAAAATAATTTTAGCAAGTGAATTAAAATGGATAATAATTATGAATGCGAAATTTCCTAATTAAAGTGGTGTCGCACTCCCTTGGGACTTAACCTCACCCCTCAACTATAGCACGCACTTAAACATAAGCATGTTAACATCAATTAAACTACCCGATACATCCTATGGATAATTCATCTTAAAGCTACACATAAATTACATTCAAGTAACCCACTATATCTAAAACCATAACCACTTATATTCTTCTACTATGGTCTCCTAAGTTCACGCCCAAACTTATACATTAATATATCTCAATTATATTTTATAGGTTTCTGTTTATTAGCTTTCACAAGTTATCAGCATAAGATATCACACATCATCATTAATGCTAGAAATATTCTACCACTATTTCTCACAAACTCAAGGACTAAGGATCAAACATCTCCCACGCCCAACATTGCGCAAAGTTTTGTGCGTGGGACATCTCGTAAAATGAAATCCAAACAAGGAACCCCCTGATACACTACCGCCTAGCACTGTCAGTCGTAAGAATCCGTTAAGCCCACAGTCCATAGTACACCCCTTACTTCCCGACTCTTACCAACCAATTTAATCAATTCATTATACTAAGAACAATAATCTAAAATTTCCTAGGGACTAACATCTCTTAGCACCCGACATTTGCTACTTTCATGTGTGGGACGTCTCGCAAAGCGAAATCCAAACAAGGAACCCCCCGATACACTACTATGTAGCTTGTCCGTTACTGAAATCTATCGGTCCAGGGTCTAAGATTATAAATATTTAACCGCTCATCATTTATAACTTTCATTAGTTATCAAACGCATATATTCATACATAATATACTATACACATGTAGTATATTTATACTTACATATCACACACTATATAAGTATAACAACCATCCCTCAAAGATATAACTCAATGGATGCAGTCTCTTAGGGCTATCATCTTCCAGGGCATGCTCACACATCATCCCGGGTACTAAAAGTCGGACTCTCACACCGACTTGGTAAAACCAAATCACAACATAGGGGAAGCGGCCATAGTTCCTCACTGGAAATAAGTCGAATCATACCCAATACGTCTTACCCCTGAATAAAATCACACGATATAAATAATCGACAACTAAGACTTGGGGACTATACTCTCCGTGCTCCTCGAGCCAGGGGGATTCACCCACTTCGCACAATTTCCCATGATAACACTAGAGGGGTATGCACTATATATATATATATATACCATCTTACATCCGCATGTATAAAAGTAATAAATCCGACCATATGTATATAACTCTATTACTCTCATATACTAAACGATACATTCTCGCATACACTCCCAATTCATTTTCTTATTCAATCCCTCACTTGAAACTTACTAATCCATCGCACCTATGATATGAATAATCGCCCAATTTAACATTACTAAAGGAACACTACCTCTCTCACACTTACATCTCTAGAACCCAATTCTAATTCACTCCAACAGTATCCTAACATCAAAACCTATCCTATATATGATCCCAGCCATTTCATCAACACACACACACACACACACACACACACACACACACACACACACACACACACACACACATATATATATATATATATATATCATCAAATGTAAGAATTTATCAACAATTCTAGGGTTCTTACCATTAAAGCTCAAAATCAACTAAATCACCAAAAAATTATGAAAAAACTCACACACATAATCATTTAGCAAGTTTAATCACTTGCCTCAAAGTTTTAGAGGTCGAATCTTCCTCGAATCCGCGTATTTGAGCCGAAAATCTCCAAAGTTCCAAGTTTTCTCCTCTTCCTCTTCTTACTTTGCTTTCTTTCTCTCTAAGGTTTCTCATAAATGAGATAAGACTAAAGTTCCAAGCCTAAATAACCCTTATCTCTAACAATTTCCAACTTTAAATGATAATACACACTTCAAATGACTCTTTTACCTATATTCGAGTCAAACTAGCTCAAAAATACTTCGGAACTCAAATTCAACCCTCTTACAGTCACTTTGACTATTTCAAACCATCCCGGATGAACCGTGCACTCCAAGTTGACATTCAAAGTTCCGATAATAAAATTCTGACCTAACTCTATATAACTCACACCAATACCCCGATTGAGAAGTAACCAAAACCCGTCGTTAATACTCACATAAATATTATCTCTTACTTAAAATTACTATTTTAATTCTCAATTAAATTAAATCACACTCACAAGGTAATTTAAATACTAAAAATAAGTGCTCAAAAGTGAGGAGTATGACAGTTTTCCTAGTAAAGGTTTTAACGGGGCAGCATTAAGCACGTCCAACACCGACTCAATGATCACAAAGAATTGTACTCTTTTTCCTTCACTCAATTTTTTCCCAATGGGTTTTCCTTAATAAGGTTTTAATGAGGAAATAATCATTCAATGGTGGATATGGTGTACATCTGAGGGGGAGTGTTATAAATATTGTATTTATCTTATTTAAGTGGATGTCCACTCCCATTAGGACTCTACCAATTTATACTATAAATAAGGGGTGACCCCTCAATTTTTGACACACCAATTAACGAAAAATCTTCCTCTTTCTAAAATTCTCTATGTGCCCTATTTCTATTAACAAACCAGAATTAATAAGCAATTTTTAACGTTTCCAACTTTAAAAGGTTTTCAAAATAGTTTCTCGCCAAAGAGCATGGTTCAACTTCTCCAACTTCGAAGACGTTAAACTTCATGTGTGATTTGTCCTCGGCAAATCATGAAAAAGAATTCAGTACAATTTCTTAATTAAAAATTCAACCTAACTAGGTCAAAATATTGGAATAATTAGGCATTCCTAATACACTTGTTCGCCACTGATAACTAATTCTACAACTTAGTATAATAAAGCTATTAATAGATCTATCTAAGTGCATTAGTCGAATCTAAGGTCGTATACATGATTCAAATATAAATCAAATAGTAAACATTGGAGCAAGTTATTTAGTCTATAAGCCGACTAACTAATCATTTTATAGGTAACCTAATCGGCAAAAAGATTAACATTGACCATAAGCTTAAATAATGATAAATTACTCAAATCTAACTTCATTTCATTGATTAAAATATGTTGCAATATCAATCACTGATCAAAATATAGTAAAGTAAGTATAAATTTATTATACTGGATGCTTTCCTTGTGCCTTATTCGTTCTAGCAGGAGGATGAACAAGGGTATATGTAGAGTTAATTGTTTTGAAATCCCTCAGAATTTGAATATTTTTGTTGCTCGGTCTATCAAGAAAATAAGGAGGACGAACTATTTCATAGTCATCATGAAAACCATAACCCCCGAAATACTCACTAATCAGGCATTGGGGAATGACATTAGGAGGAATTCATTTTGTGTCCAACTGGAAAGGGGGCTTGTCATAATCCAAGAGACCTGGGTCATTCCAGTGCCATAACTCACTATTTTGGTCATACTTTAGCAAGGTCAACAAGTTGGCCCAGTCCCATTTATAGCCTTCACGGTTGATTTGGGTAAGATGATCATCCATGTGGGCTAAGGCTTCATTATAACCCTCCATCCAGACTTCCCTTAGTTGCTTGTGGAATAGTAAGGTTATCCTATCCACTTGATCTTGAAGTTTTTTAAGGATAATATCTTTGGATTTTAACTGGGTAGCTTAGTTGGCAATACTTTTTTTAGTCCTCTCTTCCTCAACTATTAGTCGAACACCTATACTTTGTCTGGAAGTTTGCCCAGACCTGGTCTTCTTCTTCTTCTTCTTCTTCAATGCTACTAGCTCATCCAAAAGTCTTGCATTTTCAATCTCTAAAACGAAAGCACCTTCATCTGGACCAGTAGTAGTTGATCTTTCCAGAAAGTTTATTTCATCTCTCGGGGCATTATTCTCTTTCTCTAGCATTGCATCAATTGATCTGGCATTCTCTAAATCTTATTTTAAAGAAAGTTCGTTCTTGTTCACTACAAAAGTGATATATTTTAGCTTAGTGTCAAAACCCCAACCTTCATTTCATAATTTATGCTTAGCATCATAGTCTGTGTGAAGTAAGGTTATGGACAGATTTTGATCTTTCTGAAGTTGCTCAATCATTTCATAATATGTAGCTAATAGTCATGTCTAACAAAAAATGAAGATGGATATATGACTCCTTCACTTAGTCGGAAACATCTGGGCCGAGCAACACTAACAAATCTTTCGGTGATAAGGGAATATAGCCAACCTCTAATAAGTTTTTAGTTTGCCTTAGCAGGTCAGATGTAGCATTCCTAGCATCAAACTATAAAATTACAAGTGTATGAGTTCATAGGTAAAACCCAGAGGAGAAAACAACACAAAAATAGCAAATTAACAAGAAATATAGACCATTTAAAGACGTAAAGATTTGAGACAAGAAAAGGTGTTCTTTCATTGATTCATCATTGAAGTATAAGAATTGATGCGTCATAAAAAAGTAAATTTATTGAAAAAAGAGCTAGACATTCTCCGTGTCCTTATCCTAGTCTTAGTTGGTTGGAATTAATGTTGGACACCAAGGAAGACTTAGGAGGCGCTACAGAGGATTCCCTGATCCTTCCTCATCATTAAATTCATCATCTAGATTGGGGGGAGTATCAGGATCATGTATATGGAAAAGTTTAGAATTCTCCTCTGTGCCAACCAACTTCAAGGCCTTAGTCGATCCTTTCTTGAAGGAACATTTTTTGGCATACTTAACCTGAGCAGATGTAGCATAAATGGCTTTCTCCTATCCCTTATCAAAGGCAGCTTTGGCTTTGGCCTTCAAAGCAGCCACCTTGACTTCAACAGATTATGTTGTTCTTGTGGCGTCTGAAAGTTTATCTTCGACGGCCTTAGCCTTACTTTCAGCCTTATCCAACTTCTTCTCGAAAGTTTCATCTCTCTCCTCGATAGCCTTTTTTACCTTCAGATGCATTGGCCCTGTCATTGACCTTTTTTAGATCCTCTTCCCATGATTTCTGTTTTTCCCCTAAGTCTCATTAGTTTTCTTCCAAAGAATGCTTCATACCTTTAAAGGCCTCTTAAACTTCTCCCTGAGAAGAATGAAGTTAGTCGTCTTTTTCCATCTTATGGTTAAAGTCAACCTAAAACTATAAGAAGGGCAAAAGACCATATATCGTAAAGAGTTCATCGTCATGGAGAAAAATAATAGATTAGGAAAAAAATTACTAGTGCCAAGTTATGGCAAGCTCTTTCAGTCACAACCTGAACTTGGGCAAATGGTCTGATCCTTCTTTATCAGCAGAAAGTGTCCCAGATTTAATCAAATACCTGGCCAGCCCAGGGTTAATAGCAACAACGGTTGACCCAATGTCAAGGTCAGCCTAAATTTTCCTCACCAACTCTTGTTGGTCGACAGTCTTCTTGGAATCTTATGTCTACTGCTCGACCGGTGTCTTCTGAACTTATTGTTTTGGATAAGACAAACCTCTCCCCAACCTCTTCAAGTGAGGCTCAACAGTCTTAGTCTCCTTAGCACCAATAGGCCTCTTGTCACTGGCCTAAGACTTCTTTTTTAGCGTGCGACTTGCAATAGACTTTTCATGTGGAAGTAAACTTATTTGCCGAATAAACCCCTAACACCTACAAGTTAACGACGTTATCCAAAAGGGGAACAATTCAAACTTTTACTTGAATTCTAAACTTAGCTTAAACAGGTTTTACTTAGCCAAGTTAATTAAGTCCTATACTTCAATTATTTAGGATAGTTTCTAGTTATTACCCTACCTTTTCATATGAGGTGATATATGGCAGATTTGTAAAAATAAAGCACATTGTGTTTATTTTACGTCGCAAAAACCCTTCCTTGGGAAAAACGATGAACTCCGCTAGGAGTTACCTAATCTACTTCCACTAAAACAATAAAACCAACAGGAACGATTTACAAACAACAAACTTGACAAATAAAGAAGAAAGATATAGCGATTACCCCACACGACCAAGACTCCTCCCTAGTTGATTATTCTGCTCTCTCTTTAAGTCTGTTCTCGCTTGTTATTGCGTTCGACACTTCTCAGCTTCTCCCTTTTGCTCTTCTAGCTGAAGATTAGCTCAGTGCCTATTGTGCTATTTTCTAGTGAAGTGATAGTGTGTGGTGTACTATCCTACATGACACACACCCACACTTAATGAATACACACCGAATGCTATGCAACATATTATATCTCGTATATATCTTCGCAAGTCTTATGTCAACTCAAGTCAAGTCTTCTTGACTTTCAATACAGTTTTGAAAAACTTTATTTTCTTTCTTAAATCTTGAACACTAGACTTGTTCAAATATTTACACGATAAATGTGTCTACGTGATTATAACGTGATTGAATATGTGTGAGTGATATGATATGAAACAATTCCTGAAAATCACTTAAACAAGAAAGATATCATATATACACAAGAATCAAGACTGAAAAAAATCATGCAAGTGTTTCAAAGAATATTTTGATTAAAACAGATGCTAATCTAATATAATACCACAAAACAGCTTGAATCAGTTTTAACAGAATACAATATTCACAAATATGACAGATTCCTCTACATGCAGTGTTGACTAAGGAAAGTAGAAATGTCGAAAATTATTTTAAGAAAGAAAATCAGGTAGTTCTTATTCTCACACTAGGTTTCAAGAAGTCTAGGTTTAAGCAACTAAACCAGAAATGATGTTTTCTATTATGTAACAGATTTCTTGAAAATTTTAAAACGATATGTTTTAAACAATTAAGATCACAAGAAGTTGTTCGTGTGCATAGTGCTTATATATATATAAAAAAACTATACTTCAGCAGGACACTACAAAAATATTTTAGATCTAGCAGATAACAGATCTGAAAATACAAATAAAACTCGAACAACAATAAGAACACTTACAACCAGATTTTTCAAAATGAAAAATCAACAAAATATGAGATGAGAGATTCTGATAATAAAAGCATCCACGCTTGAATCCACAACAGGGTTTTGAGACTCAGCAATGGCTTTTGAAGAACACACAAAAGATTTATCTCTGAAAATATTGGTGTATAATCTCTCTCTCTCAAAACTTTTTGGCAGAACTTTGGCACAAAATAAATTTTCTCGGGTTAAAAAAATTGAAGATCAAAGGTCTGTATTTATAGACAAAAGAGAACCAGTCTGATTCGGCCAAAAGAAGTCACAAGGATTGTGAAACATGTATACACGGGTAGATTAAAAGTAATCTAGAGGTTGTAAAAGAAACAAAAAATATAGCCTTAAAAATCAGACACGTGTTACCACAGCTGTAACCAACTACAAAGCGTAATAGATACGCAAAATATTATTGCTGTTGTAACATTACTGAAATGACAACGTTTAAAAAAAATCAAATACCAGTTCTGGTTTATCAGAAAAACCGTGGGCAGAATTACTCTGGTAAAAGGAGATCGATGCCAGCTGTAAAGGTGTTACCGTTGTAGCACAATTTACGCACGATGTCATTTAATAAAAAACATGAAATCAATTTTGAAAAAAAAACTAAATGCGACGACGTTTAAAGAAAAAAATCGAAAACCATCTTTTGGTTTCTAAGAGAGAAACCGTGGGGGAAAACTGATGCACCAAAGGATGGTCAAATCATCACAGATATAGGGATACACGAAATCATCTAAGGAGACAAAACTAACAACATACACAAAGGCTAAAAGCCTAAAGATTACTAGGCTATTACAAAAGCTATTAAGAGCATCCACAATGGGGATGCAAAATGCCAAACAAATTTATAAATTAACAAAATGGGACGACTCCAGTGGTGGGATTAATTCAACAGATTATGTCCGTCGATTTGTAGTGGTTCTGCAAAGTTACAAACTGGGAAGAGAATTTGCAAAGGGTTCCTACGAACTTCATTTATTCGTAAGAATTCTTACGAACAAATAAAGTTCGTAGGAACTCGTATCAATTATAAATAATTATTTTTTATTATATATTTGGGTTTTGACGAACTTTAGTTGTCCGTATCATTTCTTACGAACTAATGTTGTTTGTAGGAAATATGAAACATATTTCCTACGAACAACATTAGTTCGTAGGAATCAAATCTCCAAAAGATGGTTCTCCAACACTGTGGAGTTATCTCCAAACGAAAGGTAAAATGTTGTAAATTTGCCTTTCATAATGTTCCACGAGTAGAGTTGCTCTAAAAGCTCTTGAAAAAGTAACAACACATATGTAAGGGTCTAAATCTCACAGGGTATAGACAATGCTATTATGGAGATACATATATAAACTATTGTCCACATAATATATGGACCACCATGCACATATTAGTGTCACATATTATCCAGTAATATATATATATATATATCAACACACGCATATGAAGCACCTTATACCTTTGACTTGCTTAAGTCTATACTGTATAAGTGTTCAACTAGTTTGGAAATAGTGACAAAATTGGTTGTCCATCCTAGAATCCAAAAAGCCTCAGATCTAATCTCTCTAATCCTCTTCAATGATCCATGAAGGTATAAAATGAATCACACTACACACAATTAGAAGTGCATACATGTGTTCATATTGCTTAAAATTGAGTGTGTGTTTAATTTCCCTTGAATTGGTGCTTTAATAATTTTTTGGGAATTTTTAAATAATTTTTAAACCTTTTTAATCTTTTTTAAACATTTTTTTAATAAATGTTTTTATTAATAAAATGGGATAATATAATTTGTGGGGTTAATATTCTATTTTGGAAACTTCTGTTTTCATTAAAATGTTTGGTTGGGTAGGAACTCAAAGCGCTAGAGACTTCAGGGTGATGTTTTGTAATTAATTTGACGCGCGTGTGAGAGCCACTCACAGGCCAACACTTGTCATCCTCCGGGTGAATGTATTTGTGTTTGTTATGTGAGAGGGTTGGATGGATGTTTGATGATCGTTGGATCATTCCTAATCAAGGGTCTGCATGTGTTCTTGGTTAATCCCGGTGCTATCCATATGATCCAATCAGAATCATTTTAAACCACCGTTGTTTTATAACCTTTGGATCAAGTCAAACCTTACAAAACTTGATCACAGCCCTTGATTTCCCTCGAACGTCCAGAACCTTCCCTCAGCCCTATAAATACCCTCCTCTTCTCAGCCTTAGAAGACTTTTGGGCATTCGTCTTTCTGAGAGAAAAAAATAAGAGAGAAGAGATAAGTGAGAGAGAAGAGAGAAAAGAAAAAGAGAGAAGAGAGAGAAAGGGAAACAGTTAGTCCAAAATCAAACCCTAACCCTTAAACACTTCAACTCAGAAACAAACCTTCGTTTATATATCACCCCAAACACATCCTTTAGTGTTTGAGAGAGAGTAGTTTGTTTTTATTGAAGCTGTAACCTCATTATCTTTGATCTTGTACACAACTTAAACATTCATGTGAAGATCTTGTTTCTTTTTCATAGAAACTTTAGATCTACACTCTGCATGTTACATTTTCACTATATCTGCATATTTTCTACTTGTTTCAAGAAAATCTTTACTGATTTGGTTTTGAAAATGTTTTCTGGTTTCCTCTTACGAAACTTAACTCTGACCTAATTGGATTCGCACTTGGAGGGTTTTCAATCTCATATATTTTCAAAAGAGATTGATTAAGGTCTTGGCCGATTTATGAAGCAAGATATCCGTGGAATCTGGGTTATATTTAAAGGTCAAAAAGGGTTCGAGTTCTGTGAGAAAGAAATAAACTAAAATCACTGCATATAGTCTTTATATGTAATTTATTAGGACTGGTTGTAAATCTAAGTGTGTGTGAGTTCATGCATGTGAATAGGAATCGCTACACAAACACTTAACACACTACTACACTGAAAGTGTTGTGTTTAAGATCTGAGATCATTGAGTCGACATAAGGAAGCTAAAGCAAAGGAAGTTAGCAAACTGAAGAAACATCAACAACAAATCAGATCTATGAGAAGTTAGAAGGACACCAAGTGGGGTATATTCCTAAACTTAGAATAGGTTGATTTGTGTGCTTGCATGTTGTATTGTTTGTAACTAATTTTTGTTATTAGTGGATTTTTACTTTTGTGACTTAGAAGTCACCGTGGATGTTTCCTCTGTTGGGAGAGGTTTTACCACGTTAAAAACTGTGTGTTGATTACCTTCATCTACTCATCTCATTCTATAAGTGTACTGAATTTTTGAAACTGCCTTAGTTTTTAAAAACTGATTACACATTCTTAATTACTCTCGTACATAAGTTTCTTTGTAAACAAATCTTGTTTATAATTTTTATTATCAAAAGAAAAAGGTTTCTCCAACAAACAATTCGGAGTTGCTTATACAGTTTAACCTTGTGTTAAACGGCATTAGCGACGTTTTTCAATTGGTATCAGAGCCTTGTTAACTTTTATTTCAAAAAGATCTTGTGTTTCTGAAATCATTTTCTGAAAAACCTAACTATGGACGAGAAGAATGAAAGGTTTGGTAATCTGTCCAGACCTCCACTCTTTGATGGAAACAACTTTGCTTACTGGAAAGTAAGAATGGTTGCCTTCATCCAAGGGACTTTAGGAGATGATGTCTGGGACATTATCGAAAATGGATACACTTATCCTACTAAACCAGCCACTGAAGGAAGTGATGAGAGGGTAAAGAAAATCTTAAGTGAATTTACCCAAGAAGAAAAAACTATTTCTCGAAATAACAATAAAGGCAAGAATGCCATTTTTATGTCTATTAATGAGTATGAGTTCAAGAGAATCTCATCTTGTGCCACTTCTAAAGAAGCATGGGACACATTAATCACTGCCCATGAAGGAGACTCAAGAGTTAAAGCTGCTAAAACTCAAATGCTTATCCAGCAGTACAACTCTTTGATCATGTCTGATTCTGAGTCTTTTGATGATTTTTACATGAACTTGACTGATATAGTCACTAAGTTGCATGCTAATGGTATTACTTATGATAGAAATGAAATTGTTTCTAAAATCCTAAGGTCATTACCACAAAAGTTGACAGTAAGAGGTATGCTATTGAGGAAATGAATGATCAAAACCTTACCCCTGAGTTACTCAGTAGCAAACTTAGGACTGTGGAAATGGAATTAGACTTTAAGAAACAATTGAATCATTCTCAAAGAAAATAACCTAACTCTAACTTGAGTTTTGCCTCTAAGATACCCAAACTTGAGTCTAATTTGACCAACTCTGACTCTGATGAGGAGTGTGATATAGACAAACTAGATAATCAGATTGCCTTGATGTCTAAACAATTTAAGAAAATTGTCAAATTTCGAAACAAACAGGCAACTAAACAAGGCAAGCCTAATTATCCTACTCTGTCTAATCCCAAACCTCATGAGAGAGGTCTTGACAAACATCCTAAGGACAACAATTCCAGACCCACTAGAGACCTTAAAAAGATTGAATGTTTTAGATGTGGGAAACTAGGTCACATTGCTCACGATTGCAGAGTTAATCTGAATAAAACCAACACACACAATAGAGCCAATGTCTGTAAAACTTGGAATGATTCAAGTGACTCTAATGAAGAGGAACTTGAGTCATTTAATGTACTTTACCCTTGCATGTCTTTTTATGCTAAGATCATTTACAATGATGATACACATGTGTGTGATAATGATGCTCCTACTTCTGCTTGTGTGAATACTGCTTTGATTGGCCTAGATGCTTTATTGTCTGAAAATGTTGCTAGTTTTAGTTCCGTGTGTGTGAGTCAAAGTGATCTCGATAACGACGATGTAAATGGGTGCGTGAGTACTAAAATTGGATCGTTAGGGGTCACTACACACACTTCACTGAGCGACTCAGACACAGATGACCTCCCAGATATCCATACCTTGTATGCTAAAACTCTTAAAAAAGGCACTAGACTGGAGAAGACTGTTAGAGATCTGACTAAGAAATTAGATGATCTAAGTCTTATTGTGAAGTTGAATGCTGAAGAGTACACTAACCAGTGTCTGTCTCATCAATCTGAAATTGAAACTTTTGATCAAAAATTAAAAGAGTTGACTAAAATTAATGAAACTCTGGAAATGAAATACAAGGGAACATTATTAGAACTGGAGGAAGCAAAAACAAAGACAGCTACTGTTTTCAAAAAGTTTTCTAAGTTTGAAAACAATTCAAATTGTTTTACTGACTTTGTTGTTGACTCCAAGACCAATTCTGATGATAGAACCGGTATTGGATTTTGCCCTAAGAACAAACCACAAACTACTAAACTTGAACCTATTAAGTTTGTGTCTGGGGGAAAAAGACCAATTGAAACATGTCCAGACTTTCATTAGATTAAAAAGGAATTTGATCAAAAGCAACAACAGAAAGACATTGGAGAGTCTAGTAATTCTAAGGCTGACACTGCACTTAAGACTAAATACGTCTGTCCTTTGATCAGAAAGGCTGATTCTACCTATAAGACCATCCCTCCTAGGAATAACAATTCTGAACAGATTGCTGTCAAACCTATCTTTAGAAGTTTTCCTAAGGAAATTCATCCCTCAAGCAATCAATATTGCTCATACTGTGACATTTATGGTCACTCCTTTGAAGGTTGTTATGCTAGGTGTCTAAACACCCCTGTGTACAACACTTCTGCCTACAAGAACTTTAACTATTCTAGGCAAAATCGTAACCATTATGTCCTTCCAAGACAACCTGATAAGAACTCTAACTACAGAAATAGAAAGACCAAAACTAAGAGTTCATTTAAGAGAAAGTCTCCCAGAAACTTTCCTAAACCAAAAGCTCAAATTTTTCACAATAATCAGTTTGCTGCTCCAAATGTTTTTCGACAAAAAGCTGTCTCTCGAAAATTTTATCAAATGAGGGCAAACTTGCGCAAAATTAAAACTAGAGCTATTTGGGTTAGAAAAGAGGATCTTTTACCCCAAATGAAGTGTAACATTGTCATCACTGCTTTAAAAGCTGAACACACTTCATCTGGTTGGTATTTAGATTCAGGATGTTCCAAACATATGACAGGAGATGAAACCAAACTTTTAAACAAAACCAGATTTGCTGGTGGGAAAGTTGTTTTGGTGATGGTGTTTCATCCCAGATCATAGGTAAAGGAACCCTAAAAGAAGAAGGAATGCCTGTTCTCGAAAATGTTCTATTAGTTAAAGGCCTTAAAGCCAACCTCCTAAGTATATCACAATTTTGTGACTCTGACCATACAGTCACCTTTTCAAAGAACAATTGTAAAATTCTAAATGATAAAGGTGAATGCATTATTACAGGATTTAGAACACCTGACAATTGTTATACTGTCAAGACTAGTTCTGAAACCTGTAACATTGTCAGAATGGATGACAATGAAATCTGGCATAATCGTATGGGTCACTTAAGTTATGATATCCTTGGAAGATTGTCTAGTCAAGAGATTGTTAGAGGAATTCCTAAAATTAAACCTATTTCAAGTGTTGTCTGTGGTCATTGCCAGGAAGGAAAAATAGTTAAGACTTCGCATAAAAAGGTTAAAGACATTCTCACCTCTAGACCTTTAGATCTCATCCATATGGACCTTATTGGTCCTTCTAGAACTGTTAGTTTTTTTGGACACAGTTATATCCTTGTCATGGTTGATGATTTCACACGATTCACTTAGGTTGCCTTCTTAAAAAATAAATCTGACACGTTTCAGAATTTTTTGAAAATTCTTCTAAGAATTGAAAATGAGAAGGACACACAAGTCAATCGCATTCGTAGTGATAGAGGGGGAGAGTTAATAGACACAGGAATAGTTGAATATTGTGACTACAACGGTTACAAACATGAATTTTATGCCCCTAAAACTCCTCAGCAGAATGGCATTGCTGAAAGGAAAAACTGAACTCTTCAAGAGATGGCACGTGTCATGTTGCATGCCAAATCCCCACCTAAATACTTCTGGGTAGAATCCATTAGAACTGCTTGTCACATCACTAATAGGGTCTATCTTAGGAAAAACTCTAAACAAACCCCTTATGAGTTGTGGTACGGTAAGAATCCAAATCTGAAATACCTAAGAACCTTGGAAGTCAGTGTTATGTCTGTAAAGACAGAGAACATCTGTCTAAATTCGAGACTCGTGGTGATAAAGCCATCTTCTTAGGATACTCCCCAAACAGTCGTGCTTATCATATATACAATCTGCGTACTAAGGCCCTTATGGAATCGATAAATGTAATTGTAAGTGACACTATTGTCGAAAATAAGATATCTGAATCACCTATTGTGGTTGAATCTGAAAATGATTTCAAAACTGATTCACCAGAAATAGATGACTCATTACCTATTGAGAGTCCAGAAGTACCTGGCTGGGTATCTAAAGATCATCCCATTGACAACGTGGTCGGTAATCCTAATGAGCCAATTCGTACTAGATCCCAGTTAAGAAATTATGTTAATTATGCATGTTTCGTCTCCCTTGTGGAACCGAAAAATGTTAATGAAGCATTGAATGACACACACTGGATTTCTGCTATGCAGGAAGAACTTTTACAATTCGTCATTCACGATGTCTGGTATCTTGTACCTCGGCCTCAAAACAAAAATGTTATTAGAACGCGTTGGATTTTTAAAAGCAAATCTGATGAAAATGGGGTGATTCTTAGAAACAAAGCTAGACTAGTTGCTCAAGGCTACTCTCAAATAGAAGGGATAGATTTAAGCGAGACATTTGCCCCTGTCACTCGTCTGGAATCTGTTCGACTTCTTTTCGCCATAGCGTGTTACTTAAAATTCACACTTTATCAAATGGACGTAAAATCTGCTTTCCTAAATGGAATCCTGTCCGAAGAAACGTATGTAGAACAACCCAAAGGGTTCATTGACCCTAAATACCCTAATCATGTCTTTCGTCTAAAAAAGGCTCTGTATGGCTTAAAACAAGCTCCTAGAGCTTAGTATGAACGCCTTTCCAACTTCTTGTTGGATAAGGGTTTTAAGAGAGGAGGAAATGACCAGACTCTCTTTGTCAAACATTTTGATAAAAACATTATTATAGCCCAAGTCTATGTAGACGACATCATTTTCGGGTCAACTTCAAACTCCGAAGTTAAATCTTTTTCTGCTATTATGCATAAGGAATTTCATATGTCCCTTATGGGGGAGCTACAACTTTTCTTAGGATTTCAAGTGAAACAGAATTCTGATGGTCTATTTGTTTCTCAAACTAAGTATGCCTTAGACCTTGTTAAGAAATTTGGCTTAGAGAATGCTAAAGTTGCCAAAACACCTATGAGTACTACCATTAAATTAAGCAAAGATGAAAATGGTAAGTCAGTTGATTCCACACTTTACCGAAGTATGATTGGTAGCCTACTCTATCTAACTGCCTCACGACCAGACATAATGTATGTTGTATGTCTGTGTGCTCGTTACCAGAATAACCCTAAAGAGAGCCATTTATTGTGTGTAAAACGTATAATAAAGTACATAAAAGGCACTCTCAATCTTGGACTTAGGTATACTAAGGATACCTGTAGCACCATCATAGGTTATACTGATGTTGATTGGGCCGGTTGTACTGATGATAGTAAAAGTACATCAGGTGCCTGTTATTATGTCGGTAATAATTTAGTTGGATGGAGTAGCAAAAAACAGAATTGCACATCTTTATCTACGGCTGAGTCAGAATATATAGCAGCAGGAAGTTGTTGTGCTCAATTATTATGGATAAAACAGATGTTAACTGATTATGGGATTAAAGAAGATCAATTACAATTGTATTGTGACAATCAAAGCGCCATTAACATATCTAAAAACCCGGTTCAACACTCGCGAACTAAGCATATTAAAATAAGGCATCATTTTATACGCGAACTTGTTGAAACTAAGGAATTAGAAATTCATTACCTGCCTACTGATCTGCAACTTGCAGACATGTTCACTAAACCTTTAGACTATAACAGATTTCTGTATTTGCGAAATTCTATAGGCATGGTATGCGCTGATTAAACTCTTAAAACCTTAAGTTTTACCCTTTGTCCATTTGAGACAAAATGGGGGAGAAATTTGAGTTTTATGAGTTCAATATTTTGTTCACATTTCATCTAAACTGCTTGATCTTAGTGTGTATATTTGCAGGAATCTCTTCTACTGATTGTCTACCGTTTCTAGTGTAAAAATTTGTAAATAGTTGAGTTATGTAATTTTTGACTTTCTAGGAAATGGGTAGATAGTATCTTTTGTATAGGACTAGGTTTTTTTTTTTTTTTTGTTCCCTACGAGTTTTAAGCTAACTCAAAGGAGATTTTGTCTCATATTTCCAAAGGGGGAGATTCAAGCACCTTATACCTTTGACTTGCTTAAGTCTATACTGTATAAGTGTTCAACTAGTTTGGAAATAGTGACAAAATTGGTTGTCCATCCTAGAATCCAAAAAGCCTCAGATCTAATCTCTCTAATCCTCTTCAATGATCCATGAAGGTATAAAATAAATCACACTACACACAATTAGAAGTGCATACATGTGTTCATATTGCTTAAAATTGAGTGTGTGTTTAATTCCCCTTGAATTGGTGCTTTAATAATTTTTTGGGAATTTTTAAATAATTTTTAAACCTTTTTAATCTTTTTTAAACATTTTTTTAATAAATGTTTTTATTAATAAAATGGGATAATATAATTTGTGGGGTTAATATTCTATTTTGGAAACTTCTGTTTTCATTAAAATGTTTGGTTGGGTAGGAACTCAAAGCGCTAGAGACTTCAGGGTGATGTTTTGTAATTAATTTGACGCGCGTGTGAGAGCCACTCACAGGCCAACACTTGTCATCCTCCGGGTGAATGTATTTGTGTTTGTTATGTGAGAGGGTTGGATGGATGTTTGATGATCGTTGGATCATTCCTAATCAAGGGTCTGCATGTGTTCTTGGTTAATCCCGGTGCTATCCATATGATCCAATCAGAATCATTTTAAACCACCGCTGTTTTATAACCTTTGGATCAAGTCAAACCTTACAAAACTTGATCACAGCCCTTGATTTCCCTCGAACGTCCAGAACCTTCCCTCAGCCCTATAAATACCCTCCTCTTCTCAGCCTTAGAAGACTTTTGGGCATTCGTCTTTCTGAGAGAAAAAAATAAGAGAGAAGAGAGAAGTGAGAGAGAAGAGAGAAAAGAAAAAGAGAGAAGAGAGAGAAAGGGAAACAGTTAGTCCAAAATCAAACCCTAACCCTTAAACACTTCAACTCAGAAACAAACCTTCGTTTATATATCACCCCAAACACATCCTTTAGTGTTTGAGAGAGAGTAGTTTGTTTTTATTGAAGTTGTAACCTCATTATCTTTGATCTTGTACACAACTTAAATATTCATGTGAAGATCTTGTTTCTTTTTCATAGAAACTTTAGATCTACACTCTGCATGTTACATTTTCACTAGATCTGCATATTTTCTACTTGTTTCAAGAAAATATTTACTGATTTGGTTTTGAAAATGTTTTCTGGTTTCCTCTTACGAAACTTAACTCTGACCTAGTTGGATTCGCACTTGGAGGGTTTTCAATCTCATAAATATTTTCAAAAGAGATTGATTAAGGTCTTGACCGATTTCTGAAGCAAGATCTCCGTGGAATCTGGGTTATATTTAAAGGTCAAAAAGGGTTCGAGTTCTGTGAGAAAGAAATAAACTAAAATCACTGCATATAGTCTTTATATGTAATTTACTAGGACTGGTTGTAAATCTAAGTGTGTGTGAGTTCATGCATGTGAATAGGAATCACTACACAAACACTTAACACACTACTACACTGAAAGTGTTGTGTTTAAGATCTGAGATCATTGAGTCGACATAAGGAAGCTAAAGCAAAGGAAGTTAGCAAACTGAAGAAACATCAACAACAAATCAGATCTATGAGAAGTTTAACCTTGTGTTAAACGGCATTAGCGACGTTTTTCAGCATACGTAAACTGTTATGACTACAAAAAAATATTATATATACACGCATACATATATTAACATATACACTTAAAAAAAATAATACCCTTTGTATAAAATGCATAATAATACTGCAACTTTTATAAAAATATTCAGTGTCAATTTATTTTCAAAAAAAATATTTCTCTTATAAAATTTCATATTTAAAATTTTGAAAAAAAAAATTTATTGTGAGAAAACACACAACTATCATAAGGTATGATAAACAAAATGCAGATGCAACGAGGTGTCGTTTCCTACGTGACAAAAATTCCTATGATCCATAATGTGAATATTACCTTACGCAATGATAAGATTTCAGTCGATCGCTGGGTTGTAGTAGACAAAAGTAGGAGCTTGGCGGAGGTAATGACACATCCCCTAATTACACAAATAATTTTGTCAAAATCAAAGTCCAATTAGATAAAGTCCTATATAGCTAAAGCACAGAACAGAAAGCCTAAGAGTACTCTATATAGGGACTTAACTTTTCAACTGGCTTCTGGCCAGTATCAACAACTTTCTTAGGGACAGGAGATAATGGTCCAACTATCAAGTTGGGCATTTACCTCTTAGTCATGTCTGTGAAAGGAGAAAGAGGGATCTTAGAAAAGGTCCAAGGACTCAAAGGAGGAAGAAGTTCCTCTTTAGATTAATTCAGCACTAGTAGACTCAATGGCTGAAGAAGTTGGTATGGGATCTTCCTCAAGATTAACAGCAACTTGGGTCAAGATAAGTGTTGTTTAGGTACCAAAAGAAGTAATGGAACTTTTATATTCTAACAACAATGAAGTTGACCGAGGATATTCCTCTCCAATATTTTAATTCAACCACCACAAGAACTCAAGATCATTAATGATGATATCTCCTTCCTCGGGGCACCTCTTCTTACTTTCCTCTGCATCAAAATGAAACAATAGAGTTAGTTGGCAACATCAAAAATGCGTAACAAAGAGGAAAAACAATTAATAGAGGTACAATATATGCCACAACCTAATTAAAGACATCGAAGACCAATATAAGGTTCTCCAGTAGGGAGAGGAACATGTTTCCAGATCTTAACAACTACACCATATTCCCAATAATCTTTATTGGAATCTGGTAAGTTCATCACAAAGTCCCTATTTGCGTTCCTAGTTCTTAAATAGGAAGCGTTCTCTCCAGTTGTATCCCACTTATAACATAACATAAAATTTAAAACCCCAACATGGGTTCCATAAATTTCATTCAACCTATATACCCCATTCACAACCCTCCCAGTGTTGGGTGCTACTCTAGCAGGAACTACATCGAAGTATTGGCAAAATTGGAGAAAAAGGGGGTTTGGCGAAAAGATGATGCTGCATTCAACGTTAAACAAAGTTGGGATACAATGAACCTTAGTGTGGGAATAGACATCAAAAGGACCCCTGGGTATCGTTAAATCTACCCAATATAGGATTTTCCTTTTTTCTCTAAACTCATTTAACGATCTCTCATCTACGATGTGAACCATGGTTGAAATAGATAAAAAGATGATACCAGATAAAAGGGAAAGGAAGGCTTACAGACGATTAAAGATCATGGAAAAACTGAAGAGAAAATAGCAGCAAACGATCATAAAAAAAAAGAAAAAAGCTTAAAGGCAATGAAAGTGCTTGTAACAACCCCTATTTTCTCATGTAAAGGCTGGCCAGGAATGATACCCCGAAGATAGGGCATTTTTGTCAATTAATACCATCCTTAGCCCAATTGCGAAAATAATTAGTTTATAATTAAATGCACAAGTTTGAAAAGTCGCGAACACGTTTATAATTAATAAATAAATCCAAAATCACCAATAGTAACATAAACATCCAAGTAGAGTAGCACAATCTCCACCAACATAGAAATAAATATTTGGGCTTATGCCCACCAAATAAATAAAGGACTAAAACTGAGAAGCACTTATACTAGAGCCATTTGAGCTGAAATCGGAGAGCAAGTAAAGCTGTAAGAGTGCTAGGCACAATACCGCTGTCCCTGTCTATGAACACCGGGGGGGATATTTAAATTTGGGTCAGAGCTCGAGGTGTGCAACAATTGACTTGAATAATTTACGAATGCAATTTTACAGTCAATGCACGAATAAATACCCCCCTTTCGTCACTCACATGCGTATAGAACCTGACCTCTCATCTAAGTGTGATATTATTCTCACCCCAATACATCCCAAATAATAGTTTATAACATCATCTCAATTCTAGAAGGAATTAACACCTAATGGATTTAATTAAATGCAATCCCTACATTTAAATTACCAACTTACATAAATTTCAGTCTCCTCAATATCAAGTATACAGCATAAATATCTATTATGCGTTATAGGATCAAAATATTATTTATCATCCATATCCTTAGACAATTTAATTTATTTCTATAACATTCAGGTAATTAATAATATATGTCATTCCATATATGTGACACACAAGGGCATCTAATGTCGCTGTAAAATTCCTACTCTATCGGCAAGTCCGATGGAATCCTGACATTCTTAACGGACAGTCTGAAGGAATCTTGACATCTTAAGCGGACACCACATGACCCACATAAATAGTGGGGTTGTCCCTACGTAGGACATCTATATACGGCCCATACCCAACGGTAATATAGGAAGGGTCAGCTCCACACCTACCCCTCGAGGGTGGAGTCTCTACGTAGTACCTATATAGCCTACACATCGTCAAACCCACCGGTGCCGACGTGTGGTCAATGGCCCAAATGCAGAAACCCCCAAGACAATAGGTAGGTCCACTGGTATGTCCATACACAAAATATATAATAGTACATATTAGTTTTTTCCCTACAATATGTAAAGGTAATTATCCTATAATTACCATAAAGTCTAATTTAATATTTACACATGTTGCATTTATTAATAATTTATTCATCTAATAAATTATTAACTTCACTCCCTAATAATTTCCTTAATTCTCTAGTTATTGAGTGGTTATTAACTTGTTATGGGTATAATATTGTTCCATTAATTTATATGACCCAAATTACCAAAATTTCTATTTTTTTTAATCCATCATTCCATTCCTGTATGAAGGCTAGGTAGAAATCAGTATCATTCCATTCCTGTACAAGGGTATTCAATCAGGGATTTGTACACATAACTCAGTGCATAAATTATCATAACAGTCCCTACATTAGTCACATATTTTGTCACCCAATAAACATCAAAACTTAAAGGATATCTAATACCCAAAATTCAGAGTTTGAATACTTAATTTCTGGGAGTATTACTACACATGAATTTCTTCCTCCACATGCAATAGTCATCATCATAAAATCAAACATAATAAGCCTTAAATCCCAGAAATCTAAAAGGGGCAATTATTATGCAATGAGAAATAAATTTGAAACATAAGTTATGCAAGAGAATTCTTGCCTTATAAATGTACAGGAGATCCCCATTAATTTTAGCCCTTTTTCTCCCTCTCTTGGTATTTCTCCCAATATTTCGAGTAACTGCACTTTTAGGTTTGTGGAATAATGGTGGAGGGAGTGGTTTACCCCCACTTAACCTCTAAGCAGGAGCCTAATCCCGAGTAGGACCATAGGCCCAACTTTTGGACCCAAAAATAAGTCCGAATTCATTATATAATTGGCCCAAAACTTTCCCAATCCATATACCTATGACCCGAGACCATTTCTAAATATTAAAAAGACCAAATCGAGTCTCTAATGCTCCCCAAAACACATCCGAAATAATTTTATTTCAGTTGGACATTTTACCATGCTAAAACGACATGCGCCCAAAATTTTATTTATGTGTTAAATATTTTTCACTCGCAAACCCATTATGTCTAATTGAGTTTTATTGTTATAAAAACATAATGTTGACTTAAATACAACTTTTACTTGCTTAAATTTTAAATATTTCTGTAAGAGGGTAGTTTAGATAAGATGGAGGCGTAACCCCTTTTTGAGTACAGTAATGACAAGTTAACTAGCAAAACTATTGATTAACTATAGGACACAGACACAACTTAGTGAAGATAAACTTGGTTAAACTCACAAATCTCTCGTGTATGACTCGAAAGATAACAATGAACTCAAAAGTAACTCACTTAGAGGGGGAAAGAAGTAAGCACGCTGGATACACCTTGGCAGACATCCAAACACACCAACCACCCTCAAGAATCTCTGTCAAGTATTGAAAGCTTCGTAATAAATGACAATGGTGGGTGAGTAAACTCTCTGGTTTGTAATAACTCTCTCTCTGATGTATATTATCTCTAGTAATAACTTCTGAACTCTCAAAAAGATCATGCTCTCCTCAGAGGTGGTTGGGGTCCTTAAATAGCCTCTCACACCACCCCCGAGGCAACTCTGTCATTAATACCTGTGAAAGACATCCCTCATACTTTATGTAACAAACATTAAATACCTGATGCGCTAGTTATCTCCACGTCTAATAAATGACAATGGTGGGTGAGTAAACTCTCTGGTTTGTAATAACTCTCTTACTCTGATGTATATTATCTCTAGTAATAACTTCTGAACTCTGAAAAAAATCATGCCCTCCTCAGAGGTGGTTGGGGTCCTTAAATAGCCTCTCACACCACCCCCGAAGCAACTCCGTCATTAATGCTTTTGAAAGACATCCCTCATACTTTATGTCACAAGCTTTAAATACCTGATGCACTAGTTATCTCCATGTTATAAGCATTAAATATCAAGACATGCCTTTTGCCTAACCACTGTGCATCAGGGGGCTATTGTCACAGAGGTGGATCACCAACTGTCTCACAGCCCCAAATACCACGGTGATTTACTCAAGTGAAGGTCTGACATTGCCTAGCTGGTTAGTGACATCAGATAAAGTGGATGTGACATTAAGTAGAGGGTTGTTTGGCTCACAACTCATCGTCCGATGGAACTCAAGGTTGCTCCCCCGAGGTTCCACAGTCAGGGTCCTTCAGTGTTTTACTAGGTGTATATAAGATGGTTAGGACAAGCCCGAATGGTGCCTCACTTCTCAATCCTCCAAACTAAGTCCCTCAAAAGTTTCCACGGCGAGGTCGTTCGATAGAGCATGAAAGCTCTCCCAGGCCCTTCCAAGCCCGATCTCTCGCGAGTACCATTCGACCTCACACATAATCATTATTCTCGTTACATCATTACAATTGTTTTAGCTCATAGTCAGTACAAACAAAAGATACAATATGGCTAAGTAACATAATAAGCTAAAATATGATTTGCCACGCTAAGCTGCCTCGCTGAGCTACCATGCTGCCTTAACTCCAGACAGTGTTATAAATAGGGGAATTATCCCTAATCTCAGGATTACCTTCAAACCCCCTCTACATTCACCCCTTCGTGGAGAGATTTATTATGGGAACAGGAAATGACTGCACGAAAACTTCTCAACTCGATGAACCTCCTTTGTGTGGCAAAATTCTGGCATCTTTCCCTTCGTTACAACAACTGCGTCATTGCATGGTGGAAAATGTAAAATTCTCTCCGATATACCTGAGTCGAAGCGCTGCGGTGAGACACCCCATCCAATTAAATACCTGGTAGATACTCCTTTATTCAAATTATTACAAAATGTAAAGTTGGTTCAGTTCGTAGCATCACTGACGAAAACGTTTGTAAACCATTACTAGCCACCACTTAAAAAGTGAGTTGTCAATTTTAAATAAATTAGATTAACATACAACCAATTTAAATTATGAAATAATGATACCACAACCACATCACAATCACATTAAAATAATAGTGGAATAAATGAATCTGGAGGAACACTCCTCGGAATAATCCGAATACTGGATAAAACAAATACAAAGTCTGAATCACCAATTGATTAAATACAAAACTGAATTAAAACTGAGTATTTAAGCTGTCTCAAAAAAAAGGGGCCACATGCCCTACAGATGAATAAATTTGAAATGGAGTCAAGGTAGAAAGTGGAGGCGTCTACTATCGAGGGCCTGTAACTTTCACAGCAGCTACAGCATGTCACTGGTATGGAACTTCTAAGCTTGGCATCCCTGTGGCTGAGCACCTAAAAGGTTTTTTCAAAAAAAATAAATTTGAAAGAAAACGGGTCAGAGCCCGATTGTGAAAACAATTTAAAATATAGCAAGTGTTAAATATCATTAAACAGTGAATATAAAATACATGATAGTGCGTGCACTCACATGAGTTCCTCACCTCTCAACTAATTGTGCACTCCTAACGTACCCGTACCCATTCTAGTTATACCACTATCTAACTAGTCCAATCCACAAACTGACCTTACTTTATAATATAAGGGTTAATACCAGACATTTCCAACTAAACTGTGAGTCTCCCGTTTTGTTTTTCAGATTTACTTATAATAGTCATTATGCGATTCACCCATTTTTAACTCTATTCACAATGTTACAAGTATTCACATTCATACTTTACTAAAAGTCCATTTCAATTACTAGTATATTAATCTCATCATAAATATACAATAAGGGCACCCCTAGGCTAAGCTGCGGTGCACACATACTCTGCTATCAGATCCTGGTACATCCCGTACATAAGGACCACGTGTTCCAAAATTCTCAGGAACCGTTTCAATAAACAA
Source organism: Sambucus nigra (assembly GCA_949130495.1). NCBI lineage: Eukaryota > Viridiplantae > Streptophyta > Magnoliopsida > Dipsacales > Adoxaceae > Sambucus > Sambucus nigra. The sequence continues at coordinate 628,948,881 of OX422213.1, read as the reverse complement.
CAATCACACATAATGGAGGCAAACATAGTTCACATACCCATGGGTCACGCACATACCTAGGCTCCCATGGTCAGTTGACTTATTAACTCACCAATAAGTCATTCACATACCTATGTCCTTGAGGTACCAATCTAAATTCCCCCCGTAGGCACACAAAGATTAGATGGCCCTGATCGAAAGCCAACCTCCCGTGATAGCAAGTATGATAGGTATGTTATACACATATAAGTCCATATACTAAGCATTCATACATCTTAGATATCTTATAATATTAATAGAGGTATATTCTATCTCCCTATACCGTCATTCGAATTTACACATTTATAAGTATCTGGATAATATACAATATAGACTGTCGACACATCTCATGTCGAAATCTCAAGTACCTAAAACCTAACTCATAAAGGTTACCACGTCTTATATTTATTTCTCCAAAGTTTAATCCTAATTTATACTCCAGTCTCACAAAATACCCACTAGTCTTCCTCAAGTCTAAGTGTTCATAAATTTTCCCAACATCAATTCTCTAGGGTCAAAATTATTTAAGTTCAACTAAAAATAATACTCATAAATAAGCCTACGTGAAGTTCAAAACAAAAATCGGCCGAGCAAGGTCATTCTGTCAACTCGTTAGAAATCTCATTCGTACGAGGTAGTTCGAACGAGTGTCGTTCGAACGAAGGGCTTCGAACGAACTCTTTAGGTGGGCTAATGGAATCTCGTTAGAATCTCGTTCGAACGACCTGGGTTGGTCTTCTAACGAAATTTCCGAAAGTACTCAGATTTCACCCATTTCGTTTTTCTCAACTTTTCTCCTCTCCAAAATCATCCCAAATTCATACTAATCAGATTTTAAGGTTCTTAAATTATTCTAAACCACCCTAGATCACTTCCTAACATAGTTTTTGGGTCAATTCCTTCAAATCAACGTGTAAAATCCATAAATCCCCAAAATTTTGCCACAAACCCTAACAACATGAGCCCAAAATTTAATTGAACATGAAAACTCCTTTTTAAATCCGACTAACACAGTTCAACCCAAATAAACCTTAAACAAGCAACAAGGTGTGATTGAAATAATATGAAATCATGCAAGAGATATTCAAACACACACAATTGAGGAAAAATCCCCCAAAGGGGAAAAACCATTTATTTCACTATAATTTTGTAAGGTACGATTTACACGGATTACAATGAAATCAAAGAGTGACACAGAATTACCCTCAGGTGTCGGATCTGTAGTCAGCGGCTGGAAGTTTCCCTTTCTAGGAGGGCAGCAATGAAGAAGAAGGACGGTCTTCTCCATAAGGATATGAACAGCAAAAAGTTTATGTTCTAGGGTTTCAAAATGATTCACAAATGATTTGGAAATTTGTGTGAATCAAAACATGAGTTTGGTAACTCACAAAGATGAAGACTTTGAGTTTAGGAACTCTGAAAATCATGTGTAGAAGTCTCTCCAAACCAACTCCCTGTAGTGGGTTTATAAAGGAATAACTTGGCCTAAAAAATCTGAACACGATCTGTTCAACTTTATCCCAGGCGGACCGGTCTGCCTCTGATGCGGACCGATCTGGGGGGTCGGACCGGTTCATTTTCTCAAAGCCCCTATTCGGTTCGCTACCAATCCGGGGTCTACTGGATCTTCAGCCAGCGGATCGATCCGGTAAAGGGGTGGATCGATCCGTAGGCAGACCAGTTCTTTTAATCTGGGCGGACCGGTCCGACCTGTCAGAAAAATGATTCCTTTCTTCTTTTGAAATTCGGATCCGTTGATGACGATACGGTCTTGATTTTCTTCAATGGTGTAACGGCTTATGACATACAAATTGATAATGGACAAAAATGTCCTTACGAATCTCCCCCATTGTCTATGCCAGTACATACATAAAAATAAAAATCCGAATTATCAAATTACAAAGTGCCTATACAAATCTACCCTTCCATGAACCCAAAACTGGAACGATACAAATGAATAAGACTACATCGTTTGCTCTTCGAATCTTCAGGAATCTCAACGCTTTTCTCATCAGGGTGCGCAATTCAGAGATCATCAACGAAGTACCTACACACATGAGATAAAGCAAAATACCAAGTGACGTATCGAGTTTGAAATGAGATAAACATAGATAAATGATGAAAGCATACTTTATCAAATCTCAAAAACTCAAAACTCCCCCAAAATATGATAATTCATTCTCCCCTTTTTTATGATGTCCCCAAATAGGCAAATTAGAAGAATAAATCAAACAAGCAAAGCCGGGGTGTCACAAGGAATAAACAACTAAATTTAAATTTTTCAAAATTTTTCAAACAAACAAGAACACACCATGAATGAACACAAAACAATCAAGTCGATGATAGCGTAAATGAATGGGTGTGATCAAATTCGATAGGAAAATAAATGCATACAATCATGACAAATGTGCACGATGAATATCGGATACTCCTAACTAATGAACTCAAATGCTTCCTTTTAGTGTAAGTAAAAAAGGAACGAGACATTGACTCAATCAAATCAACAAATCAAAGCTCACAGTGATTTCCACACCAATAACATCCAAACTGATTTCATGCTTTTTCAGGACTTTCAAGGAAGTGCAAATTCGTTTAAATTCTCCAACCAAACTCCCTCAGATATATATTTTGAATAGAGGTATTCTAAATTCTCAAACTTTGGAGAATTGTTGATGGAAACTAAATGGCCCATATTTGGCATATATGACTTTTTATTGCCTTTAAATTTTTCCGGGGCTCTTTAAACCTCTTTAGACCTCGGATAATAAAATTCCTCCATTTTTTAGGTCCTTTTTAATGGTGGCTTTTGCGCAAAGGATAGATAACTACCTTTCGCAGCCCCTCCTCATTCTCAAATAATCACACAATCTCACCAAAATGGTTTTACATGCATTCCAATCTTGTCAAGTTTTATCGCATATTGTACGTTGGATAAACAGAATTGAGATGGAAACACTCAAACCAATATGTGATAGACAAGTACAATAATCAAGTATAGCCGTGCATGTGTGCAATAAATGATATAGGAGTCAAACATATAGGAAAATATCACTAATTACATCTCAAAGATTCCAAACAATGTAAAGCACATGGATTAAATGATGTAGCGTCTCAAATCTCTATCAAACAGTCACATGGATAAATGGAATGAATTTTGTGACTTGGCTATCTTAAATGCCATCCATAAAAGGTGCAAAAAAAATCTTTTTGAGCTTTTCTAAAATTTTAAAAATAAATGTAAAAAGCAAAAATAAAATAAACTAATGATAAAATCTAGCAATAGGAATCAGATGATATGATAATGACAATGTATCCTATGCTAGACATGGACCAACCCGTCAGTCAACTGTGCAAATCCCCAAATACTTCCTAAGACTCTCAAATCTAAGGGCATCTAAAGGTTTCGTGAAGATATGTGCTAACTGACGGTCGGTAGGAACGAAGCTCAGGGATACGACCTTCTCCTCAACTAACTGACGTAGGAAGTGCTCATGTATCCTGATGTACTTTATGCGCGAATGCTGGACTGGATTGCGGGATATGTGTATCGCGCTCGTGTTATCACAGGAAATGATCATGGTGTCCTGTGAAATCCCATAATCCTCCAACATCTGCTTCATCCACAACAGTTGCGTGCAACAACTCCCGGCGGAGATGTACTCAGCCTCCGTAGTGGATAAAGAGATGGAGTTTTGATTCTTGCTCAACCAAGAGACAAGAGCTGAACCAAAATAGAAACACCCACCAGAATTGCTCCTACACCCATCTGCATCCCCGGCCCAATCGACATCCGAATAGGCGGACAAACGATCATCGGTATCAATGGAATACCAATATGCATAATTTGTCCCGTCAAAAATTGGCATTTTATTATATGATTTCTCCATTTGAACACGCTCTTTTTAAAAAAAAATCTCAGAAAATTGATATTTTAGAAAAATTTTGCGACAAATAGGAATACGCGATAGATTAGCATAACTTGCTCTGATACCAATTTGAAAGAATACGCGCTTGCGTTCAAATAAGAAATTAAATAATCAAACTCAGTTCAACCCAAATAAACCTTAAACAAGCAACAAGGTGTGATTGAAATAATATGAAATCATGCAAGAGATATTCAAACACACACAATTGAGGAAAAATCCCCCAAAGGGGCAAAACCATTTATTTCACTATAATTTTGTAAGGTACGATTTACACGGATTACAATGAAATACAAGAGTGACACAGAATTACCCTTAGGTGTTGGATCTGTGGTCAGCGGCTGGAAGTTTCCCTTTCCAGGAGGGCAGCAATGAAGAAGAAGGACGGTCTTCTCCACAAGGATATGAACAACAAAAAGTTTGTGTTCTAGGGTTTTAAAATGATTCACAAATGATTTGGAAATTTGTGTGAATCAAAGCATGAGTTTGGTAACTCACAAAGATGAAGACTTTGAGTTTAGGAACTCTGAAAATCGTGTGTAGAAGTCTCTCCAAACCAACTCCCCGTAGTGGAATTATAAATGAATAACTTGGTCTAAAAAATCTGAACACGATTTGTTCAACTTTATCCCAGGCGGACCGGTCTGCCTTTGATGCGGACCGATCTGGGGGGTCGGACCGGTTCGTTTTCTCAAAGCCCCTATTCGGTTCGCTACCAGTCCGGGGTCTACTGGATCTTCAGCAAGAGGATCGGTCCGGTAGAGGGGTGGATCGGTTCTTTTAATCTGGGCGGACCGGTTCGACCTATCAGAAAAATGATTCCTTTCTTCTTTTGAAATTCTGATCCATTGATGACGATACGGTCTTGATTTTCTTCAACGGTGTAACGGCTTATGACATACAACTTGATAATGAACAAAAATGTCCTTACATACATTATCAAATGCTATGTCTTTGGCTACTAAATTCGTCCAGAACAATTCTACATGCAATCCCTAATAATTCCATTGGATTTTCATCAATCCTTCAAGACATACGTAAATTTCTACACTAAGCATGGAGGAAATATCCAATGCAAGTAATGAAACCAAATCATTTGCCTTAGGTTTGTTGTGCTGAATCGTTGTTGGTGATCAAGGGTTGATTCTCTCTTCTTTCCGGTCACAATTCCTTCCAAAAAGATGGTGGTGGGTGGTGGTTTTGGTTTGGAACCTCTTAAAACCTCTCTCAAACTCCCGTAGCCCACTTCTATTGTTTTTGGTTGATAATGGCCATAGTGGCCTCTTTAATAATACATAATTATCCTCTAAAATTCGTGGGCCTTAACTCCTATATTTTTAAAATTACCAAAATACCCTTTCGGGTTGCCGATTTGCCCTAGAAATACCCCGGGACCCAAACTTAATCCCCGGCTCGTGTTTTCTGACTATCTCGACCCTTCCATACATGTTGGCGCACTCAAAAAGCTCACACGGATGGCATAAAAATAAAATACTTTTAAATCCATTAAATTGGGTCATGACACGACTGACACACGCATCCCAACTAAATTATCGAAACTACTGTATTTTCAACTCACGATAATTTTAATAAATTCAATGATCATATATTACCATAATCACTCAGTAATATTCAACATCATAATAATAACCAAATACTAACTCTCGTCTCGCTAGCATTTAAATTCGAGTTATTTTTTCAATTGATTATCCCAAATTAATTTAATAATCACATAATTAAAAGCAACTCCATTTAATTAACCCCAAAATTAAAAGTCACAAAAATACGGGGTATTACATACTTCCCCCCTAATAACGGAATTTCGTCCCAAAATTCAGAAAGGTAAGGCATACCTGGAAAAATTAGGTATCCTCCAATACTCAAAACAAAATATAAAGAAAGGTCCAATCACTAAAGCCCTCGCTACACAACAAGCTTGTTTAACACTTTTGACACTTTATCAGATTACACTTCAATAATTGCACGTCATGTTGTGCTCTTACTAAACAACATTCGAATAAAAATAGCCTATACATCATTGGCCGCATTATCTCAGTACTATTATGAGTCCGCACCTCACTACGTATTAACTCCCGCGTTTATCAAAACACCCAACTCCCATTCTGGAAGAAATTATTAACACATCTGACTACTCTTGTCCGTTCTTTGACTCTCTGTTCCCAATGTTGTGACTCTTACACAAGGGAAAACCACTTCAGCCGGTTGGTGTTACACAAAACATTTTTAAGCACCTTGTCCACTATAATTAGATACGGGTGCTCTCCCCCAACTCTACCCTTAGGAAATATCTTCTCCCCATTACCACAATGTACCTCACTTACAAGTTATACCCGATTTGGAATTGAAAAGATCGCAATGCATCCAAAATTTCTTTCAAATAATCCACCAATCGGCAATCACCTTGCGCCTACACCTCGGGCTATAGGTGATACAACCCTCAGAACGAAGCGTTATTTCCACTACTTCTTACTACCCCACATTGAAGGTGGCTTTCGGGGATCTCCTATGGGTTCTGAACAATACTGCGCAGGACCACGTACCGGTGTGTTCACTATCTAATAGCGTAAATCACCCAATATAACCATTTCTCTCCTTCTGGACAACCTGTCCCACATATTCGAAGGAATTCAATGTTTATTTATAAGTTGGCAACCCCTTAAGGAAATTTACAAACTTGAATCTTCCATCCCTGGAATCGTCGGCTTGATACCAAATTATCTGGCTGATCATCTTACCCCAACCGATATACTACTTACTACACCCCTTTCAATACCGACTTTCACGTATCATTCTTCCCGTTAAGTGATACTTAATGATCTTCTTCTTCTCTCGGCTTATACCAAAAGTTTCGACCCTTCCACTTTTCACCACGTTATGCACATCTGTTCCCTATATACCTTATTGACTTCCTCATTCTATTTACTCTTGAGTCACCCTCAATATTCGATTGGTCGGAACTCTACTCTAAATTTCCCATAATAATTAAATAATTTCCTTCTTAAGATATATCCCTTATTAAATGGCTTTCCACTGCCTTTTCACCAAATTCGGACTTGTTACATTGGTTGCACATGATATTCATTAACATCTTCACTTGTGACGTTTAATCCCATCTATATCCCTTCTTCCGACGATTACTACACTAGCAAACCAAGATGTCTACACCCCTTATAACCCACTCATACGGTTTTAAACATTATCTACGCTTCATACGTATTCTAAACTCTTTATCGCCGCTGCATTTTCAACGTGGCTATACCACTTGGGCTTTCCTAATCACCTCTGAATTTGAACTCCTAAATCCTCCTTAACCTCAATGTATCCTTCAATTCATTGTAACAAAACCAACATTATCAGTACTTCTTTACTAACAACTGGATCTACTGGCCTTACATCGTAATTTACCTTGTTAACTTCCCGTTATAACTACTTACCTACATAAAGATCGGGGTATCCAATTTATGGACGAATGGTCGAACATCTCCCTACTACCAACCTTATGCTAAGTTTCATGCGTGGGATGTCTCGCAAAGTGAAATCCAAACAAGGAACCCCCCCAATAGACTACTACCTAACATTATCGGTCATCGGGATCCGTTAAGCCCTCAGTCCATATCTTGTACCCATATATTCCCGTCTCTTAACAAAAAAGTTACATCTCCTTCCTCAATTACACTTAAACAAGGAACTCTTTCTGAAAGACACTTTCTCTTGACATTGATGGTAATCACATTCCATATACACCATGCAAATATAATCGGGGCTCTTAAAATCCCATCCCCAAACACACAACTATGGGTATAAACTCCCAAATCTCTAAAGGGCGATAAAACAATGCACTCTACTTATTACGACATCATGAGCGTTAATTAATAATAACCAGTTAAACTTTTTCGCTGACTAGTAAACCAATTACATACGAATCATATCAATTAAATCCCTATGCATACTGGGATTAAATATCCGAGATCATTATACCTTTTTGAATTCACAACAATATATATATATAAATATACAATTACGAGCCCGACCCTCTCACAAATGGGGCCTCGCCAGATCAAAACATTCTACCCCAAGGTAGTAACCCCGATAAACTTGCAATACCAGCACACTATCGGTATGAGCATATAATAAAACCATAATTAGGATAATATCATACTTGTATATAGAAACACTAAACTAGTAGTTCCAATATAGTATATACCACTATCAATATACCCATTCATCCTCCGCGGATGACAATAAAGATAACCCCACGCTATCTAGGAAAATTTTCACATAAATTATAAAAAATTTGTCGATACTCACTAAACTCGACTCTCAAGCAAAAAAATTTATCGATACCCTATCATCATCCGTTAATGGGCTTCAGCGTTGAAAATGTCCATCCATTGGACATGTATGAGATGGACGTGCGGATGGGTGATGAGTGGCCTAAGAGGTTAACCCGGAAGATCAATTTTTTCGTTATGGACGAAAACGTCTTCTCGGACTATAACCTCGTCATAGGAAGAGTAGTCGTTAAGGAGTTTGAGGTCGTGCCGTCAACGGTCCATCAGATACTAAAATTCTCGACCCCCTATGGGGTAGGGGAAGTGCAAGGTGACCAGACCATAGCACGAGAATGCTACTTCAACTCGGCTGAAGAGAGAGGCCCATAAGAGGGCAACCACCACTTATAACATTGACACACTTGACCCAAGAGATGAAACAAAGTTAAAGAAGGGAGAGGCCGCGGAAGAGGTAGAATCCATCGTCCTCAATGAGGACGAACCGGAAAAAAATGTCCAAGTTGGCAAAGCCTTAAAAGCAGAAATTAAGGAAGAGCTGATAAACTTCCTGAGGAAGAGACAGAGTTTCTTCGCTTGGAGTCACACAGACATGCTTGGCATCAACCCTGAGGTTATGTGTCATAAACTCAGCGTGACTAAGGATGCTAAGCCAATCAAACAAAGACGAAGAGTTTACTCCAGGGAGAAGTATGCTGTCATACGGGAAGAAGTCAGGAAGTTGGAAGAGGCCGAGTTTATTAGGGAGGTCATACGCAGTCATTGTGGCTATCAAACGCAGTCATTGTGCCTAAAGCCAATGGAAAATGGAGAATGTGAGTAGATTTTATTGACCTGAACAAGTCTTGCCCAAAAGACAACTATCCCTTACCTCAGATAGATCAGATGGTAGATGCTACTGCAGGGCATGAACTCATGAGCTTCATGGACGCGTATTCAGGCTGCAATCAGATCTTTATAGATGCTAAAGACTCAGAAAAGACGGCCTTAATTACTGACAAAGGGACATATTGCTACAAGGTGATGCCCTTCGGTCTGAAAAATACAGGGGTGACATATCAACGTCTTATGAATAAGATGTTCGAAGACCTAATAGAAAAAACTATGGAGGTGTATGTAGACGATATGTTGATGAAGAGCTTAAAAGCCTGCACTTATGTGGCTGACCTTGAAAAGACTTTCAATACCATGGACCTGTACGGGATGAAACTCAACCCGGCGAAGTGTGTCTTCGTGGTAGGAGCCGAGAAATTTCGTGGATTTATCGTCAATAAGAGGGGAATAGAGGCAAACCTAGAGAAAATCAAGGCTTTGCTCGATATGAAGACACCAAAGAGTATCAAGGACGTTCAAAGGCTCACGGGAAGAGTGGCCGCACTCAACAGATTTGTTTGCAGAGCGACGAATAAGTGCCTTCCGTTATTTAAGGTGCTCAGAAAGGCTTTCCAATGGGACGAAGAGTGTGATGAGGCTTTTAATAAACTCAAGTCCTACCTCGGGTCTTCTTTGCTCTTATCTCGGCCTATAGTAGGAGAAAAATTGTATATTTATTTGGCAGTTTCTGAATTAGCTATAAGTGCATCCATAGTATGGGAAGAAGTTGGGATCCAAAGGCCCATATACTTCAACAGTAAAGCCCTTCGAGGGGCTGAGCAGAATTATCCTCGGATGGAAAAGTTAGCATACGCCTTGATACACGCTTCAAGGCAGATGAAGCCCTACTTTCAAGCTCATTCCATGGTCATTCTCACCGACTCCTCGTTAAGATAGGTCCTCCATAAACTTGAGAAGTCAAGTAGATTGATGACCTGGGCCATTGAATTGGGGGAATATGACCTTACTTATCAGCCTAGGGTGGCCATCAAAGGGCAGGTGCTTGCAGACTTCATTGCTGAGTTCACATGGCAAGAGACCAAGATTGAGAATAACTCAGAGACTGCAGAGGGGTCAAACGTGAACGTCTTTCGAGTGCCAGAAGAGGTTATCTCCAGAGAGACCGAGATTGAGAACAGATCAGAGACTACAGAAGGGTCAAACGTGAACGTCTTTCGAGATTCGGAAGAGGCTGTATCCAGGGGGACCAGGAACAGAATGGTCTAGAATGAGGAAGACCGGTACCTATTCAGATAAGGAATAATGTTAGAAGGTAGCTTCTCATCAGATAGAGACATCTGGAACCTCTTTGTCGACGGGTCCTCTTGCGAAAGTCGGAGCAGTGCGGGGTTGATACTCTTTGCCCCGGATGGCATTAACATCGAATTTTCCCTAAGGTTTAACTTCAAGGCATCAAACAACGAATCAAAATACGAGGCCATGATAGCAGGCCTCTCCTTGGCAAGGACCATTGGTACAAGATGACTCCTCCTTCACAGTGACTCAAGGTTGGTTATTAATTAAGTATTAGGAGTTTATGAGGCCAAGGACGAAAGGATGGCCAAATACCTGAAGAGGGTGAGAACGATACTGCAAGGCTTCGAAGAGGTAAAGATGAAGAGAATACCTAGGCAAAACAATAGTCATGCAGAGGCATTATCAAGGCTAGCTTCGACAACTAGGACAGATATCAAAAGGATAGTCCCTATTGAGATCTTGCCCAGAGTAACCATCGAAGAAGAAGAGGTCAGTAACCCTTGCCTCAATTTGAACCTAGGGGACTCATGGATGGATCCCTTTATCAGATACATCAGAGAGAGGGTGCTACCGGAGTCAAAGTTAGAGAGGGGAAATTAAGGTAGAGAGCTACAAAGTTCTCAATAGTAGGAGATGTCTTGCATAAGAAGGGATTCCTATTACCTCTCCTCAGATGCATTCATCCCACCGAAGTTCCCCACGTCCTACAGGAGTACATGAGGGTTCTTGCTCCAGTCAAATCGAAGGGAGACCTTTGGCTAAGAGGATTCTCACGCAAGCATATTGGTGGCCGACCATGACAAAAGATGTTGCATCTTACATGAAGAGGTGTGACAAATGTCAAAGATTCTCCATAATCCCCCATCAACCTCATCATCCTATGACGTCTATCAGTTCCCTTTGGCCATTCGCAGTATGGGGGATTGACTTAGTAGGTCCCCTGCCAAGGGCCACAAATAATTATTGATTTCTGATAGTTGCCATTGATTACTTCTCCAAGTGGGTAGAGGCAGAGCCGATGATCTCGATTACAGAGCAGAAGACTTTCCAATTTATTTGGAAGAACATCATATGCAGACATAGCCTCCTAAATACCCTCATTTCGGACAACGTAACCCAGTTCAAGAATTCTTCCCTAAAAAAATACTGTGAAAGATTTGGGATAAAGCAATTTTTCTCTTCTCCTGGCTAACCTCATGTAAACGGTCAGATCGAAGTCACCAACAGAATAATCCTCGACGGGATCAAGATGAGGTTGGAAGAGGCTAAGGGAAGATGGACTAAAGAGGTTTATGCTGTTCTGTGGGCCTATAGAACGACGGCTAGGACACCTATGAGGGAGACCCCATTTATGTTATCACGTGGCTCAGAGGCCGTCATACCCACAGAGGTAGGACTCCCTACTCATAGGGTTCAGGCCTACGACCCTGAGAAGAATGGAGAGGAAAGAAGACTCGACCTAGACTTAATTGAAGAGAAAAGGGAAGACGCAGAAGTCAGGTAAGTAGCTTACCAGCATAGAAAAATAAAGTTCTGCAATCAAAGGGTAAAATCAAGGCCCATAGCTGTAGGGGACCTGGTGCTGAAGAAGACGTTAAAAACTTTTCTGAAGCGAGTAGAGGAATAAAGGGTATAGTTCCTAGCAAGGGAAATAGTTATTGAAATTTTCGATTTGGTACGGACAGGTGTGTTAAGTTCAGGAACCATTTGAGCAGTCAGGGCGATTGGAAAAATAGAGGTATGAGTTATATCCTCAGATGATAATGCGTGTGGTATGTGTCAGGAACGAGTTACTACATTTTTATTATTGCTATATTTGCATGAGAGACGAGTTTAGTGAGTATCTCGACAATGTTATTATTTATGTGAATATTTTCCCTAGAATAGTGGGGTTACCTTTAGTGCTATTCGCAGAGGATAAATGGGTGTATCGATAGTGGTATATACCTTATTGAGATTACTCATTTTAGTGTTGTGTTATACGAGTATAATATTATCCTAATTATGGTTTTATAATAATGATTAAATCGATTGTGTGCTGTTATGGCAAGTCCATCGGGGTTACTACCTTGGTGTTGAATGTTTTGTTCTGGCGAGGCCTCATCTGCGAGAGGGCCGGACTCGCATTTATATATATATATATATATATATATATATATATATATATATATATATATATATATATATATTGTTGAGACTTCAAAAAGTATAATGGTCTCGAATAATGGTTCCCAATATGTGTAGGAACTTGATTGATATGATTCAGAGTGTATTTGGTTTACTGTTCAGCGAAAAGATTAGCTGGTTATTATAATTAACGCTCATAATGGGGTAATAAGAAGAGTGCAGTGTTATATCACCCTTTAGAGACGTGATAGTTAATACTCATAGTTATATGTCTGGGGTCGGGATTTTGAGAGCCCCGATTATATTTTCAGGATGTTTATGGAATGTGATTACCATCAATGTCAAGAGACAATGTCTTTCGGAAGGAGTTCCTTGTTTAAGTGTAATTGTGGAAGGAGTGTTACTTTGTGTCAAGAGACGGGAATATAGGGATACATATTATGGACTGAAGGCCTAACGGATTCTGATGACTGACAATGATAGAAAGTAGTGTATCGGGGGGGTTTCTTTTTTGGATTTTTCTTTGCGAGACATCCCACGCATGAAACTTATCGTAAGGTTGGTAGTAAGGAGATGTTTGGACATTCGTCTATGTTTTGGGTACCTCGATCGTTATGGAAGTATGTAGTTATAATTGGAAGTTAAAAGGGTAAATTATGATATAAGGCCAGTAGAGCCAGTTGCTAATGAGGAAATACAGATAATTTTGTTTGATTTTGGCGGGTTGAAGGATGAAATGATGTTTAGGAGGATTTTGAATTTTGAATTCAGGGGTGATTGAGAATACTCAAATTGGTGTAGCCATGTTACAAATGCAGGGACAATAAAGAGTTTGGAGTACTTATGAAGCGTATGTGATGTTTAAACCCATTTGCACGATGTATAGGGTGTATGGACACCTTGGTTTGCTGGTGTCAGGATCGTCGAAAGAAGAGTCATAGATGGGTGAAATTCTTACTTTGGAAATAATAAAATAGAAGTGGTAGAGTGGATTAAGCGACGTGAGAAGGACGACAATCTATAGATTCATGTGCAATCAAGGTAGCACGTCCAAAATTGGTTGAAGGGCAGTGGGAAGCCATCTAAAAAGGGGGTATCCCTCGAGAAGACAAATATTTAACTATTATGGGCGATTCGGAGCGAAATTCCACCCAAATCGAATGTGGAGGGTGGCTTATGCATAAATAGAGTGAGGATGTTAATAAAGTATAAAGAGTCCAGATGTGCACAATGTGGTGAATAGTGCATAGGCCGAAACTTTTGGTATACGCCGAAGGAAGAGAGGGTTATTAAGTACCACTTATTGGGAGGAGTTATAAGTGGAAGTCGGTGTAGAGCGGGACATAATTAGTATCCCCCATGTGCACCACTTATAGATATAAATCGATTGGAGTAAAGGTATCAACCAGAAACTTGGTGTCGAGCCGACGATTCCAGTAGTGGAAGAGTCAAGATGGTAAATTTCTTTGATGGATTGCAATCATAAAGATGAGTAACGAGTTCCTTCGAATGTATGGAACGGATTGTCAAGAAGGAAAGAAATTGTTATATTCTTGGGTGATTTACAATATTAGATAGTGACCGCGTCAGTATGTGGTCCTACCTAGTATTATTCTGAACTAGGATGAGATCCCGGAAACCCACCTTCAATATGGGGTATAAAGAAGTAGTGGGAATAGTTTCATTTTAAGAAAGTTGTATCACCTAAAGCCCAAGGAATAGGCGCAAGGTGATTGACGACTGGTGGAAATGTATGAAAGTAATTTTGTACTCATTTCGATCATTTCATTTCCACAACGAGCATAACTAGTAAGTGAAGTACAATATGGTAATAAGTAGAGGATATTTCCTCATTGTAGAGTTTTGTGAAAGCACCCGAACCTATTTATAGTGGATAAGGTGGTTACTAAGGCTTTGTGTGGATAAATCTTACTATCCTTTCTCTGAATGCTTAGAGGTGAGCGGATTATCAGAGTTTTGGACCAATCAATAGTTATAGTCCGATGACTATAATGGGTTAACCACCAACCGACTGAAGTGGCTTTTCCCTTGTGTAAAAGTCACAGCGCTGGGAACAGAGATTCAAAGAACGGACAAGAGTAGTATGATGTTTTATGGTTACTCCCAGGAGGGGAGTTTTGTGTTTAAATAAAAATGCGGGAGTTGAAACGAAGTGAGGTGCGAACTCATAATAATATTGAGATAATACGGCTAATGATGTGTAAGCTGTTTGTATTCGAATGTTGTTTAGTAAGAGCACAACGTGAGGTGCATTTATTGAGGTGTGACCCTATAATTGAGATAGTGTCAAGAGCGTTCAAGAATCTTGTTATGAAGCGAGGGCTATAGTGATTGAGCCTTTCTTTATATTTTGTTTTGAGTACTGGAGGATACCTATTTTTTCCTGGTATGCCTACTTTTCCGAATTTGGGACAAAATTCCGTTATTAGGGGGGAAGTATGTAATATCCCGTATTTTTATGGATTTTAATTATGATGTTAATTAAATGAAATTGCTTTTAATTACGGGATTAATTAAATTAATTTGGGATAATTAATTCGGATTTAAATAACTAGCGAGACGAGAGTTAGTATTTAAATATGATGATAATGTTGAATATTGCTGAGTGATTATAGTTATATGTGATTATTGAATTTATTAAAATTGTCGTGAGTTGAAAGTACGACAGTTTTGAAAATTAAGTTGGGACGCACGTGTCAGTCGTGTCAGGACCCGATTTAATGGATTTTAAAGTAAATTATTTTTATGTCATCCGTATGATCATTTTGAGTGCGCTAACGTGTCCGAAAGGGTCGAAATAGTCAGAAAACACTAGCCGGGGATTTAGTTTGGGTCCCGGGGAATTTTAGGCCTAACCGGCAGCCCGAGAGGATATTTTAGTCATTTTGACTTTTTGAGGAAATATGACCCACGAATTTTTTACTTAAATTATCAGCCAACACAAGAACTCTTAGGGTTATCACAACCAAAAACCACCAACGGCAGTTAAAAAGGAAGAGAGGAAAGTTTCCATAGGAGAAACCACCCTTAGAGGCTTTCGCACCACCGTCACCACCACCGGATAGATCGGAAAAAGAGGATCATTCCCGTACCATCTACTTCAAAGGATCAGAATCTTCATTACCAGGCAAGTGATTTAACTTGCAATAATTTAGTGCATATATCATCCATGTTAGGTTAGAGTTGGAGATTAACCTTGAATAATGATAATTGAATGGATTTGAAGAATTGAAATCGTAATCTGGGTAGGATTGCATGTAGTTAAAACTTCTTGCCATATATTAGATACGAAATCATGCTTCATGTGTAAGGAATTATGAAATTTAATCAGGATTTATGACGTTCTTGAAGAAATTTGGAAGAACTAGGTTTAGAGGAATAATTATGACTTTTGATCCAAAAAACTGTTGATTGAGGATGATTTAATGACTCTAATAATGTTAGAAATTATGTAAACATGTTGGTATGATGATTAGTATACTTGGTTGAGAGTTTTGGACGTTGAAATGAAGAATTAGAGGTGTAAAAAGAGGAAACTCGTAACTGTTTAAGATAATCTGGGCAAATACCTGTTTGATCGATCGATCGACCCAAGAATGTCGATCGATCGATGATCGATCGATCGACCCCTCCTGATTTTTGGTAATTGTTTTCTCTTAAAGTAAAAGAAAATTCCAAGGTCAATGATGATTCTTAGGGTGATTAATTTGATATTGTAGGACTGAGTTAAGGTTAGTAGTGTCTTAGTTATTGCCCGAAAAATGTTATAACTTATGGGATCGAGCGTTATAATTACGAGCGGTTACCGATTGAGGACGGTTTTAAATCTTTCGATTTGGGACTGAAAGTGGAATGAAAGATAATATAAGGGTATGAACAATATCATATGGATTTTATATTTGCTAAGATAACTTTTGAAACTAATAGGATACCTAGTAACCTTTTGGGATTGGTTTAGGTACTCAAATTGATATGACGAGAGAGTTATCAAGTTACATGTATATTTCGTATAATGGTCGGGATAAACTTACTAAGTACGAGACTTACTAGATGGAATGGGTGAATACTTATATTGTAATATGATTACTTAGGTTGTGTGAATGCCTAGTGTATGGATTTCTTATGTGTATGACATACCTACCATACTTGCTATCACGGGAGGTTAGTTTTTTAGAAAAGGACCTTCTTATCCTTGTGTGCCTTCGGGGGGATTTAGACTGGTACCTTAAGGACATAGGACTGTGAATGACTTATTAGTGAGTTAATAAGTCATATGACCATGGGAGCGTAGGTATGTGCGTGACCAATTGGTATGTGAACTATGTCCGCCTCCAATATGTGTGATTTTTATTGAGACAGTTCCTGAGTGATTCGGAACACATGATCCTTACGTACGCGATGTACATGGATTTGATAGTAGACTATGTGTGCACTGCAGCTTAGCCTAGGGGTGCCTTATATGTATATATGTACTGAGAGTGATTTATATATATACTTGTGACTGGTTCACTGTTGCTAAGTAGATGTGAATAACTAAGATATTTGAATGGGCTAAGAATGTGAGAACTTAATTAACACTTAAGATAAGTAATTTAATGAATGTGAATATGGGCTATGAATATAACTTGTTTGGGTGTTACGAGAATATACTCTATGTTAGAATGCGAAAGCAGGAGTGGTACAGACTAGTTGGTTAGCGACATAACTAGGATGGGTTAAGGGAATACGTTAGGCGTGCACATTAGCTAAGAGGTGAGAAACTCATGTGAGAGTACGCAACTAACATGTTTATAATATGTGTTGTTTAATTGTAATTTAAATACTTGCTAAAGTTTTAAACTATTTTCACCTCGGGCTCTGACCCGTTTTCCTCCAAATATATTTTGTTTTGTAAAAACATTTTTAGGTACCCAGCCATAGGGACGCCAACCATAGGAGTTTCATTACATTGACGTGCTATAGGTGCTGTGGAAGTTACAGGATCTCGGTATTAGACGCCTCCACATTCTGTATTTGATTCTACTCTGGATTACTCATTTGGTAGGGCATGTCTCCCATTTCCATTTAGAGATAGCATTGTCAGACTTTCAGTTTTATTTCAGATCTTGGTTTAATTATTCAGACTCTTATATCAAGACTTTATTTACTTTGGCATTATTATTATTAGAGTGTTTACTCCAGACTCAGTTGATTTCATTTCGTTGATTATTCATATGAGATTGTTTATGCGATTGATGGGTGATGATTTAATTCTTGGTTATTTGTTAACTTAATTAATAAAAATTTGACATTTTTTTTAAAAATATTAGGTGGCTAGTAATAAATGATATGTTTTCGTCAGTGATGCTACAACTGAACCAACTTGATATTCTGTATTAATTTCATAGAGGAGTAGCTACCCGATATTTAATTAGTCGGGGTGTCACATCTAATATGAAAAGTTGTTTCCATCAAAGAGTGGTGGTCTGGAGAGGTTACCTAACCTCTCAAATCTTTCTTCCATATTCAGAACGTTTTGAAAGGAATTTCTAAAACAATTTTTAAAGTTTCAGGATCACAAAAGATGGTCCTGCTCTAAAACCACTTGAAAAAACTGTTTTCAAGATTAATAACAAAATGTTATAAGTTGAGTTAACTCCGAATAAACGTTTTGGACAAAACTCTTTTCGATTATCATCACAAGATATGTTTAAACTTGTTTTCTAAATATGTAGTCTAGATTTGTTAGTTGATTACCCTTGGTTTTAGAACTTAAAAGACCATCTACTAAGTCTAAGATATAGTACCAATCACAACATAAATTGAGAACATTCAAAGAAATAAACACAAGTATTTAACTTGGTAAAACCCTTAATCAAGGAAAACATCCACGGTGCCCTCTACTGCACAAACCAAAAATCCACTAAAATAAAGATTCAAGTTACAACACTTAAGTAAGAACAAAAAGATCCTAAATCTAAGTTCAGAGATTTACCTTTATGAGCTACTCCACTCTAAAGGTTTTCTGACTAGAACGGATCTTCTCTTATTGCTTCTTTGCCTTTTCCTTGATCTCCTTTTCCTTGATTTCTGATTCCAGTAACTCTTACAATACCGAGATTCTCAAACAGAACCACTGTGACTAAGTGTTCGCGTGAGAATGTGTTTGTGATGTGCACTAAATGTAGATTTATGCAACTGACCCTCTAAAGTTATTTATACAGACAAAATCCTATAAATCATAAGCATCTACATGACATGCAGATTTTGATTTAAATAATTTCGACAAATAAATTTCTTATCAACATCAGATCTGAAAAACGACCTTTCTTTTAAAACTAGCCAAGGTCCTATGTATCTCTGTTTATTTTTATACAACTTTATTTCACAAAATGTGAAATATGATCCAAGAAACACAAACGTCTTAAGGATCTGATTTAACATTAAAAGAAATGAAGTTTGTTTTTTAAAATCTATTGAAACATAATGGATCTAAAAAATAAAAGATCAAAAGAGAATAGAAATTAGCGTGCGATATTCTCTTTTTAGAAAAACTCAAGTTTCTACAGAGAAACCTAAGAAATTTTTAGAGATGATTTATGAGAGAAACAATGTCTTGAAAAGGTCTTCAAACTTCGAGAAAAACCAACACCTACTACTTATAAACCTAAAATGATCTACTTCTCAAGGTTTAGAGTTTTTGATGTACAAAATTTGAAGGTTTTGGTGTTTGGATTTTATGGAGAACTCATGCAGGTTGAGTTTTTGAAAATTAGGGTTTCTTCTCTCTCTATCTCCTCTATTTTCTTTTCCTCTCTCTTCTCTCTCTTCTGTTTCTTCTCTTTTATATTCTCTCTATTTGGACGAATGCCAAAAGTTTCTAAAGTCTGAGACTTAGAGGGTTTATACACTGGGTTAGGTAGGATCGAGAACCTTTAATGCAAATGAACGATTGAGATTGATCTTGACCAGTTGACTATCAATCTAACGGTGTAACTCATGCGGTGAAAATAACGTTCGATGATTGGTTAAAATAGGTTTCACATGGATTGATCAAGGATGCATGCAGTTTGTGGATAAGGATCAATCAAAGGCTGAGATTACATCTTACGAATGTGTCTTACAGAAAACACAAATCCAATCGTCTAGAAGTCAACACGTGTACAACAGATATGCAATGAAAAACACATGTTTTTGGTTCTTTTAAAAATCCGATTACAACCCCAGAAGTATGTGCCGCTTTGAGATTCAACCCAAGTCAAGTTTTATTGTTTAAAAACACTTTGCATAATTCAACTTTTAATCCCAATACTTTTAAAATCCAAAATTTAATAATTTTAAAAATTATTTAAAATGTTTCAAAAAATGTTATAATGGAATTAAACTGATTTGAAAACATTATAAAAGTGATTAAAATAATATATGCACATGTGAACTCAATAATATGCAGTGCAAGTGTCCTAAAGTGGTTATAAGGTGAGATTAACTTCCTTTTTGTTGAACCTTGATGATTTCTTGGACTTGATTTCTTCATTCTTGCTTGAACCTTTGGGAGATAGAACAACTCATAAAAACTAACCTACTTTGTCTCGATATCCAAACTAGTTGGAATTTCTATATAATATAGACTCAAGTAAATCAATTATATAGTGTATTCTCAATATTCTTGATTTGAAAAATTGTTACATCTACTTTGTTAAAAACTAAATCTGTTTAAAAGTAAATAATAAAGTAAATCATTTGATAGGCCACATTTGTCTTAGTAAATGTGACAAATGGTGGTATATGAAGGATTTTCCACCATTGTATGTGTTTGATACCCCTTATTTTTCGTGATAAATTCTGCATAGATACCATGTCTTCATACAAATTTTACTATCCCTTTGCCAAATTTGTGGACAATTTTTGCTAAAATATACTAGATGGGAAAGTTTTTTTTAACACATTTTTCATCTTAATGAAAACTATTTTTTTCGACTAGTTTTTTCTTGGTTAAATTTTTTTATTTGGTTAAAAACTGTTTTTCTAATATTTTTTTAGTTTTTGTTATAACTTCTTTATTGTCTAAAAAGTTTTTTTTTTTTTAAATTGTTTTTCACTAAAAACTGTTTTTTTGTTTTAAAATTGTTTGTCTAAAATAAAAAACAGTTTTATTTTTGTCAAAACATTTTTTTATTGTTAAAATTTGTTTTTCATTAAAAACAATTTTTATTTATTTTTCCTTATAACTATTTTTTTAGACTTAAAACTTTTTCAAAAAAAAAACTATTTTCACTTAAAACTGTTTCAATTTTTTGTTAAACATTTGAATTTTTCTTTTAATCTCAATTAAACAACATTAATTCAACTCATGTTAAAATTATGCCCAACAAGCTTAAACATATATTTTGCCAAATTAATTTTGCCAACTTGAATTAAATTAAACTAAAATTACCCAAACTAAAATTAGCACCAAAATAAACCAAAGTTGTGATTAAATCAATTTTTATCTTTTCAAATCTGCACATGCATCTAAGTGAATTTTTGCAAGATAAAAATAAATCACAATCACACTACACAATGATGTACGAGGAAAACTCACAAAGAAAAAAACCTTGGACATCCCAGCCTACAAGTCCACTAGGTATGGTATTTTTACAAGATACATGACAAGAGAAAACTTACAACAACGACTTGCCTTTCAAGCCTTGACTCTCCCTCGTTCTTCAACCTCCGCCTAGTCGACAACTCCGGAGTCCTCCGAAGTCATGGAATCCACCAATGGGGGTTGGCTACCTTCAACCCACACACAGTGTCTTTCACCGTATGAGCATGCCGCACAAAAAATGAACTCCTTTTTGGGTAGAGAAGGAACCCAAACTTTCTCTTTTGATGCGTAGAGAAGAACTCGATGTCAAACAATCTCCAAGCAAGGATATATATATATATATATATATATATATATGGAACTTGGATTTAAACAAAGACAACGGGTGTACACTTTATGTTTTATAAAATTAAACCATTTAAGTTCAGGAACACAAAGAGGACTTTTGGGTGATGAATTTTTGCTCTCTAAAGAAAATAAATGTTCTCAAAAGTCTTATAAAAAAATATTGCTCCCTCACAAATCAGGTATGTAAAAGTGGGAGAGTGGGAAGTTGCAAATTAAAAACTGCAAAAACTATTCCCGCGCACTGTCGTTCGAACGAGATTTCAGAGGATAAATGTAACAACCCTCGATTCTGGGAGGCTCATTTTATACTAATTTTACCGCATAAGGTAATTATACAAAATGTGAGGACTGGAGTAAATATTAATTGAATGAATTGAAAGTTAATATTTCTTAGATTGATGCATATTTACTGTATGTGAAATTAAATATCATCAGGTGGCATATTTTATAGTGTCATGTATTTTAAATGACATTATGGTTTAAATAAAAAAAATTGGAACTAGAAATAATTTATAAAATTTGTCGAATGCCAGTTTATAGGGTGTAGTTAGTCCCGGAAGGTGCGAGACAGTCAAAATAAGTGCCATATTGTATTTTTGGGTTTCGGGCACTTTTACCTGGTTTTAGCTGAAACGCGTATTTGCGAGTCATATTAATGTTGTATTAACCACTTAAGTTGGGAGACTTATGTTAAGCCCCGATTTTTTTGCCTTCTAAATTCTCTTAATTCCCTATTTTGTGTCTTAAATATAGAGAGAAGAGAGAGAGAGAGAGAGAGAGAGAGAGAGAGAGAGAGAGAGAGAGGAAGAAAGCTTGGGAGAAAAGAGGAGAAAGAAGAGAAAAATGAAGATTGAAGATGGATTGTTGCTATTACTCAAAGAAATCTGAATTTTGCAACCCTAAGGCAAGTTTTCTACTTGCTAATATGTGATTTAAGATGAATAATTTGTATGATAATTATGTATATTCATTTGGAGATCAAAAACGGAATTTATGGGAATTAAACCCTAATTTTAGTGTTGTTGATAAACAAATTGTGAATTACAATGGTTATAAATCATGTAAGATAATCTTTGGGTAGATAAAGATTGTTGGTTGAGTTCAAAATAGAAGAGATTTAGGATTTTGGGAAAAGTGAAATTTTCACTTGGGTTAAATTTTGGAAGAAGGAAGAACCCTAGGTCTGCTACGATCGGTCGACCGCGATCTCAGGACCGGTCGACCGGGCCTTTGCGGGAGGGTTTACTACTTTCCTACAAAGGCATAAATTTTGAGAGCGGTCGACCGCGGTTCCTTGACCGGTCGACCGGCCCCTCCATTCTGAGCTTTCTGTTTTTCTTTGTAGGCAAAATCTGGAGACGCGGTCTACTGCGGTCTCAGGACCGATCGACCGGTCCCCTGTTTTTCATCCTAAAATTTTATTTTGTTTCCTAGATTTATTTTCTTCAATAGGGACTAGGAACCTTCTTGAATGAAGTAAATTTAGAGTTTTAGAGTCCTAGATGAATTAGTTATCCACCCTACATTAGAAATAGGATAGGTGGGAACTTTTCCGGGGATATGCCAATTGAAGTTAGGGCATTCTTTCTTCTAGTTGATTACTATTAAACTAGGAGTTGTAGTTTTATGTTCGGGAGACCTTAGAAGCTCCATTTAGCTGTGTTAGTCTTGATGGTTTATAATAATTTCACAAGTAAATCTTGGGAGAATAAATTGATAGTTCATTTATTCATCGAGGTTGTAATATCGTTATGATATACGTATGGCTCCGGATAATAAGTTATATTATTTACAAAAAGTAAATGATATTGGTTTCGGATAAAATGAAACATACATATGGAAATGGCAATGATGACGGTAAATGATAATTTACTTAATCATGAAATTGGTAAATGATAATTTACTTGATTTTTGAAAATGGTAAAGAAAATGGTTGATACACACCTCTCTAAATGACATCATAAGGGAAGTTTGTGCACTTGGTGATGCCCACTGGCTAATGAATGCAGGGTGGATATAGTCCATAGGCCATATGAGAGATATGTTATGTTTTCTCCGCTGGTGAGGAGATTCCGGGTGTGGTCTTGACTCTCCCGCAGGCATATGGCCGCTTCCCGACGTATTGCGATAGGTGCCCAGGTTGTCTTGTATAGATAGGCCCTGGAAGATGATGGTCATTTAGGGGCGCGCCCAGTGGGGAAACTCGGAGGGGCGGTCTTAGAATCGTTATATGTATATAAATATAACTATTCATCATAAAGTGGGACTTGATGGATTATATGCCATAAAGAGCATACTGAAGTGCCACAAAGAGCACATATAAATGCCACAAAGAGCATTTGAAAATGAGTATTTTCCTGATAAGGAAAGGATTTTTACAAAAGGTAAAATTGAGATACAATTGCCATAAAGAGCAAAAGATTGTGATTATATATATATATATATATATACTTCCTGCTAAGGAAAAGATATATGAGATAAGTGGTGCATACGATGAAGATTTTGGTTTAATGCTTCTTATTTTATTGTTCCTTCTTAGTTTATGTTATAAATTGTGTAAGTAGCTTCTTATTTCTCTTTTTTTTCATAATTTATCATTCATAACTGTCATACTCTTTATTCAACTGGTAATCATATAGAACTGGTCCCTGACTCGTTTACATTTCTTGTTACATATGCATCTTGTCTCCGCTCAGGTACTCCGCCGCAAGGATGCCTGATTTGAATTCTTATTCCGATGTGCTCGGCGAGCCGTGATGCATTGCGGGTATTACGGGATACATTGGGTATAAACATTTTCATTCTTGTATTCTAGACAAGATCAGGTCATTTTACTCGGGCGAGAGGCCCAAGCTTTTGTACTTGAATAATGTAATGTATTATATAAATTTATTGATATTATTTAACAAGGTTGTATGTATTAGCGGACCTATAACATATTTGGTCCTCTTATTTGTCACTTGTTGTTATAGTAATATATATATATACATCCTTGAGGTTTCCCCTATCTTTCCAGGATTTGAGTTGTTTAAATTCTCTCTTTAACTTTAAAACAAAAATTTTGGCAACCCGTTTTCTGAAATATTGGGTGGTTATCCTGGATACTCTATATTTTATTTTGATGCTGAGAATGATTCCATACGGGACTCCTGTTATATTTGAGTATTGGGCTGGACACCCCTTATTTTGGTGAGAAGGTTGTCACAGATGGTATCAGAGCATCAGGTTCTAGAGTCCTTAGGAATCTATGTGAACGCCTTAAGTTTTTCGCGTTGCTTTTGACTTGATATAGAGCCTTAGGATTAAGATCGTTGGTTTCTTTAGTGAGATCTCGTTCTTCTGCCATTGGGTAGAACTTATATAAATCTTTTGCGTATTTGTGTGAGAATAGTAGGTCGATTGAAGAAAGGCGTCATGAGAAGGAACTACTAAGGACTGTAATTTGTGGTCGGGGATGAGGACCGCTTTGGAGGTCGCTCCCTTTTTGTAGCACTTCCTTGTCTTACTACTACGACTACTAATTACAGTTTATGTAGTTTCCCAAGTACCTCTAGAAGCGGAAAGTGGTACTAATCTTGAGTTTTCAAGCCATGTTAAATTGAAGTGGAGAAGTGCCCAGAAGTAGGATGGAGGGAAACCTTCCTCCCGTAGGAGTAGTGTTGAGAGGGTGAAATTGTGGTCACCATATTCGTGGGTGCTGGAAGTTTGTCCCTAGAGAAGCCCGGTGGATAACTGCAACAGCAAGTTTCTCTGGGAAAACCGGACTGAGGAGAAGGTGGATTTTTGAATGTTCACACAATGATCGGTTAAAAGGCCGATAGCGAATAAAGTGTTGTACGGTTAGGGAGACTGTGAACCATAAAATGATAGGATCCAGAATAAGTGTCGTTAGCACTTTTGATGGGGTAATGATCATGAAACCCTTTTCGTGGACATCCGCCTGGGTAGGTTTCATTGAACTAAGGAAGAGGAGGCCGAGAGCGTGTCCTCTTTTACTGAGAAAGTAAGAGGGACTACATGGGCAATTATTGTCGACCAGAGTCGGAGTAATGGCTATGATGCGGAGTGTTTAGTAAGAATGTTGATGGGAATTCCACCTTAGCTGTGGGTGGTGTATTCCTTAGCATAAGACTTAATAGTATTATATCTATTGTAGATTCGGTTGTGTATATTGAGCTTATAGTAGTATTGACGCTATGGTATAAAGGTAATGATATGACTTCCGTGGTATGGAAGTTATATCTTTTCTTCACTTGTTATGTAGTGAGTGATAATATTTTAAATGTGTATGTGTCATATGTGTCCCTTGGCTTAAGTTCTCTATTGCTTGTTTGCATTATGTGTGATTGTTACGACTTATCTCCACGACCAACAAAGTTCAGTATTAATGCATAGGAGGGGTTCCTTGTTTGGATCCTGCTTTTGCGGGACGCTCCACGCGTGAACCTTAACGACGTTGGGAGTGGAGAGATGTTACTTTTCCTTCCTCTTATTTTATGTACATTATGCGATTAAAGATATTTTGGTTGGTTTGGTGTGATAGCAAGCAAATAAAATTGTACGACTATCTTATTTCTAGTTCAAAATGGAACTAGTTGTTCTATAATTTCTCTCCTAGATACAGGTTGAGACTTTATAGAGGTGGATCGGGTAGGTAGGAGATTTTGTTATTTGTTTAAGTCATCTTGTGTGAGTGTTTGATTGTTTGTTGACCTTGTTTGTGTTTCTTACGATTTATCTCCATAATCAACAAGTTAAGTAGGCATGAGTCGGAGGGGTTCCTTGTTTGGATTTCGCTTCGGCGAGACACTCCGCCGCATGAACACTTATCGACGTTGTGATTAGAGAGACGATATCCTTTTCTTTCTCTTTTATTTTATTTATTTTGTTGTTAGAAGTGGGATTGGAAGGATTAGCCGAGAATCACATAGAAGAGTGATTAAGGGCTATTAAAGTGCGAGATAGAAGCACTGTATATAGTTCTCTCCTCTGATCGATGTGAGGGAGACTGAGATATGAAGTCGAGTTGAGACTTCAGGATTGTGCTTTGATTAGAAGGCCATATTTATATAAGGGGATGTGTATTTGAAAGGCTTCACAGGAAGTGAATGTCTGATCAGTTAAAATCTTTAATAATGCAATGGTAAGACGTAGAAGTAGAATTTTGTTGAAATAATTGCAAGTTAAAATTTATCGATCCCGATTATGTGTTTTAGACCGTCACATCTTAATGACCGACGATGCCAGGTAGTAGTGTAACGGGAGGGTTCCTTGTTTGGATTTCTCTTCGGCGAGACGTCCCACGCACGAAACTGAGTGAATGTTGGAAGTTGAGATAGGTCTTGGACACTAGGGATATACTTAGTATTATATATATATATATACGACTTAGATAGGATATATATAGATTGACCTTAGATTTATTAGGACTTAAGGCCATTAGGGCATGTGATGTTGATTTAGGAAGATTATAAGGAGTTGACCACGAATAGGTCATGGGTTAACCCTAAGGGGGACTAGATCCCTAGGAACGAGAAGTGTGGAATCTCGAGAGATTTCGAAGGTTAGGCCGATGGAGGTGAGACCTCTCCTAGTTAAAGTGTTACATTGGTAACCTAACTTTTGGGGAGTTAAATGGATGAATTGACTTTCACTCCCGAGTTCACGGGGCTAAGCTCAAGGGTAAATTTAATAAATAAGTCTCTGCCAGGAGCGGGAAGTATTAATACTGGAGCATGGACTCGTTGTCTATGCATCTCACAAGCTTAAACTTATGGGAAGTAATATCCCACGCTTGAATTAAAATTCATTGCGGTGGAAATTGCCTTAAATAAATGGAGGCACTACTTCCTGGGTAGAAATTTAGTCTTTCTCGCAAGCAACAAGCGGTTGCAGTATGTCGGGGGAGAAATTGAGTTGTTGTTTGGAGTTCTTAAAGAACTATCATTTGGATATTCTCGTTCGCTAAGGAAATGCTATTGGGGTAGTAGATGCGTCGAGTAAGAAACCCATCGGGGATATTTGTGTTGGCATGGAAAGACAAATGAAACGAGCATGACTCGGAAGACTCTGTAGCGAGAGAATTTCGGTCTGTGATTGACCATTTCACCTACTCGTGCGAAGAAGAGTATCGGTGGAATGAAAAGGGGTATATTCATAGATGGTTGCATTGAATTGCCCAGACCGTTATGCTCAGGATCCTATTTGAGAAAATTGTTGATCGTTTGACCAGACTGTTGCATTTTCGTCCATTATGGATGGATTACATGTAGAAGAGTACGCCCCATTGTTGATGGAGGAATGGTAGAACCGTAGGAGGTGACTATTAAAATAGGATGGACCGAGACTAGATATTCGTGTCGGAAGTTTGGCAAAAGTTTCCATGAAGAAATGGTAACCGTATGGAAATGGCGTATATCCTACCACTCTAATGTGGATAGATGAATGGGAGGAAATTGACTTAGGGCTGAAAGGCATATCTCGATGCGGGCGCCTTCGAATACATAGCAGATGGGAGCAGTAAGTATATGAATAGAGATTCCCATACAACCATTAGGCTATTGAATGGCCTTATGGATCATTTCCTAAGGCTTGTCACCGTGAGTGGCCTAGTGTGTCCGGTTGAGTAATCCGCATACTCGTTGGATGGAACCAACGGGTAATATGTTCCTTGGACCTGGAGTGGTCTCGGGACATTTCTTTAAATATTTGTCTTTTGAGCCATACGCCTTGATGAGATAGGTCAATGCTAGGGAAAGTTGAGTAGCGTTGGGGTTAAGCCACTTAGAGTTGGTATGGGTGCCCCGAGGTGAGATGTAACATGATTCTGGAGGTTAGGCTATTTGTGTCGAGTCATGTGGGCATCGTCTTCCGCTGTAGGAAGATAGAATCGATAGTTAGTGAGGAACGCTTTGTGCTATGTTAGAGCACAAATGATGTAGACTGAGATCGATAGGGTCGACCTTAGTTCGGGTCCATTTGGGACGTTGCGATAATGAGGGGTTTGTTTAGGATGGTAGAATCCTAGTTTGGAGTAGTATAACCTTTATGAAATTTGGGTATACCCGAATTTTGGGGGCAAAACTCCCTCATAAGGGGGGGAGTATGTAACAACCCTCGATTCTGGGAGGCTCATTTTATACTAATTTTACCGCATAAGGTAATTATATAAAATGTGGGGACTGGAGTAAATATTAATTGAATGAATTAAAAGTTAATATACACTAGATTGATGCATATTTACTGTATGTGAAAGTAACTATCATCAGGTGGCATATTTTATAGTGTCATGTATTTTAAATGACATTATGGTTTAAATAAAAAAAAATTGGAACTGGAAATAATTTATAAAATTTGTCGAATGCCAGTTTAGAGGGTGTAGTTAGTCCCGAAAGGTGCGAGACAGTCAAAATAAGTGTCATATTGTATTTTTGGGTTTCGGTCACTTTTACCTGGTTTTAGCTGAAACGCGTATTTGCGACTCATATTAATGTGATATTAACCACTTAAGTTGGGAGACTTATGTTAAGAACCGATTTTTTTGCCTTCTAAATTCTCTTAATTCCCTATTTTGTGTCTTAAACATAGAGAGAAGAGAGAGATAGAGGAAGAAAGCTTGGGAGAAACGAGGAGAAAGAAGAGAAAAATGAAGATTGAAGATGGATTGTTGCTACTACTCAAAGAAATCTGAATTTTGCAACCCTAAGGCAAGTTTTCTACTTGCTAATATGTGATTTAAGATGAATAATTTGTATGATAATTATGTATATTCATTTGGAGATCAAAAATGGAATTTATGGGAATTAAACCCTAATTTTAGTGTTGTTGATAAACAAATTATGAATTATAATGGTTATAAATCATGTAGGATAATCTTTGGGTAGATAAAGATTGTTGGTTGAGTTCAAAATAGAAGAGATTTAGGATTTTGGTAAAAGTGAAATTTTCACTTGGGTTAAATTTTGGAAGAAGGAAGAACCCTAGGTCTGCTACGACCGGTCGACCCCGATCTCAAGACCGGTCGACCGAGCCTTTGCGGGAGGGCTTACTTCTTTCCTACAAAGGCATAAATTTTGAGCGCGGTCGACCGCGGTTCCTTGACCGGTCGACCGGCCCCTCCATTCTGAGCTTTCTATTTTTATTTGTAGGCAAAATCTGGAGACGCAGTCGACCGCGGTCTTAGGACCAGTCGACCGGTCCCCTGTTTTTCATCCTAAAATCTTATTTTGTTTCCTAGATTTATTTTCTTCAATAGGGACTAGGAACCTTCTTGAATGAAGTAAATTTAGAGTTGTAGAGTCCTAGATGAATTAGTTATCCACCCTACATTAGAAATAGGATAGGTGGGAACTTTTCCGGGGATATGCTAATTGAAGTTTGGGCATTCTTTCTTCTAGTTGATTACTATTAAACTAGGAGTTGTAGTTTTATGTTCGGGAGACCTTAGAAGCTCCATTTAGCTGTGTTAGTCTTGGTGGTTTATAATAATTTCACAAGTAAATCTTGGGAGAATAAATTGATAGTTCATTTATTCATCGAGGTTGTAATATCGTTATGATATGCGTATGGCTCCGGATAATAAGTTATATTATTTACCAAAATTAAATGATACTGGTTTCGGATAAAATGAAACATACATATGGAAATGGCAATGATGACGGTAAATGATAATTTACTTAATCATGAAATTGGTAAATGATAATTTACTTGATTTTTTGAAAATGGTAAAGAAAATGGTTGATACACACCTCTCTAAATGACATCATAAGGGAAGTTCGCGCACTTGGTGATGCCCCCTGGCTAATGAATGCAGAGTGGATATAGTCCATAGGCCATATGAGAGATATGTTATGTTTTCTCCGCTGGTGAGGAGATTCCGGGTGTGGTCTTGACTCTCCCGCAGGCATATGGCCGCTTCCCGACGTATTGTGATAGGTGCCCAGGTTGTCTTGTATAGATAGGCCCTGGAAGATGATGGTCATTTAAGGGCGCGCCCAGTGGGGAAACTCGGAGGGGTGGTCTTAGAATCGTTATATGTATATAAATATAACTATTCATCATCAAGTGGGACTTGATGGATTATATGCCATAAAGAGCATACTGAAGTGCCACAAAGAGCACATATAAATGCCACAAAGAGCATTTGAAAATGAGTATTTTCCTGATAAGGAAAGGATTTTTACAAAAGGTAAAATTGAGATACAATTGCCATCAAGAGCAAAAGATTGTGATTATATATATATATATATATACTTCCTGCTAAGGAAAAGATATATGAGATAAGTGGTGCATACGATGAAGATTTTAGTTTAATGCTTCTTATTTTATTGTTCCTGCTTAGTTTATGTTATAAATTGTGTAGGTAGCTTCTTATTTCTCTTTTTTTCATAATTTATCATTCATAACTGTCATACTCTTTATTCAACTGGTAATCATATAGAACCGGGCCCTGACCCGTTTACATTTCTTGTTGCATATGCATCTTGTCTCCGCTCAGGTACTTCGCCGCAAGGATGCCTGATTTGAATTCTTATTCCGATGTCCTCGGCGAGCCGTGATGCATTGCAGGTATTACGGGATACATTGGGTACAAACGTTTTCATTCTTGTATTCTAGACAGGATCAGGTCGTTTTACTCGGGCGAGAGGCCCAGCTTTTGTATTTGATTAATGTAATGTATTATATAAATTTATTGAAATTGTTTAACAAGGTTG
This sequence comes from Sambucus nigra, assembly GCA_949130495.1. Taxonomy (NCBI): domain Eukaryota; kingdom Viridiplantae; phylum Streptophyta; class Magnoliopsida; order Dipsacales; family Adoxaceae; genus Sambucus; species Sambucus nigra. The sequence continues at coordinate 628,917,725 of OX422213.1, read as the reverse complement.
TATGTATTAGCGGACCGATAACATATTTGGTCCTCTTATTTGTCACTTGTTGTTATAGTAATATATATATACATCCTTGAGGTTTCCCCTATCTTTCCAGGATTTGGGTTGTTTAAATTCTCTCTTTAACTTTAAAACAAAATTTTGGCAACCCGTTTTCTGAAATATTTGGTGGTTATCCTAGATACTCTATATTTTATTTTGATGTTGAGAATGATTCCATCTGGGACTCCTGTTATATTGGAGTATTGGGCTGGCCACCCCTTATTTTGGTGAGCGGGTTATCACAATAAATTGGCCAAAATTTCATGGGATAAATTTCGTTTGAACGAAGACGTTTGAACGAACTTTGAATGAGAAAACAGAGTATTTTTGCAAAATGTTGTTGGAACCTCGTTTAATGTTCGATCGAACAACTTATCAGAAAATCCTAAAATACATTTTAAGCCCAAAAACTTTTATATAATGTCCTACAATAATTTTTCGAGACAAATAAAAAATAAAAAATCGATTTGACAAAATGTTTATAAAAAGGCACCCATATATATATTAAATGCATCCATACCTTTTAGAGACCTTGGAATTGATGAAATATTGGTGACGTGAATCATGGTCGTAGAAACTGGCAATGATGTCAACTTTAATATCTGGGCTGTTGTGTCTTCAACTAGCTTGTCATAGGCTTGAAAGGATAACTTTTATCCTACGACTCAAATATTTTTGTCCGGAATTAAGCCAACACTGCAAATAGACTCGATTGAAAATTTGTCCTTACACATGTATTAAATATATAGAAACAAATAAAATCAAACAAACAACATATAATTTGAGATATGTTAAAACAAATGACAAACAAACTTTAAAACATTCAAAATTTAGCATTCACAATTGATGGATCAACATTAAAGCATTCATTGTTACGATACTAAAAAAAACAGTTTTATCATGGAATGCTTAAAATTATGGGAGCTTTCAATTTTAGTCCCTCACTCTTTTTATTCTTTTATTCTAATTTACTTAAATATTTTTTTTTGCACTAAAGTACCTCACCCTTTAATATATATCTTATAATTCAGGGTATACACAAGTTTAATACGTGTATATTACAAAATTTATATATACATTATAGAATTTTTGTATAAATGTTTTCCAAAGAATTACTAAAAATTCATTTTAACATTATTAAATCACACACATACACACATATAGATAGATAGATAGATAGATAGATAGATAGATAGATAGATAGATAGATAGAGAGAGAGAGAGAGAGAGAGAGAGAGAGAGAGAGAGAGAGAGAGCACTCCTACATGACACCATACATCTCTAGGTCCTAAAAAACCTTTTTTTCCAAATTTTTTATTTTTGTATTAAAATTAATCTTTCAATTAACACATGTTCAAAAAATTAGGCCAAAATCCATTTTTTAAGCTATTTTTAAAAATTTCATAAAATTTTGCTGGCGCGGACACTTATAGATAAGTATTTTCAGCAGTTTTTTGTTGGATTTGTTAAAAATAGCTAGAAATTATATTTGGACTTAATTTTTTGAACTTGTGTTGATTGAAAGGTTAACTCTATGGATAAAATAAAAAAATAAGTTTTTTAGGCCTAGAACTAGGTGTGATCTATGAATGATGTGGGAAGCATGATGCATAGGAGCCTTTATCTTTCTCTTTCTATATCCTTAACTCAAAAATAATTATCGACAAAGGAGTTAGTAAAAAAATGTAAAATTATAAATATTTTTAAAAAAATGGAGAATATGGTGCCATTTACTTTGATAATCCAATTTAGAAAACTAGGAACTTGTGGGTTAGGTAGGCACCATTGAACTATTACCTTCAAATAAGTGGTGATTTAAATAGAATAGTTCAGTGCCATGTATAAGAAATTATATAAATGTGAAAAATATGCCAATCAATCATACCTCAAACAAAAAAACGTGTACTTAAGCTAAGACCCATTTAAATTTTAATGAGTCACTCTAGTCTCATATTCTCAGAGAAAAAAAAAAATTATCATTGACTTTATTCAAATAGCCCCGATTTATTAAATATAAAATTAAAAAAGTCATCTAATATTGTATTTTTTAACAATAAATTCTTAGAAAAATAATTTTTCTCCAAAACTTATTCTGAAAATTTTATTTTGATAGGACCAATTTTCTCGGGGGCGGAGAGAGAGAGATTCAGTCACTCATGGTCCATTTGGTTATGTTATCAGAAAAGTAAGTTTAAAAACATTTTTTAGAACAGTTTTATAAATCATTTTTTGTGTTTTAATTTTTTTTAAACATTTGGTAAACTTGATATAAAAATAATATTAAAAAGGCAAACACATAAACACGCATATATATAACATATGTAATATATCAGTTATACATGCATGTCTACGAATATTATTATACATGTGATCATTCATATAACATGTACTTAGTTATAATACAAACATATAATACATGTATAACTTACTTGTAATATGCACATATTAGGTATAGCTCGTTATGTCGCTGGTACGATTATAAATTTGTTCGAGTATATTTAGCTACGTCACAAACGTACGTTGTGCCTTAGCATATTATGTCTCTTCAAAACATTAAATATGCTTGTTAATGTTCCGTTGGGGTTTAATAATGTGTACAAAGTTTACTTTGAATCGACTGATACTGAACATAACTGGTATTTTTATTTACTCCATAGAATGAAATTAACCACTTATAGATAGTAATTTACAACTATTTCCTCCCAAATATTTAAGTATTAAATTGGTTCAGTTGTATATTAATGAATATAGGAACTATTTTATTGTATGAGTGGAAGAAAATATCTTAAAAGGTAGAACATTGTAAGAGGGTACTTTAGATTATATATGGAGGCGTAACCCCTATTGAGTATGGTAATCACAAGTTAATTGGCCAAAGCTTTGGATTAGTGATAGAACACATAAACATGAACCCAATGAGGATAGACTCAACTTAAACTCACAAAACTCTCGTGTATAACTCAGGTCATGCTAATGGACTTTAGAAGTGGCTTAGCTAGAGGGAGAGGGAAGTAAGTACCCTAGATACACCCTGGCGGGCAAGTAAAAACACACAATACACACAACACCCTGAAGAATCTCTGTCAAGTATTAAAATCTTCGTAATAAATGACAATGGTGAGTCAGTGAACTCTCTAGTTTGCAATAACTCTTTTCAATTCTCAAAGAGAGGATCCCCTTCCTCAAAGGTGGTTGGGGTCCTTAAATAGCCCCCACACCACCCCCGAGGCAACTCAGTCATTAAAGATTATGAAAGACATCCCTCATACTTTATGTCACAACATTAAATGCCTGATGCACTAGTTGTCTCCACGTCATAAACATTAAATGCCAAGACATGCCTTTTGCCTAACCACTGTGTGTCAGGGGGTTGTTGTCGCAGAGGTGGCTCACCAACTGCCTGACAGCCCCAAATACCACGGTGGTTTACTCAAGTGCATGTCTGACATTGTTTAGATGGCTAGTGACATCACCCACAGTAGATGTGACATTGAGTAGAGGGTCGTTTGGTCCATAACTCAATGCCCGATGGAACTCCAAGCTGCTCCGCTTGAGGTTTCACGGTCAGGGTCCTTCGGTGTTTTACCAGGTGTATCTAAGATGGTCAGGACAAGCCCCAACGGTGCCTTACTTCTCAATCCTCCAAACCAAGTCCCTCTAAAGTTCCCATGGTGAGGTCATTCGATAGGGCATGAAAGCCCTCCCAGGTCCTGCCATGCCTGGTCTCTCGTGAGTACCGTTTGACCTCACCCAAACTGTATTATTATTATCGTTATGTCATTACAACCGTTACAGCTTTACAGTGAATGTAGTCAAAGGTACAATATGATTAACACAACAAGCTGAAGTATGAGTTGCCACGCTGAGCTGCCTCCCCAAGCTGCCACGCTTAAGTTGCCACGCTGAGCTGCCTCCCCAAGCTGCCACGCTGAGCTACCTCACCAAGATGTCACGCTTGAGTTGCCACGCTGAGCTGCCTCACCAAGATGTCACGCTTGAGTTGCCACGCTGAGCTGCCTCCCCAAGCTGCCACGCTGAGCTGCCTCACCAAGATGTCACGCTTGAGTTGCCACGCTGAGCTTCAAGCCCCCTCTACATTTTCCCCCTCATAGAGAGATTTGTTGGGACAAGAAATGTCTGCCCGAAATGACTCAACTTGATGGATTTTTCTTTGTGTAACCGTTGGAACATCTTCTTCGTTGGGGCCTTGTTAGATAAGTTTGACAAAAAGATTGGCGCCCAAAACTCAAGCTTGATGAAGAAGGCAACGCTTCCTGTTCTATATGCGTAATTTCATTAATGACGTGCGCTGTCTTTTCAACTGTCACAACACTTCCCAAAGTGCCACGTGTTCATGTGAAATGATTATAGGTGGCGGTGCACGTGCGAGGGTGGGTAAATCTAAACGACAAACTCGAAAGTCTCAACAGCCATATTCAAAATATTTTGAACCTTAAACACGTGGGCCTCAGGGGTCTCTTTCCACTTCTTCCTTCTTCTTTGCTTATTTCCTTACTTCGTTATTATCTTCTTCATCAGACTGTCGCTTCTTTTTTAGAAAGAGAGAGAGAGAGAGACTCCATTGTTGCAAGAGCTATACCACCGTTTGTAATCGTCCGTCCCCATTGTTGCTCTCAATCCCTTTTCTCTCGAAGCTTTCTTTGTTACAGCTTCACTGTTTGTCATGGCGTCTTCAAGCAACCCCACCATTTCCGCCACTAGTGTTCCGCCTGCCACCACCACTGCTGCCTCCACCCTGGGTGCTGCTCGCCAAGAATAGCTGAGATTTTACCGTCGCTCTCCCATTTTTGGGGAGGGTGATGGCTTTGCTGTTGCCTGTAAGGCTGTCTGCTTTTCCTCCAAGTTTGACGCCCTCTTGTTGGGTGATGACGACGAAGAGGTGTCTAAGTGGGGATTTCTGCCCCCAGAAGGAACTCTCAGATTTCTCTTAGAGCGAGGGGACTTCCCATGGTCCCATATTGATTTTGAAGCACCCGGGGGATCCCCCGCGCACTTTGCTGCCTGGAACTCTCACATGCAGAGTTCCTATACTGATGTCCTTACTAAGATTGGGCTGCAACGGGCAAGGTGGTTTGGTGAGTTTACTCTATCAAAGAACAACGTTGCCTTGCCTATACTGGTCTCTCGCTGGAACGTGGATACTCATACGTTCATTGCTGCCTGGGGTGAGTTTACCATAACTCTGGAGGATGTGTGTGAGCTCCTGGGCCTTGATGCAACAGGCCATGAGCCTTACACCGATGAAGCTCTTGATGCTCAAGAGACTGCGGATCGTTTGGAGTTGGATCGCATATGCCGAAGCTACATCGGTTCTTCCAACAAAGCTACTTTTTCTCCCTTGATCAATTATTTCTTCCAGAGTTCTAGTGAAGGCAGTTCTTCATCAACTGCCCCTGGTCAAGGTACGCCGTTGGAGCTTCCTGCTTACATTCTTGTGATTTTGTCCCATTTCTTTTTTACGGGTAAGCCCAACGATCAGCCCCGAAGAGACCTCATCAACCTGTCCCTTCGCCTAGCTCGAGGTATAAAGCTTCCCCTGGCTGCAATTGCCTTGGGATCCCTGTACACCTGGTTGGACAGGGCTTTATTTGACATGGAACGTTCCATTGGCCGTTATAACTTGGCCAATTTTGCCAACAGTGTGCTTCTGACCAGCTTTCTCTACTTCCGCTTTCCTGCCGTAGCGGCCAAGCCCAACAGTCCTCCTTCGGCTGAAACAATTTTGCCTCCTCGGTCCTTCATTTATCATAAGAGGCAAAGCCAAAAGGAGTTGATTTCAGTGATTGATCATTTTGAGAGTTTCGTTATGAGGCCCTATCAAGAAGAGGCCTTTTTTCATACTTGTAAATTTTTTCATCATGATGCCAGATTGATACAGGACCCTTCTTCCGACATTGAGGATCCCTCGCTTGTCGTGGTTCTTCTGCTTTCTCCTGGATATCTTCCCTCCTACACCGAGTGGGGATACACGAGCGAGCATTATAATCCCAACCGATGCAGTCGTCAGTTTGGGTTTGACCAGGGGGTGCCACGTCCAGTTTTCCAATCATCAAACCCCAAAGTCTCCTTTGGCGAGGAATGCTCCTTGTTTTCTTCGACTGCTGCGTGGGGGATATCTTCAACAATGAATGGGCGTGTCACCATTCCCAGTATTACCAGGCATGGGGATGTGACCCCTCTGTTTGCCACCAAGTATTGGCCGAAGCAACTAGCTGAAATTGCTGAGTTTGTTGAGGGAGAGCCTGTGTATCCTCCCGTTTCTTCATTTTCTGCCCTGGAGTTGGGGCTAAAAGGCAACTCTGTACTTGGGATAGAATTCCCTCTAAGTTCAACCCACAAAGCGCCTCCCAACGAGCTTCCCCCACTTTGTGCCATGGTCCCAGTTGCCACGCCAAAGTCCAAAATTGCTGCTGCGAAGAAGGCTGCCCCCTCTACTGCAATTACTACCGACGAGGGGGCTTCTCCACCACCTGCCAAGAAGGAAAGAACGGCCAAGAGTGGGACATCGAAATCGAAATCGAAGTCCCAGAAGCCCCAAACTCCCGTGGCAGCTCTTCCCATAGCCTCCGTTCCTCCTCCCATGCCTGCTGAGATGGCTGAGCGTGTGAGGAGGGAGGCCCAAGCAGAAGTAGACCGAATAAATGCTGAGTATCAACAGCATGCAGTCGTTGTCCCTTCCTCCTTTGCTTTCCCCACGGTGGTGGTGGATCCTTCAGAGCCAACGGCTAAAAAGAGGAAGAGTTCCAGGGTTCCTCAAGGGGTCAGCATTAGTGCAGCTAGCTCGAGGAAGAAGACTCTGGGCACCAAGTCCCAGAAGAAACGGACTCCTGAAGTACACTTGACCCCTGAGGTGCAATCCACCCCTGCCCCATCAGTTGCTGCTAATCTCCCTCTTCGCCCGTGGTCGTGTCTTCTCGTTCTCCTTCTGAATCGGAGGTATGTATGGCTGACTTAATTATTATCTCCTTTTTGCTTGAGGACGACTGTCTTTACTTGTGTGTATATTTATCCCTCCCCCCTTTCTTTGACAACTGTTTTACAGGGAGTTGAAATAGAAAGACCAGACCCTTCCAGTCCTCCCGTGAGCCCTTTTGTGGGGGGACGCTTCGGTGTATCTCATACCGATGTGACTCCTCCCCGTTCCCCCATGACAGGGCTTACGTATTCTCGCCGTGGAGTCAGCCAACGTACGAGGGAAGTTATTGTGGGAGGTGATGACGTTGATCATGCGAGTGATTCCTCGCCTGAAGTGGTAACCCTGCCCGAAGTGGCACATCCCGAGATAACATCCTTGGTCCCTTCTGATTCACAGGCCTCACTTGAGGTTCCTCTGCCCATTGTACTTGTTGAGGAGAGTGAGCCCGAGGTATGATGTGATCTATAATTTATTTGTTGTAGTCCTTTCGGTCATACTCTTTTCGTATTTGGCTTACTGAATTGTGATATGTTTTGGGTACCCCAGGTGGAAATGTCCTCGTTGTTGGCGAGCATTCTTCTTCCAACGATGCTGATGAGGCCCCTGACTGTCATTCCTTTATTTAGCACCATAACCGAGGTAAGTAACACGTCGAGATATTTCTTCATATTTTCTGTGCCCGTTCTTCTTTTCTAACACTTGGCTTTGTGCACAGTTTTCTCCTGATCTTGCACCAACTCCTGTAGTGAGGGCCCAGGTTGGTGTGTTTACACCCCCTCCTGACGTGGCTTTGTTTGAGGGATCAGTGTCTTCTCATGATGAACCCAATATGCTGGCCCTTGTGCCCTATACGGGTGATCAGGTTTGGACAAGCGTGGAGGCTTCTGCGTCCAGGGACCCCGTTATGGCATCTGGGGTAATAATCGCTCCCCCAACGGTTCCTGTCCCTGTGGCTGCCTCAAATGCTCCCGTTGTGACTGAGGTATATTTTTCTTGCTATCTTTTGTTAAGATTTTCCATAATCTCCATCTTATGATTTTTCATAAGATTGTTCTTAAACTCCCCCTTATAACGGTGACTTAACAACGAAGACACTTGTTAAGTTTTTTTTCACAAACTCCACCCTATAACGGTGACTTAACAACGAAAGCGCTTGTTTAAGATTTTTCATAAACTCCACCTTATAACGGTGACTTAACAACGAAAGCTCTTGTTAAGATTTTTCATAAAACTCCACCTTATAACGGTGACTTAACAACGAAAACACTTGTTAAGATTTTTCATAAACTCCACCTTATAACGATGACTTAACAACGAAAACACTTGTTAAGATTTTTTTCGCAAACTCCACCTTATAACGGTGACTTAACAACGAAAACGCTTGTTAAGACTTTTTCGCAAACTCCACCTTATAACGGTGACTTAACAACTTACCACTTGTTAAGTTTTTTATTCATAATTCCATTATTTGGGCTTTTTCTTTTCAGGTTGCTCGGGAAAATTCGCCCCCAGTTCTCTCACCTGTAGGTTCGCCCTTCCGAGAACCTGATGTTTCGGAAAATTCTATTCATGATGATCAAGGTTCTACGACTGGTGCTGCAGCCGAGAGCGAATCTGGGTGCGAATTGCCTCTTCCTGACCTAGCTCCTCACTCGTTCTACCTCATGGTGCTTCGGCAGTCTCCTCAAATGCCCGTCAACCATCGCCTGGTGATTGAACAATTGGTGGATCTCCATCCTGAGACCTTCACACCGAATTGCCTGTGCTCAAATATTCATGTGATGAGTCACAGACTGCAAGGCATGGCGATCGTTGTTGCTGAAATTGCCAGTACCCCCACTGCCAGTGTTACCAGATCCCTTCTCAACCAATTTCTATGTTTTCTGAAGGATTTGGGACGTGATGGTTTCCATTTTGACTGGCTTGTTATGTATCTGAAGACCTTGAAAAACCAGCAACTGATCGGCCAGAGGGAGGTATTGCGCAAGCACCAGGAGGACCAGCAAGCTGAGGAGGCTAGGTTGGTCGTATTGGCCCCTCTTTTGGAAGCAGTGGATCAAGAGGTGAAGGATGCCGAAAAAGCTTTGTGCCTGGCCAAACTGAAGCGTGAGAGACTCCTGATCAAACGTACGCAAGTGCAAACGAGGCTGGAGGTTTCCATTAATGCCCAACGGTCTTTCACAGTAGCTTCTTCGGGCCTGCCTGGAGATTTTTTCTCTTCCTCGGATTTATCTTTTCTTTTAGGGTAGTTACTTCTTGTATACAGATCTTTTACTTCTTTTTCTCTATGTAATTCTTGGGCAATAGCTTCCAAAGGAAATTTTGTAATACTCTATTGTTTATGAATGAAGAACGCATACTTTTCAATCCCTTCATGTGTTGTGACTGTTGTTGTGTGTTATAGAGTTTTGTGTTTCTGCAATTCTTTATTCTAAAAAAAATGTCACCCAAAACTTGTATATTTATAACAATATAACATCAACTCAAACTTGGTTATTTTACACATGATAAACCTTCAGCCACTTATTGTTAATCTTAAATGGCTTGTCTTCTTCTATCTTCGAAATTAAGCAATAACCTGAGTCATGCGCTTCCTTCACAACGTAAGGTCCCTCCCAGTTGGCTGCGAACTTTGGTAGAGGAAGTCCCCTGATGTGCTTTACTGCCGCTTTCAATATGAGGTCTCCTTCCACGAACTTCCTTGGTCTCACCAAGTTGTCATATGCCCTAGAGAGTTGTTTCGTATATATTTGAAAGTGTTGCATCGAGTTATCTCTGTGCTCATCCAACGCTTCCAGCTGTATATGTCTACTATGAGGGAGCATGCTACTTCTCAAGGCATATCGGGCAGAGGGAACTTCCAATTCTACTGGGAGGATTGCCTCAGCCCCATAGACAAGAGAGAACGGCGTGTATCCTGTGGGTTTTCGCTTGGTTGTTCGATAGGCCCACAAGACAGCTGGTATCCTGTCATCCCACGCCCCTGGAAAGTCTTCCATCATTTTGGCCAAAATATTAATCAGGGTTTTGTTAGTTGCTTCGGCCTGACCATTTCCCTTTGGGTATGCCACCGTTGAAGTGTGATGAACAATGGAGTATTTGTTCGTGAGCATTGTTACTTCAGAATTGACGAAGGGGGTCCCATTATCTGAGAGAATTACTTTTGGGATCCCAAAACGGCAAATGATGTATTCTCTGATGAAGTTGCTCACCACCCCAGCCGTTGCCCGTTTGAGTGGTATTACCTCGGCCCATTTTGTAAAACACTCTGTTGCTACCAGTATCCATATCTTGCCTCTCGAAGAAGGGTGTATTGCCCCCACTAGGTCAAACGCCCAAGTATGAAATGGATAGGGTGTTGACAGAGAGTGTAAGTCCACCGATGGGGCATGGATCATATTTCCATGAAGTTGGCAAGCTTTGCATTTTCGAACGAACTCAGCAGAGTCTTTCTCCATCGTTGGCCAATAATACCCCAACGTCATCAACTGATCATACAACTTAGCCCCTCCTATGTGTGCTGGATCATGCGCTTGTTTGAGGACCTCTGTTGCTTCTTCCCTTGTGACACATCGCAAGGGCCTGTTAAAGTACCCCTTTCGATAAAGCTGCCCCTCATGGACGTAGAACCTTGGAGCCCTTCGCCTTAGACCCATTGCATCTATTTTCTTCGTTGGGACAACCCCCTCCAGAATGAAGTCGATGTAGGGCTGCCTCCAGTCCGTTTGAGCTTCAATAAAATGGCACTCAGCTGCTTCGAAGAATAGCTGACACTTGTTGCATTTCCGTTGTAGCTCTGCCGCATCCTGCTTCATTCTAGGCCAGAAATACCCCTCCCTTTGAATTCTCCTATATAGAGGTATCTCAGTCGTCTCGCAATGCTCCTCAGGCATTTTCCTCAATATTTGCTCGGCCTCCTCGGGGCTGACGCATCTTGACAACCATCCTCCTGTATTTCTGAAATAGAGATTTCCCTGGCATGTAAAATATTGGGCCAACTCTCCTAGCCGCATCGCCCCCTCACCAGACTCCAGCTGCTTCTTAATGTCTCTTCTCCAGCCCACCTCCTCCTCCATCGGCAGTATTGACTGTACTACCGAAGGAGCTGTTCTTCGTTGGATCACAACTGTGGTCTCATTGGTTTTCATTATCATCTTCTAGGCAATAGTGGCATAGGCATCTGGATGACGGTTCATCGTTCTGGGATGCCTCCTGATCTTGGTCCGATGAAATTGGTTGAGAAGCCTTTGAATGATTGTTCTATAGGGCGCCAGGCTCATGTGTTTCAACGCATATTCTCCGTTCACCTGCTGAATTACTAAGTTTGAGTCACCCTTAATGCAGTGTGAGCGAATTCCTCTTCGAAGAGCCTCTAGAAGCCCTAGTACTAACGCCTCGTATTCTACCTCGTTATTAGAGCAAGGGAAATCTAGTTTGTAGGAAAGGCAAATCTCTTCCATCCCTTTTGAAAGAACAACCCTTGCTCCTCCCTTCTTTTCTGCCGAAGATCCATCGAACTGCATCGTCCATTCCTCCTCAGTTGCATCCAGGTAATTGGCCTGCAAATCATCTCCTGGAATGTCTTCCCTAGGTGGCTCGAAGGTTCCTGAAGGGAAGATGGCCAATAGGTCAGCATACGCCTGGCTTTTGATTGTACGAGGGACCACACATTTTAAGTCATATTCAGAGAGAATAAGGAACCATCTAGCTGCCCTACCAATCAATATAGTCTTTGCGAGTAAATACCTAATTGGGTCGCATCTAGTTACAATATGAATGGTAAAAGACAGCATATAATGCCTAAGTTTTTGTGCTACAAAGACCAATGCTAAACAATGCCTTTCTAAACTAGTATATCTAACTTCTGGCCCATGTATAATTCTGCTGAGGTAGTAAACCGGACGTTCTTGCCCGTCTACTTCTTGTGCTAGCAGAGCCCCAACGGACCTCGTAGTGGATGTGAGGTATAGTTGCAACGGAGCTCCCGCCTGGGGAGGAACCATTATTTGTGGTGACACGAGCAGCTTCTTCAGCCCAACAAGGGACTTCTAGTGAAACTCCTCCCATCTGAACTTCATGTTCCTTCGTAGCAGCTACATTAGTGGGTGTGTTATTTCGGCCAATCCGGGCACAAATCTCCTAAGGTAGGAGACTTTTCCAAGAAAACTTTTCGGCTCCTTCACCGTTCTTGGACATGGCATCTCCAAGATTGCCCGCTGTTTATCCTGGTCCATCTGTACCCCTTGTCGATTAACCACGAAGCCTAAAAACTTACCACTTGTTACCCCGAAGACACACTTTAACGGGTTCATCCTTAACTTGTACCTCCTGCACCGAGCAAACACCTTCCTTAAATCGTTCAGATGGGACTCTTCCTTATTCGATTTGATGACCAAGTCGTCCACGTAGAATTCCACAAAATTGTGGAAAAAGTCATGAAAAATGGCCGTCATCGTTCTTTGGTACGTAGCTCCGGCGTTCTTGAGTCCAAACGGCATAACATTGTATATGAAGTTGCCCAACGGCGTTCTGAATGCTGTTTTCTCTGTATCAAAGGGGTCCATCTTGATCTGGTTGTATCCCACATATCCATCCATGAAGCTATACATCTCATGACCAGACGTGGCGTCTATCAAGCTGTCGATGGAGGGTAGGGGAAACTCATCCTTAGGGCAAGCCCTATTCAAGTCTCTGAAATCCACGCATATCCTTATTTGGTTTTTGTCTTTCTTCCCTACTGGCACAATGCTAGATAGCCAGAGGGGATGTTGTATAGGCTTGATAAATCCTGCTGCTAATAAGCGTTGGACCTCTTCTTTAATCTTCAAATCTATTTCAGGCTTGTACGTTCTTGTTGCCTGCTTTACTGGAATAGCCGAAGGGATCACGTTCAACTTGTGGCAGCTCACTTCCTCATCCAGCCCTTCCATTTCAGTGTACTTCCATGCGAAGACATCTATGAACTCCCGAATCAGGTCAACCAAGGCTTTTTGTTTCTCCTTAATAAGATCTTTCGAGATGAAGATAGGCCTTGGGTCTTCCCCTTCTTCTGCTAGGTTTAGTTGCTCCAACTCTTGTGCCTGGGGCCTTGGTTGGTCTGTCATGCAGTCTGGTTCTTCGGCGACATCTTCTATGAACTCTTGTATGCTGGAGTTATCTATCACCATACACTGCCCCTGTTGATCCACTAAAAAACACTCATGTATCGGGTCAACCTCATTGTCAGTCTTTTCGGCCGCCCGTTCACACCATTACAAGTGGTACACCACTTTTCCCTCTTCAATGATAATCTTCTTGCATTGCCTGCTGGTGGCTGTTGCTACGGCTTTTCTCTTCCTTTCTCTGGAAGCCTCAGCGATCCTTTCCCCTGAAAAACGACTTAACACGCTTTGTCGTTGGGCCTCATGCTCGCCTGGGTCTGTCCTAGGTCTCATCTTTTCTTTGAGCTGCTTCGAGATGTTCTGGGGTCGAGGGACCGTCCGATATGCTTCCTCGATCCTCTTACCTTCGCCACTCTCATTTAAAGGTCCCATTCTTTCTCTAATTGAGGGGACCCATGCTCCCTCCATTCTCCTCGTTAGGACCCGCACGTCCTCTTCAAGCTCTGTATAGAAGGCTGCATCCACCAAGTGTGCTTCTTCGATAGCGAAAAAAATTTTAGTTGCCCTAATAGTTACTTCTGTCCCCTTGATATTCGACTTAGCACATTGGTGGTATGTTGAGGGAACTAACCCCTGGTTGTGCATCCATACTCTCCCTACTAACAAATGATAGGAAGTTGCGCTTTCTATTATATGGAATTTGATATGGGAACTCAGATTTCCCATCACTATCCCCACGTTTACATACCCAATGGATTTGGAAGATTGATTATCGTAGCCCGAGATTACCAAGGGCATGGCAACCAACCTTTCTTCCAGAATATTAGCCGCATGGAAGGAGTTGATTGGCATAATGTTGATGGAGGCACCCCCGTCCATAAGAGTCCTGGCGAAGCTAACCCCGTTAATACTGGCGGTTACATACAGGGGCCTATTATGGGGGAACCTTACAGCTCTATCCGCATCACTGAACGTTACCTCTGATAGGAACTTATTTACCAGCCTAGCCATGGGTCCCCTCCATCTTAGCGAGGGGACTGCATTTCTTCTTGCAATATCCAAGATCGCCTGAGTTATCTCCATTCTGTTTTCTTTTGGGATTCCCACTTGGTCGAAGAACCAAGTGAACTTTGGAGATTGTGAAACTGCGCTATATTCTATGACTGGGTCCGTTTCCTCGCCCTCAACGCTATAGTCGTCTTCTACGTCCCTAGCACTTGCTTCATCATACGCCAGAACTACGTTAGCCATTCCCCTAGTGCAATACTCCAGTGCTTTATCGAACTCCATTGTTGCCCCTCCCCCCTCCCGCTCTGCCTCCTTATCATAGGCCGTTACAACATTGGCCCCATGCGCCGGGAGCGGGTTATTGTTAACGTTCCGCGGGGGGATTTGTAATGTTCCCGCCCTCATGTACTTGTCGATGATTCTTCGCAGCGTGAAACAGCTTTCTGTTGGATGCTGGACCTTTCGATGAACCTGATAATATTTGGGATTGGCCCTGGTTGCCGCGTCGGGTTCTTCCTTCGGGACGCCTTTCGGTTCGTAAACCGTTCCGCCTTGTACCATTGTGTTATAGCAACTCACAGCCTCCTCCACCGTACAAGGCAACGGTGGCGGGTCTTCTCTATCCCTTCCAAACTTTCTTTTGTTGTCCTTTCTCTGGGCCTTGCCCCCATCCTCTCTCTCGACATATCCCACCCGTGGGGCCTGAGACCTTCCCCCGATGGGTTGTATCGGCTGTTTGAACATCATGGGAGCTACTATCGGGCTAGGTCGCACCACCAAAGATATATTTCTTGCGGACTTTAAGAATGCTGAAAATGTTCCCTCGCGTGTCTCATTGATCAAGTGACAGATATACTCAGGAAGTAATCCATCAGCACAAATTTGTAGTAACCTAGCCTCCTTAGCTACTTCCCTCACGTCGAGGGACCTTTCCCTAAACCTTCGGATGTAGGCCACTACCTCCTCTCCTGGCCTTTGCCTCTCCCTGCCAAGTTGGGTTAAGGTGAACTCATCTTCTGCCAAGAAGAACTTTCGGACGAACAATACATGCATCTCCTCCCATGTGGAGACACTATTGGGCGGCAGGTGAGAGTACCAAGTGTATGCTTTATCAGTCAGGGATTTGGAAAACTCCCTCAGCCTAAGCTTTTTGTCATTGCAATGCGCCCCCAAGTGTTCAACGAAACGCTTAATGTGTTCCTTCGGGTTCCCGCCCTTCCCTGAGTATTTTTCAAAGGTAGGGGGAATATAGTCCTTCGGGTAGGGTTCGTCGTTGTACTCCTGGGGGTAGGGTGTCCGGAAGTCGTCGTAGACCGCTGCCACCTCGCCCACAGCCTGCGAGGAAGACTGCATGAACTTCAGCATCTCCTTCTGCATCTCTTTTCTCATCTCTTCCAAGGGCGAGGCTACTGGGGCCACCTGGAACGGGGCAGACGGTTGAGCGCTCGTTGCAACCGGAGCGAACGTTATCGGATGCGCCGTTGAAACTCCTCAGCAGCACACAGTGGGATTCACAACAGAGGGTACACTTGCTGGGACCGCTCCTGTAATGCCTGCCCCTGGTGGGGCCCCTGGGGCCACTCCTGGTGTTACGAAGGCATTAGTCTCCAATCCTCCCAGCATAGTTGAAGCTACTAGGGTTTGCAAAAACTCGTAAAATTTGCTCATGCGGAGCGCCATCTAGGCAGGTCCCAGCCCTGCGCTCGTGGAAGGTTGTGCCGCCCCTGGGACGCCTATCGTTGTTGGAGCCAGCGGTACCTCTACTCGAGGAGCCCCATCTCTTAGGGCCTCCTGCTCCCTCGCCGCTTGTTCTTCTAGTAGCATTATCCTGCGCCATACTCCTTCTCTAGAAGGATGCCTCCCCAGCGGAGTCGCCAAATGTAAGAGGGTACTTTAGATTATATATGGAGGCGTAACCCCTATTGAGTATGGTAATCACAAGTTAATTGGCCAAAGCTTTGGATTAGTGATAGAACACATAAACATGAACCCAATGAGGATAGACTCAACTTAAACTCACAAAACTCTCGTGTATAACTCAGGTCATGCTAATGGACTTTAGAAGTGGCTTAGCTAGAGGGAGAGGGAAGTAAGCACCCTATATACACCCTAGCGGGCAAGTAAAAACACACAATACACATAACACCCTGAAGAATCTCTGTCAAGTATTAAAAGCTTCGTAATAAATGACAATGGTGAGTCAGTGAACTCTCTAGTTTGCAATAACTCTTTTCAATTCTCAAAGAGAGGATCCCCTTCCTCAAAGGTGGTTGGGGTCCTTAAATAGACCCCACACCACCCCCGAGGCAACTCAGTCATTAAAGACTATGAAAGACATCCCTCATACTTTATGTCACAACATTAAATGCCTGATGCACTAGTTGTCTCCACGTCATAAACATTAAATGCCAAGACATGCCTTTTGCCTAACCACTGTGTGTCAGGGGGTTGTTGTCGCAGAGGTGGCTCACCAACTGCCTAACAGCCCCAAATACCACGGTGGTTTACTCAAGTGCATGTCTGACATTATTTAGATGGCTAGTGACATCACCCACAGTAGATGTGACATTGAGTAGAGGGTCGTTTGGTCCATAACTCAATGCCCGATGGAACTCCAAGCTGCTCCGCTTGAGGTTCCACGGTCAGGGTCCTTCGGTGTTTTACCAGGTGTATCTAAGATGGTCAGGACAAGCCCCAACGGTGCCTTACTTCTCAATCCTCCAAACCAAGTCCCTCTAAAGTTCCCATGGTGAGGTCATTCGATAGGGCATGAAAGCCCTCCCAGGTCCTGCCATGCCTGGTCTCTCGTGAGTACCGTTTGACCTCACCCAAACTGTATTATTATTATCGTTATGTCATTACAACCGTTACAGCTTTACAGTGAATGTAGTCAAAGGTACAATATGATTAACACAACAAGCTGAAGTATGAGTTGCCACGCTGAGCTGCCTCCCCAAGCTGCCACGCTTGAGTTGCCACGCTGAGCTGCCTCCCCAAGCATATAAATTTGTTCGAGTATATTTAGCTACATCACAAACGTACGTTGTGCCTTAGCATATTATGTCCCTTCAAAACATTAAATATGCTTGTTAATGTTCTGTTGGGGTTTAATAATGTGTACAAAGTTTACTTTGAATCGACTGATACTGAACATAACTGGTATTTTTATCTACTCCATAGAATGAAATTAACCACTTATAGATAGTAATTTACAACTATTTCCTCCCAAATATTTAAGTATTAAATTGGTTCAGTTGTATATTAATGAATATAGGAACTATTTTATTGTATGAGTGGAAGAAAATATCTTAAAAGGTAGAACATAATCCCCCACGAGCCAGAGCTATCCTTTGTTGTTTTTTCTCATGCATTATGAATTAAAACAATTTTACCCATCCTTATTCGGTCTTATTTAATGTCATAAATATCAAAAGTGGCAAAAATGTACTAAGAAGAATATGTAATTAGTCAACTAATTTTTTTGTAAAAATTTAAATATTATGAATATAAGTACTTTAAACTTATAATTTTGTCCCTCGTAGTTATACTTATGGCACAGTGATTTTAACAAATTTACCTTCTACAACTTTTTAATTTTTTCAATATAGCCAGTGATTATAATGTTGTCATAAGAGAACCCCACACTAAACTGGACATAGGATGCAAGTAGGTTAAACAAATAAAAAATATTGTATGCACCTATAATCCAATACCAAACAATTACCGAATGTGCTTTACAAGGACAATATATATAAAGTTCATTCGATAATTTTTTTGCATCGCACTTAGGATGCAAGTTGATGCCTTAGAGCATCCACAATGGTGAATGCTCAAGATTAGCAAAGTTAGAAAATGAAAAGGCAATTTACCTTTCATTCAAAAAAGTAGTAGACAATGGGGGAGGTAGTAGAAAAGTGTAAATCAGTTCGTACGAACTTTTGTTGTTCGTAGGAATTGAAAAAACTTTTCTTACGAAGAACGTTTGTTCGTAGAAAATATTACGGACAAATTTTGTTCGTAAGAACCCAAATATATAATAAAAATCATTATTTATATTTGTTACGAACTTCATTTGTTCGTAGGAAGCATTTGCAAATTCAGCAAGCGTTCAGTAAATCTAGCAAACGGCTACCCTTTCCTCTACAAATTCTGTAAGCTTTCGTCCACAATTGTATCACTCCCAATTTGTATCTTTATAATTTTTGGTGTCCTTTTCCTTCACCATTGTGGATGCTTTTAGAAGATCTTGGGTGAAGGTTGCCAGAAATCTTATATATTATGGTGCAACCGTTTAATATTTTTTTCGTGGTATTTTAAATTCTCAATATATTTTATCACATGTGACTAGTGAATATGTTTAAATTAAGTGATGCTAAGTAATTGAGTCATTGGATCATGAATAACCACTCTCATACTAGGTTAAATATTGAAATATTTAATCCAAAATTAATTGACAGTGAGTGGAGATTCCTTAAGTTCTCTTATGTATCTCAATAACGCTATGCTTAGAAACCTTGACCGCGTCAATTAACATGTATTACTCGAAGGCACATGATCAAAACTAGGTCTTAAGCCATTATTTATTATTCGATATGAAAGAAACAATTAGGATAGATACAACATAGCAACTTAAAGCACGTCATCCTTAAAAAATGTAACCAACATGAGCTTTGGTTTGAAATCTCTTTGAAAAAATTATAAATATCATGTATGTATAGACCATGTTATCTAATATATGCATAATATTATATATATACAATATATTATATTTTATACATATTCGTGATAGCAAATAAGTGTTGATCTTTATCATACTTAATCCAAATTAACTTTTTTTTTAAAATATATGTCATCCATGCCACCTTAAGTATTCATCATTATAATCAATACAAAATGTTTTGATATTTTTCACTATTAACAACCCAGTCGTGCTGGGTAAATATATACAGGAAATGTAGTAGTTATTAAGCTACATAATAGGAGGAATATAAAATTTGAATTCTGAATTTGTTGAAGCATTAGAACTTAGAGTAGCAGGTTCCATGTGTTCCAAATTATTAGGAGAGATGGTAGTGGAATTGTTCTTGGTCAATACCCCCCCCCCCCAATAATCTGATGGGGGTTTGGAAACAACCATAAGTTTGTCTCTGAGAAATTTAAAATCTGCAGTGGACAAACCTTTGGTGAAGATATTGGCGATTTGATCATGCGTGGAGATAAATTGAACCTGTAATTGTTGTTTGGCAACTTGGTCACGAACAAAATGGAAATCAATTTCCACATGTTTAGTGCGGGCATGGAAGACTCGATTTGCTAATAAATAGGTGGCACCAATATTATCACCCCAAAGAATAGGCGGTTTCTGAAGCGGGAAACCCACTTCATGTAAAAAGGACCTGAGCCAAGTCAGTTCAGCTGTAGCATCGGCGAGGGATTTATATTCAGCTCCAGTAGAGGAGCGGGACATAGTTTTATGTTTATGAGAGTGCCATGAGATGAGATTATAACCCAAATAAATTGCAAAACCACCGGTAGACTTACGATCATCAATGCAACCTGCCCAATCAGAGTCTGTAAAGTCTTGTAGTTCAAGGGATGAGGATATTGTAAGATGAAGGCCATGAGTTTGGGTAGCATTAAGGTAGCGTATAATACGTTTAACTAGAGTCCAGTGAACATCTGTCGGTTGGTGCATAATTGGTAAGGTTTGTTAATAGTAAGGTGATATTTGGATGAGTTAGAGTGACGTCTTAAAGCACTAACAATTTATCTATACGGGGTGGGATTGGTTAATGGTGTGCCTTCATTTTTAGAGAGTGATGAGGTGGTGGAAATGGGTGTTTTGAGGGGTTTTGAGTTTGACATACCATGTTTTTGGAGGAGGTCATTAATGTAGCGTTGTTGGGAAAGATGGAGTTCGATGTTTGTTGGTGGAACTTCAACACCAAGAAAGTAATGGAGATGGCCGAGATTTTTAAGTGACAATTCGGTGCCAAGTGAGGTGATAAAAGACTATATGAGACTAGAATTGCTACCGGTTATCAAGATGTCATCAACATAAATAAGAAAAAAACATTAAGTTTTTCCCATCTCTATAAATAAAAAGAGAAGAATTTGTTTTGGAGCTAAAGAATTTTTGGGTGAGTAGATATTGTGTTAACTGGTGAAATCAAGCTCGAGGCGATTATCTTTAGCCATAAAGTGACTAGTAAAGTTTGCACACATAGTGGGGAAGGGTTGGGTGTTTAAAACTGGGAGGTTGTTCCATGAAAACATATTCTGTTAAGAAACCATGAAGGAAAGCATTATTAACATCTACTTAAGATATAAACCAATTGTGGGTGACTGCAAGAGAGAGAATGGTGAGAATGGCAGTGGATTTTACAACGGGGCTAAATGTTTCATTGAAGTCAAGGCCATATTCTTGATGAAAACCTTTTCCAACTAAACGAGATTTGTACCATTCAAGTGATCCATGAGAGTTTTTTAATTCGATAAACCCACTTGCAACCAATAATATTCATAGTGGGGGAAGGTGGAACAAAAGACCATGTGTTATTGTGCAGAAGCGCATTAATTTCAGTGGTCATGGCCTTGCGCCATTGCGGGTCTTTATTTGTCGAAGTAGAACATATGGGTTCATGGATTTAGAGTGTGGTAAAATAAAGTTGAGGTTTGGTAGAAGTTTTGGATTTAGAATGACATCGCATGTGCATGGAGTGAGTGCGGGTTAGTTGGGTGATGGGGGGTGGACCCATATCAATTGATAACTTGAGACCATTAGGGTTGGAGTATGATGGAAGATATGACATTGGACTGGAATGAGCTGGGCAGTGGTAAGTGGTGGGGTGGGAATTGGTAGAACAGGAGGGGATGATGTTGGGGGAGGTTTGGATGTATACTCTTTGAATGGAGATACGTGGCAGGAGGTAGGAGCAGGTATATTTGGTAAGGTATATGAGTGAGGATTAATTCTTGATGTTGGAAGAGGTATGTGGTGTTGGAGGGTGGTAGAAGTTTGGGAAGGTGAGGAGGATATAGGTTGAATATTAGGATATTGTGAGGGTGGTAATAGAGTTGATGTGCTACCCCATGGGGCATTAGAGGTAGGAGGAGGAATATGAGAGTTATTGTGAGAAAATGGAAAAATGTTTCAAAATAAATTCGATCCATTTGAAGATGTAGACAACGATAACCATGGTGATTTGAATCATAACCAAGAAAGACATACGGGTAAGATCGACAATCAATTTTATGGGCATTATAAGCGTGGAGATATGTAAAACATAGACAACCGAAAAATTTTAGGAAATTATAGTTAAGAGGGTGAGAGTGAATTATTCGATAGGGAGATTTACCGGAGAGAGTACGTATTGGAATATAGTTAATAAGAAAAATTACAGTTTCAAAGGCATAATGCCAAAACTTTTGAGGAATTGAGCCATGGTCCATTAGAGTTACACCTGCTACAACAATATGTTGGTGGCGACATTCAACAAAACCCACTTGTTCATGTTTGTGTGGGCAATAGTAGCGATAATTAATACCACAAATTTTAAATTATGAGTCCAATTTTTGAAATTCACCACCCTAATCAGTTTGAATATTTTTAATTTTAGTGTTAAATTGTCGTTCAACTAGTTTTTGAAAATTAATAAAAATGGCATAAACATCAGGTTTGTGCATTATTTGATAGAACCAAATAAAATTAGAGATCAGATCAACAAATATGATAAAATATTTATGACAATTAGTAGACATGATAGGAGAGGGTCCCCAAACATCGCTAAAAATTAAATCTAAGATAAATGATGATGATTTAATACAACTTGTCAAGTGTTGTCTACAAGACTTGCCCATTTGACATGCTACACAAATATAATTCTGAATGGAGGAAATAAAAGGAAGTTGATTTTGGTGGAGATTTCGAAGAAGAACTTGAGCATGAGGATGGACCAGGCGATTATGCCAGCAAGTTGTGGACGCTTTTACGGTATGATGCGCATGTGGAGTGGAAGTCAATGTTGTCAGAGCGAGTGTGTAAAGTCCATGTTTACTCGTGCCGTGAAGTAGAGGCTTCTGAGCTCGACAATCCTTGACAACACAATAAGATGGATGAAGTTCAAAGTAAACATTATTATATTGAGTAAATTTTTGAACAGATAGAGGAAATTTAGAAATGGTAGGAACATGTAAAATATTATTTAAAATGAGATTGGAGGAGGGAGTAAAAAGAGAGGAGTTTCCAATATGAGAGATTGGGATCCCCTTACCATTACCAATGTGGAGAGTATTTGGTCCGTGATATGCAGAGGGGTGGTTAAGTTGGTTAAGGTCTGGGGTGACATAGTGGGAGGCACCAGTATCGAGAAGCCAAGTTGTTAGGGGTGAGGGAGATGTGGGAAGTAGGCCCAGTTGATAGGAAGGAGTATAAGTGCAATGGACAGTTGGCATAGAAGAGTTAGAGGTGCTGAATCGGTGAGGACATGCTGGTGCAGTGTGGTAGAGGCCATAATAAATTTGACAATGAGGTTGGCAGTTTGTACGTGAGTAGGAAGAATGCCCCCGTCCACATCCACGACCATAGTTGGAGCGATCGCGGTTGGAAGGATAGTGTGGATAACCGGAGTTGGGTGTATTGTTGAGGTGGGATGCTGTTAAGGGGTTATGAGTAGTAATGTGAGTAATAAGTGGAGTGTTTTGAGGTTGGATGGTGAGAGTGGAGAATTAGTCAGTGTTGATAAACTCATGGCTAAGTAATAGAGAGTGTGAGAAGGTTACAGGAGAGGATCTTACAAAGAGGGTAGGTATGAAATATTTGAATTCAAATCGTAGTCCCTTGAATATGTGAATATTAAATTCATCTTGGGTGAGAACATGGCCTGCAGTACTGATTTCATTATAAATGGCTTTTCCTTTTTTAAGAAAGGTAGGATGTAGAATCGTCACCTTGGTGAAGGCGAAGAAGATGAAGGTGAAGGTTTGGATGTGAGTTTCAAATGGGGATGCAAGAGCATCAGTGAGAGTCTTCTAGATTTGATGAGATGTTTGTAGTCCAACTACAAGAGAGATCATTGAGGTGGACTATAACACCACGCTCAATTAAATACTGAGTTATCAGTCCGATACCAAATTAAATTAAAATATACACTTAGATCTTTCTTAGCATCACTATCGAAATATTTTATAAACACCTAATACTTAATTAAACAGGTGTTAAAAACTTTCCAATTTTAATTTAATAAAATTCCACTTTTAAAACATAAACCACTTATCACAATCCATTCACATAATGAATAACAACTGAGTAATATCAAAACTGAATTAAATGTTACTGGAATAAAACTCTCCAGTTTAAAATCTCAATACAATAATCCAACGTAAACCAAATGTAATCAAATCCGATACAAGTAAATAAACTGACTGAGATGGAAAGACTAGAATCCTTCGGGCAACTTGCCCTAAATAAAAATAACTACTACAGATGTACGAATCAAGTATATGAAGCATCTAATTCAAAATTTGTAACTCCATAGCATCCATAGCACGTCAAATACCCTAATCCTCTATGCCTGGTGTCCATGTGGCTGGACACCTAATATTAAACATACAAGAGAGAGAAGAGAATATGCAATAGAACGGGTCAGATCCCGATGTAAAAATAGTTTAGAAAATAGCAAGTGAATAAATGCTATATTCAGCAATTATTTTATACATGTTAGAGTATCATACTCTCACTTGAGATTCTTACCTCTCATCTAGAGTGCACACCTAACGTACCTATAAGTCATACTAGTTATAGTTCCCGTGCTAACTAGTTCATATAAGTGCCAAATAATCATTGCCCATATCTTTCCCACGTATTTCTCTCACAATATTGGTAATAAATACAAATCCAATTTCTCTTTAACATGGACAAGCCCTTTTCCAATTCAATATAATTAAGTATTCACTTAATTCATTTCAGATTTCATTATCTTTCTTGTCTACTGAATTCAAAAGGTAGATAATATCCCATGTATATATACATTTGCACACTATAATATATATATACACACTAATACGGCGCCCCTGGGCTCAGCTGCGGCGCCAGATGTAAAATATATCACAAGTATATATATACATTCACTCTATTATATATATACAATACTGCACCTCCAGACTTAGCTGCGGTGCATGCACTACTCTGCTATCATGTCCGTGTACATCTTGTCATTGTACAAAGGACTGTTGGTTCGGTGTATCCCTCAAACCATAAATATCAAAATACACATATTGGAGGTGAATATAGTACTAAGCCTTTGCGCTATGCACATACCTACGCACCCAAATGACCGATCACACCTTTATTCATACTCAATCCCTAAGTTCTATGCTCTGAGGCAACAAGTCAAAAATCCCCCATAAGGCGCATTAGGATATGACTGCCCTCTACTCACAAACCTCCCGTCGATAGCAAGTAGGCTTGGTATGTCATACACATAAATTAACAATCAATAGGTATACACATCAACCTATATAAAATTTATTACGCACTCGACCAATATCAGATTCGGATTTCATCCTACCCCAAGTATCGGTCGTATTTTCTCGAATACCACCCGTACTTATTAATCAAGATTATCATCGTATATTTATTATGCAGTTATCACTCACATAATCCCAAGTATCCGTATATATATCACCAATATTACCCGTACTTGACCTTGACGATTATTCATCTCTTAATCATAGTATTATTATGTAGATATCTCTCACATAATTTTATTCCTCAACTCCATATAATTTTTCAACATTAATCCAAGTCTCTCACTCCTTGTTAATGTACCAAAATTATTCAGAACCTACTGTGGGCTAAAATAAAATTCTCCATACTTTTCTGGGCTAAAATAGAATTTTTGGAATCTCGTTCGAACGATATCATGTCTTGTTCGAACGAGATCAGCGTCATTCCAGTTCGCCTTCAACCTGAGTTTTTTGCGTTTATCCTCATGTTCTTACACCCAAACCCTCATGGATTATATTCTGCCCAGAATCCCAGATATTCTAATATTGTTCTAACATGTTCAAGGGTGATTTTCGCATAAGATCAACATAATATTCATATGTTCATAAGGATATTATCATCAAACCCATTAAATCTTTAAAATTTCAATTTATCTAAATTCTCCATTTTTATACCTCTTAAAAACCGAGAATTTAGGTGATTTTCACATAAGATCAACATAAAATTCATATGTTCATAAGGATATTATCATCAAATCCATTAAATCTTTAAAATTTTAATCTATCTAAATTCTCCATTTTTATACCTCTTAAAAACCCAAAATTTAGAACTTATCCTTTCATATCTAAATCATCAAATTCCATATTCAAATTAGTAGGATTCATCTACATGCAATACCTATCGTCATTTTCATATTTTTAATAAACGTAGACATATATATATATATATATATATAACCTATCCATTTTCATATTCATAGCCTCTATATGTATAAATCTCCAACTACATGAATTTGCCTATCCATTAAACTTGATTTATCAATAATTTTAATCCCAAATTCATAACTTCATCAATCTAATAGAAAATACAATTCTAACATGGAGATTATAAGCACATAAATAGAGTAGGAATTACACTTGCCTTATGTGTAGGTCTGAACCTTTAGAGAAGACAAGTGTTTGGCACCTCCTCTTCCTTTTTCTAGCGACTATTCGATGGTGGT
Organism: Sambucus nigra; assembly: GCA_949130495.1. NCBI lineage: Eukaryota > Viridiplantae > Streptophyta > Magnoliopsida > Dipsacales > Adoxaceae > Sambucus > Sambucus nigra. Next base: position 628,891,905 of record OX422213.1, on the reverse strand, counting down.
TCAAGGTGTATAGATAGTGGTTGTCCCCTTAGTTTTCCCTAGATGACTCTTCATTTCCAAGAAACTCTTCTTCTTCTCTAGATAACCTTTCATTTTCTCTCTAAGTCTTTTCACTCTCTCTTAAAAGACCTCACTTTGTGTTTAGATGAAATGAACCTTCCATTCAATCTAAACTCACATATATAAAAAGTCTCCAAGGTTAGCTAAAAGACAAAAAACGTAGGTACTATTCATCTCCGAAGCAAAATGACTAAAATGCCCCTTCAGGGTGTCCTTTCATCTTCCAATTGACCCGAGACTCAAATTAAATCCCCAAGTAGACTTTTCTGCCTATTTCGACCCTTCCGAACTCAACGGCGCACTCGAAATGATCATCCGAATGACTTCAAAATAAATCTAATTTTATTTTCCATATTTAGTCTCGACACGACTCATAAGCGTGTCCTGATTTAATTTCCATTTGTGCCGTATTATTTACTCACGACAATATAAAAAAATCATCATATACACATATTACTTTATATCACAAAGTAATATTCAAAATCATATATCACTTTAATCTATAGTAATACTCAATCCGGATTAATCCCAATTAATTTTCCATAATTAATTCCAATTAATCCCCATTCATATATTACTATTAAGCACTAGTAATATTCAATATTAATCACATATTACGTTATTCTCTAGTAATATTCAATCCGGATTAATTCTAATTATTTATCAATAAATTCCAATTAATCCCCATTGATTTTTCTCATTAACTTTTAATTGAGCTCCCATTAAAAGACATTAAAATTACGGGGTATTACGTGGACAAGGAAGATACAAGCATGCTAATAATTAGCTGATCTTATTATTTCCATAGGCTGGTAGCTGGTTCTTCAGAGGGGCATGGATAACTTCCATCAACAAATCGAAGCAGGTTTTGACCACTTAAAAATGGTTCAACTTGAGTTATCCAGTGGAGATAATTGGTATTGTCAAGTTTAATGTTGATATAACGATGAGAAGAACCGATATTGACAGTGGAAGGTGGGGAAGAGATGTCACTGTTTGTATTGGATGAGGTGGTCATTGTGAGGGACGGATATCACTGCTGGTAGAATGACTGGAAAAAAGATGAAAGAAAAAAATGGTTAATCATGTGTGTTGCTTTGATACCATATAAACAGTACATAATGTTTTGATATTTTTCACTATGAACAACCCAGCTGTGTAGGGTAAATATATACAGGAAATGCAGTAGTTGTTAAGCTACATAATAGGAGGAATATAAATTTGAATTCTGAAGTTGTTGAAGCGGTAGAACGTAGAGTAGCAGGTGCCATGTGCTCCAAATTATTAGGAGAGCTGGTAGTGGGATTGTTCTCGGTCAATAATAATGAGGATCAACACTTCTTTACTATCATAAAATTTGATTCATTGACTATCTCCTCCACCCCCCCACCCCCCCCCCCCCCCACCCCCGCAAAAAAAAAAAAAAAGTGGACTATTAATTTTGGTTATCCCAAAAAAGAATAGTACACTCTTAATTCAATTCGAGATGGAGGACTAGTCAACTACATTGAAAAACAAACATGATAAAGCCATGTTAACACATAGGCATGAACTTTCACAATATTAATTTATGTACAACTTCTACGTCCACTCAATTATTAAACTTAATAAAAAAAATGGTCATTTAGAGTCTGGGACATGTTTGTTTATAGTAATTGGAACTTGAGATACGTTAATTTTCATTATAGTTGCATAAGTATTATTTTAACGGCTTGACCTAACAGTCATCTAATAGAGCACCATCTACACTTAAATACGAATAATACCCTTATTTTAAAAGACGCATGTGCCATTTTGGCAAACCAATACACAAATATCCATTTGGCAAATCAATATATTAAAAACTATAATTATTTATAAAATATGTTTTATAATAATTTTTTTAAACAATGTTCCTATAACTTTTAAAAACAATATTTTTATAAACATTTTAAAAATGATTACAAAATTGTTTAAAAATAAAATAATTTAAAAATTATTTTCAACATAACAAAAAAAAAATCACCCAAAATAAAAAAATATATATTTCATCATAAAAATAAAACAAATTTCAGTTAAAAATATTATTTACAGAAAAAAAAGTTTTCTACCAAAAAAAAATGATTTTCAATAAAAGAAAAAAAATCTACCCATGAAAAAAATATATTCCCAAGAAAAAAAATAAATTCCAGCTACAAAAAATTTGATTTTCAACAAATGAAAATATATTTCCCGAAAAAAATGTTTTCTACCAAAATAATTATTTTAAATAAAAAAAAAAATTGTTTTCCACCCAAAAAAGATTTCCACCAAAAAACAATAATTTTCAACAAAAAATAATTTTCGACAACTACCACTTGCGCGCCAGTGTTACAATAGACCATAAACGTTAACTCGTCGAAAACCACTATCAAACTGAACTCATTACGTGCCCAACCCGAATTCCTAAACCCGACCATTTTTCGTAACTTCTGGCCACATCACGTAGACCCCCTTCTTATCAAACAACCAAGCTGGTGATTAAAAAAAACCATCTCCAGCCAGTAAACACCATAAATCCACTAGATCCATCCAATCCATACTCGAGATCCAAACCCACAACACTTGAACCAAACTAGAGAAACCAACTTGCTGCCCTGTCCAAATTCCAGCCAAACCCAAAACGCCGGCGACCTAACATCTACCACTCCTCAGTAATTGGTGGGACTTGAACATCAAAACCAACTTTTGCTTCCGATGGTTGAATATTTATGACAAAACCCTTCCGATCGGAATAAATAGTCGAGATAATTAAGTATCGACGGAGAGGAGAAGATATAGAAGGGAAGGAGATAGAGAGAGATAAAGTTAGTGTCGTGGCGCTGAGAGAGAGAGAGAGTATTTTAGAATTTTAAAAATAGATATCAAGAGTATTTTAGGTAGTTGAATAAAACAGATACAGTTGTTAAATGTCTGTTAACTTACACCGTTAAAAAAACTAAGGATGGGAAATTGTCACACGACACGAACCATATGACTTTTTAGCAGATTTGGGTGAAGCCTTAACGAATAATGATGTTTAATGGGTGGACCCTCTAAACACGACAACTTACTGAATCGGGATTGGGTTTATCAATTTAGTGTAAATACAAGACACGACTCGTTAAGGCACAACTTGAACATGATTCAAATACGACACGAACCCGATAAGACACGACACGGTACACACGAAAGGCTTAACGGGTCAGGTTAGGGTAGAGGTGATTTTGACACGAACCCGATTAGATCCAACACGAAACCGACATGACACGACCCATTGCCATCCCTTAAAATAACACTCATGTAACTATAATGAAAACTAGTGTACCCCAATCACCAATTATTATAAACAAATGTACTTCAAAATTTTAATGACCCCCCAAAAATACAATTTTACATTTTTTCATAATTTAACACTATTTTTTTTATCAAGGAGTTTAATGAACTTGTGACTAATTTTTTATAATTATTATCTCATATATATATTTATATAATAAGCAACAAAACTTATGTATGTCATAAGCTTCAACTATGATGTCATCTATATGGTAAAGGTGGGGAGACTTTTGGTGTTTATGAATTGGTGGTTGAGATTTAAAATGGGGAGTTTGAATATAATGGTTGAGAATCATTGAAACAAAATGGTTCAGATTTCTCATTTGGACAGACATTAAATTGGGACTCACTGTTTGTAGAGTGGCTGAAGTACAACCTAAGATAAGGACTTTCTCCATATCTTCACTTCAAGCTATGTACTGTACACTATCTGCTCCACAACACAAAACATGGAGCTACCGAGGAAAAAATCTACACTATAGTGAAGCTGAAGCTGCCTCCGTTTCTGTCGGTGAGTTTCTGTTCTTCTTTGTTTGTTAAAAATCTTCATCTTTTTTGTTAATCGCGTTATCTGAGTTTACATAATAACAGCCTTGATAACAACATTCAAACCCACACTTTTATAATAGAAATCAAAATATATTTAGGATATCATAAATATATTCAAACCCACACTTTCAAACGCGTTAACTGGGTTTACATAATATCAGCGTTCATAACTGCATTCAAACCCAAACTTTCATAGCAGAAATCAAAATATATTTATGATATCAGAAATATATTCAAACCCACACTTTCATAAAAATGTTCATAATAGAAATCAATATATAATATCAGCGTTAACTGGGTTTAACAGCGTTACGAACTGGGTTTTGATTTTTGTTTATAATATCAGCGTTAACTGGGTTTAACAGTGTTTCTATTAATATTTTTGTTCATTTTTGTTTGCATATTATCAGTGTTAATCTTCATTTTTTTGTTAACTTGGTTTATGGGTTTATGACTGGGTTTATTCGTTCATGATATCAAAAACTTTGTTTATGGCACTTGGTTGAGTTTATTCTGTTTATGGCACTTGGTTTATGGGTTTATGATATCAGAAATATATTCAAACCCACACTTTCATAACAGCGTTCATAATAGAAATCAAAATATAATATCACCGTTAATTGGGTTTAATAGCTTTACGGACTAGGTTTTGATTTCTTGGTTTTGATTTCTGGGTTCTGTTTACGGATTGAGTTTTGTTCATAAAAGCTAAAATGGGTTTACATAATATCAGCAATTAACTGGGGTTACATGGACTGAGTTTTGTAAAATGTATGAGTTTGTACGTCTGAACTGGGTTTACATGGAGAAGTGAGATAGTAGAGTTTGGTTTCCAAGAGTTGGGTTTACACGAACTGGATTTACATAGAGTTAGATAGTAGAGTTTGATAACAGTGTTATTTGCTTTTATTTTCGTTCTGATTTCTGATTTATGTTTAAGTTTTCTAAAATGTTTTGAGTTTGTGCATCTGAAGTGAAGATATGGAGAAACTATACGTCATTATAGCGTTACCTGGGTTTGAGTTCTCTAGAATGAATTATATAAATTGATAACCCATTACCTTATTTTATAGTCTCAGTTAGTGGCAAAATGGTCCACATAATAAATTAACTCATATTAGTTCATACATTCAAATATAGAACCATATTTAAAAGTTATAACTTAAACATGGAACTCATATTTAAAAGTTACGAGTCAAATATGGATCTCATTAACAAAAAATATGAGTCAAATATAGAGTCCATCTTTAAAAGTTATGAGTAAAATATGTATTATTTACATTGACTTGGAATTATTATATTTACTTGGATAAATACCCACATGCTACTTACATGGGGTTCTCACAACAAGATATTTCGTCTTTAAATGCTTTTTCTTTTCATTCATTTTTAAAAATTAGTCTTAACTATTAATTTTTCTTATAGGTGGTTATAAATTGTGTCAATCTTTATATGAAGTACATCGAGCTAGATTCGCGGACATTTCGTAAAGTTATTACGAGGATGTTTACTGCGAATCTATGATTGCCTATCAAAAGGATAATTTTTTGGGATATCGACATTTTCGACTTTTTGTAAAGCTTAGGCTTAGAGGCACTACACACTGTTGGATGATTTTTAAGGCTTTTTTTATAGTCTGCTAAGGCTTTTTTTTGTATAGTCTGCTAAGACTTTTTTAACCTTACATCATCCATATTTATCTTTGTGAATATTTTGCCATCTCAAATCAATAAATGAACTATTTGGGCTTTGGGTTTGGGTTTGTATGTTTTTGGTTAAAGAAGATATGCTTTGCTGCTATATTGGGGTTTTAAAATTGTATTGATACTTGTTTGGCATGAGTGTGTTGACATAAGTGGGGTTTTAGATTTGCTTCACTGCCATGAACTACATTGCTCTACTTATGAATTTCTTGACACGAGTGTGTTGACAAATGTTTTTAGTTCAACGCCTTCGCATCATTGCTTTCTGTTGTCACAAGCACTGCAACACCGTTTACTATTTATTTATAAATGTTAAATGTTTATAAACAGGTATAAACATTTATAACATCTAACAATTATATACCTGCTTTAGTCATTATAAAGTCATCGTAAAGAGGTATACATGTTTAAACATATATACCTATCTGAAATCGATAGACATCTCACACGTTTATACATATATACATGTTTAAAGTTATTATTCCCAATTTCATCATTTTTGCTATATACCTATTTTAAATATTTGTGTGATGAATTTGGACAATTCGAATATTGTACGATTGGTTGTTACCCCTTAACCAGTGTGGATAGTCCAATATACAAAGGAGATTATGCCCATTTTTTTTAGAATTGACACTTTGTTAATTTGAGGCACAATGTGAATTCAGTTGATGAATTTAGACTATTTGAACATTATTGGACTATATTTTAGATGTTAAGAAGGGTGGTTAATCATATAAACAAATGACATTGTGGCCAATTTTTTTAAAATTACATTTTGTTTTCTTGGCAAATGAAATTTTTTCCTTCTTGTAATTACGAACTTTGAATATTTTTACCATTTTGCGATTATCAGCGTACTTTCAGGCACGAGCATACCCTAGTGTGTGTGTGTGTGTGTGTATATATATATATATATATATATATATATATATATATATATATATATATATATATATATATATATATTAAAAAATAGTGTCTCTTGGTGTAACTTTGCCACGTGGCACTAATTATTAAACTTCATCTCTCTCTCCATTAATTATATTATTATTCTATTATCCTTTTTGTAACAACTCCCATTTTCTCGTGTAAAGGCTGGCCAGGCACGATACGTCGAATATGGGCTTATCAACAATTTATACCATTCTCAACACTGAAGGAATAAAAACTTCTTTCATTTTATATTAAAATCCACAATGAATAAAACACTAGACAAAATTTCTTTTACATGAATAATAAGAAAAAACTACATCATCATACAATGTCCATAATGTAAAACTAAATACATCTAACATAAATAAACATTTGGGCTTATGCCCGTACAATTCCTAGAATGAAATAAAATGACAACCTATACCAGAGTCAATGGAGAGGAATCCACTACATCCAATGCAGCTACAAGCCTAATCCATTGTCAGTCTCGCTTTACCTGTCACTAAGAATACCCCGGGAAAAAAATATTTGTAATTTGAGTCAGATCCCGAGGTCTGCAAGGATTCTTCACCGATAAATATATAATTTATTACTATCTCATACGTCACGTCTCCCCATCGACGCTCACATGTAACGAGTACCTCACCCCTCATCTAGAAGCATTCCTACTCGTCTCTCAAAATGAATATCAATTGTAAACTTCCATTATTTAACCATCCAAGTAAAGAATAAACCATTTCCATTACGCACTAACTACAAGTGGTTTCTCGTGTTTGACACCCCTATCCCCGAATAGATTTCATAATATAAAATTCTTAATATACATAAACTAAGTGCATTTCATAACTTGTGCCCCTCGTCTAATTCTTCAAATCATTTAATGATTAAATTCGTAATTCCCGTTGTCTACCCTGTTAGACTATAAGTTTCATTTTCTTAGATTACTAAATTATTATTCTCATTTAATAATTGGTTACACCATTTCTGATTCTATTTAATGCTTATCTACTCCCTTAGACTATCCAATTATTATTCTTATTAATAATTGTTTACGACATTATTTATTAGGGCTCATCTTCTTTCTCAATTATTCACATCATTTTACTAGCCCAATTTCATCATCATTAACCAATGTCTACATCTTTAGACAAAAAGGAAACATTCCCTCATAAGGGATACCACAATGGGTAAACATATATATATATATAACACAAGGGCATCTACCTTTGGTGTCTCGTTCGTGCTCTATTGTCAAAGTCCAGAGGAATCCCTTATCCTAAGCGGACACCACAAAACACACAAGTTATTAGGAGTGGTCCCTATGCAGGACACCTGTATACGACCCATACCTAGCGATGATACAAGAACAGTCAGCGCCTACCCTACCTCTAATGGGTGGAGCCTTCACGTAGTACCTATATGGCCTACACATCGTCAAGCCCACCTGTACCGACGTGTGACTCAGCCCGTCGCGCGAACCCCCAAGCCGATAAGATGGTTCACTGATATGTCCACACACAAATATAATATAATACATATTATTATTCTCATATAATATGTATAAGTAATTATTCTATACCTACTTTAATCCAAGGATATCCCAATCCATTTAAATTATAGCCTTCTTGGCTTAACCATAACATTTATTCCATTATTGCATAATTCATTTTAAGTCGTTATCCTACGACTATTTCCCAACTAAATATTAAGTCTCATAAAATCCTCTTTGAACTTAAATCACACTTGTTTCATAATTTATTACTCTTAAATACCTAAGCATAGTTTTGTCCCAAACTACCCTTTTCAAAATATTATAGGTATAGTTATTCTCAAATTAACCTTACCCACATATTCTTAATAGTTTTAGCATGTTGTCCCCTTGACTAACACTTTAATCATTCTAGATTATTAATAATTATACACTTCTTGATACCTTCTTAATAAGGTTTATATGTACATATATAATGAGTTAACTAATCGTTGGAAAAATGATTATATGTACATATATAAGGAATCTGATAGAAAGAACTTTTGCGTGTATTTGTCGTTGTTGAACAAGCCTTTCTAATCAAAACCTTATGTACCTACAAAATATAACAACTCAATTATAGAGGTAAGTAAGGATGTCAATCCACTTTCTAGGGAGTAAAGCAAATGGATCAAATTCAATTGTAATTCACTTTTTATTTTCTTTTTGTTCTTTTTCACTTTTCTAATCTTTTTTAGCTTTTTTAATATTTAAACAATAGGGTGAGGTGAGGTCTAAACTAAGCTAAACTAAATGTGAAATGATAATAACTGAGTAGAAAGTTACTAAAATGAATAATAAAGTCTAACACTAAAATAAAAGATAAGTGGGGTAAATAATTGTGAGAACAATCAAGGAGTGGGATTACACCACAAATTCTAGTTATTCTAATTAATTAAGTTAATTATTTGAATTCTCCCAAATTAATATCAAAACTACAAATCAATTCTCGTTCCAAGTGAAATTATAATAGTAATCTTTTAGAAAATTAATTTTAACACCCATAACTCTAGAAAAATAGATCCACACTCCTTTTAATTAATCACCCGCTAGGATCGATCAATTAGAATTTATGTCAATCTTATAAAATAAATTTAGAGTTGAAATTCAAGTGATAATACCCCACTTAAGAGACCCCTATCTCTAGTTCGAATCCAAAATGAGTATTATCACTAGAATTTCGATTTTCTCTAGAAAATCATTTACCCTCTCTCGAGGCATAAATCTAAGGGTGAGGGATCAAAATTAACAGTCAAAGAGACTTTTTAAGTAATTAAACTAATAAAAATAAAATAACATCAAATAAGGATTTTACCCTACCCTTGAAAGGGGATTTAGCCTAACATGGTATCAAACATAATAAACAAATATTCAATAGGCATAAAATAAATGAGAAGAGAAGAAAACAATCAAACCCCAATCTCTTGAAGTGAAATTGAACTTCTATTCCTTGAGTTGAAATTCACATCCCTTAATTTGAATGATTCAAACATAATTACATCAAGAATCTCACTCAATTTAATCCTCACAACAATTTATTTTCTCCTCACTATCTAAATATAATAAAATAAAAATTCTAATCTAAAACTACACTAAAATGGTATTTTCTCTCTCTACAAATTCCTATCTCCAAGCTCTAGATGGGTTTTCTAGAACTAAAAACTTCCCCCTCTCATATGGGTCTTCATCCTCTTTAAATAATACGCACATGGAGCATGGGGATATTTTTGAAAATTGGCTTGGGTGTGCATGGGAATAGTGAGGGAAGCATGGGGTGTGAGTGTGTTTGAGGGCATGTGGGTTAAATGAGGTGACAAAATCAGATTTAATTTAGAGGGTATAATGGGTATTGGGGTTAAAGGTACTTGAGGGTAAAATTGGTATTGGGGTTAAAAGGTGGTTTAAGTCACATGGGTTAAATGGGTTTTGTTTTTGGCTTGTGTTAACAGGAAGAAATCGTGTTGGACAAAAAGGAGAAATGGAAATGGGTTCTTGCAAATGGGTTTTGACATGGGTGAGTTTGAGTGACCGGATATGGGCACAGAAGGTGGTCGCCGGACAAGGGCTGTCGGCGAAGGAGGCGGGTTGATGACGGCGGGTATCGTCGCGGGTCGCCGCCGGTGCTGGCTAGTCGGCTGGTTAGGGGCCCGAGTAGCGGCGTCGTCGAAGGTTAACTTCTGCAGGGAGTGAGGCAGCGGGTTCCGGTTTGGAGCTGTTGGGTGGTTGCCATGGGGTTTAGAAGGTCCGGCGCCAGAGGGAGTAGCTCCGGCCGGCGGCTCTGGCGATTGGTGGAGTCGCGGGTATGGGTGCGAGGCCGGGGTGATCGGGTTTCAGGTGGGAATGAGGTTGAGTAAGAGAGAGAAGTGTTTGTTGGTAATGAAGTAAGGAGGGAGAGGGAATTAGATGGGTGTTTGAAAGAAGAGAGAGAAGGTGAGAGGTTGAAGAAGAAGGGGGAGGTATTGGGTGTGTGAGGTATAGGGGTTTATGGTGAGGGTGTGAGAGTTAGGAATAGGAAGGGTTGTTTTGGTGTGTGTGTTTAATTAGGACCTACTAAAATAACAAGACTCAATTAAAATTAATAAAATTAAAAATAAAAAATAAAAGAAAAGAAAAGATATAAAAACATAAAATTCTAAATGAAAATTAAAGTCTTAAAAAAATATAAAATCTAATAAACTAAAAATAAGCTCTTAAAAACTAATTCTAATACGATTAAACTAAAAGCTAATAAAAATCAAAATAAAATAATATTATAAAAATAAAAATAGAAAATAAACTTAGAAAATATTAAATAAATCTAAAATAAATCCTAAAAATAAAAATGACTTAAACTTAAAATCTAAAAAAATATAAAAAGGACACAAACAAAACACACAGAGGGTTTGGGACAGTTTAGGCTAGGTTTAGGTAGGATGAGGTTACGAGGCAAGGGTATTTAGCTCCATTTAACTGCAAATTGCTCCGAAATATAGCTTTTGACACTGCAACTGCAATTAAGCCTGCATGATAAACATTTAAGCGCATAAGACCCATGTTGTCGAGAATTAGCAACTAAAATACATCTATTCGGGGTATAAATTGTACAGTTTTGGGTGCTTATCAGAATCCTCCAATATAATTTTGTAGTATTATCGAACTACCACACCTGGAATCACTCATTCAGTCCAAATCTAGATCCTTCAGAATTTATTGGATAAAATCCCACTATTATGTCAAACACCATTTTATTAAATTCGATACTTGATAATTTTTTATATATAATAAATTAAACCGACTATCCCGTGCCTAACTCCCGTAGCACTATTCCTTAATACCTGAGTCAATTTTACCGACTCGAAATTTAATTAATCATACCTTTATTAATTTATTAAAAGAGTGACACTCAACCAAAATGCTCGAACTCACTCCTTGGACCCGTATTCCAATTTCATCCGAAATTTCCATTTGAATTCGTTCATATCTTTTCGAGTGTTGTTCATCCTAAACACTCTAAATCCATACCCTCAATTCCATCCCATCAAATTACAAGTTAGAAATAGTGTTCCTTAATATTTTTCAGAGCCCTACACTCACCTACGGACATCCCTAAGAAATCCAGATTTGATTTCTCACAAAGGATTTCAGTTTCGGACACCCTTTAGTAATAAAATGATAACTAATTCAAAAAAATTAAAAAAATACGAAACTGGCGGCCACGCGTTCTAACGAAAAGATCTATATCCATATCCAAATCCATGGTCGTTCGAACGAGATAACCATCTCGTTCGAACGAGATTCAATCTCGTTTGAACGAATTGTACTGTCGTTCAAACAACCCTTTGTCTTTTCCAACCCCCGTCTTCCTCAAATTTTGTGCTTCCCAGACCCCATTTTTAACCCAAAAACAGTAAGCAAATCCCAACTTTTAAACCCAAAATCTATAGATCCAACACTAATAATTATACCCATTTAAATAATTGTACTATTTGAACATTGTACGTCAAATCCCAATCAAATTTAATTCCCAAGAAGGAGCATTCATTAGGAGAACTACATCAAAGTTTAAGTCCTTTAATTAACAATGTCCTTTTATACATTGCTTTGTCAATTATTCTCAAATAACTATAAAAACTATCAATATTCAAATCTGTTGATACCTAATTTATGGAACAAATTCTACATATAAGAGTCAAGACAACCCTCTACATGAGTTATTTATCATCAATTCCAATCTAATCAAATTTCAGAGATCTCAAAACATGATTCAACCTTAAATCTAAACATGGAGTTAATATTCATATGAAAATAGCACGAATTGAATAAATATGACAAGAGAATCCTTTCCTGGAATTGTGTAGAGACGTCTCTTTTCTCCTCTTAGGGTGCTCTTCCTCCTCATAAACCTTTGTTCCTCTCTCTCTTGAAGTAGGGATGTTAGGGTTAGGTTTTGATAGGAGTGGGGGGTTTATTTCTCTTCCCTCAAATATTATACTATTCCCAATCCCCGAGTTAGACTTTAGGCCCCAACGTTAGACCCCTAAATGAGCCCAAATAAAAAATCTAACTAGCCCGATAACTACCCAACACATATACATATACCCCGGGACCATTTCTAAGGGACTATAATACCTCTCAAAGTGCGTTCCAAATATTTTATCCCAAATACCTTTTTATATAATAAAAAAATAAATCACGTTTGATTTATTCCAAATCATTAAATTCAAATTCTAACCTTTATAAATAATATTGAGTTTAATTACTCGTAATCTCAGATTAATTAATTTCAGCCAATTAATTCAATCCTTATTAAATCTTATTTTATTCCAACTCCGTTAATTTTGTAGTGTCCGCTTGGGATAAGGGATTCCTCCGGACTTTGCCGATAGACCATGAACGAGACACCAAAGTTAGATTCCCCTGTGCGTCATATATATATACACTAGTGGTGACCCGTGCGATGCACGGGCAAGTGTAATGCATTGTAAGTGTAAAATATAAACGTGAATCTTTGGTGGATCATAAATTCAGTAAGCTAAAATATATGCAATCAAAATAATTATTATTTAAACATAGTGTCATACTTTAATAAAGAAATTTCCAAATATTTAATAATATATGTTTCCTTTCAAACTTACAATGTACTATCAAATAATTTTTATAAAATGTAATTTAATTGATTAAAATTTTATAATATAAAAACAAAACTTTATAATATAAAAACAAAACTTTCATTAATTGACTTATATAGAGTCCGTAAACAAAAATTTAATTATGATAATCTTAGCACAACCAGGCCCGACAAATTAAAATACTTAGTGTTCGTACTAAAGGAGAGTTGTAGAATGTTTAGGTACGAAAAATAAAATTGCATGAATGAATCCAAATTTAAGACAAACCAAACCCCTTGTTCCTGAGTCACATTCCAATAACTATAAATGAACATATTCCTTTTATATATTTTGTTCCCTTAAGGGTGAAGTTGTCAAATTGGTTAGCTCTTCTTACCACAAATTCAAGCAACCGATGTAAAAATTCTGCAGAAGAAAAAATATGACAAGTAATGACACCCAAAAAAACCAACCAAGGTTAAAAGTAGAACCAGTCAATCAAACAAATCCATCTAAAACAATAATATCAAGTCATTTAAGCTTGTAAAATAATGAAACAATTAGAATTTGTATATGACCACTACTTTTCAAGACCGGGGTACAATTTTCAGTTTAGATGCAACGTGGAAAAATATTTATGAATCAAAACTGTTGAAAGAGAAAGTTTTCAGCCATTTATTGTAAATCAACATCAGTCACAACTTAATTGAGAAAACTATAAAAGTTTGTTGAAATAATACACTCATAACGATATAAGTACCCAATTTTTTTCTATGGTGACGATATGAAACTAATCGAATAAAAAATAATGACTCAACTAAAATTTAAAAGTTGTACTAAGGAGACCATATGACACTAATGGTATAAAAATATAATATTGCTATTTTTTCTACTCGACTTAACCTTTCATGAGGAACCATCAAATAAAAAAAGACATCAACAAAAAATATTTTAATAACCTATAAAATCATTCATTGTAATAGAAGCCTTCAGCATTTAATGAAAAGAAGTTTGTTGTAAAAAGACATGAGCTGTGTTTCATAAAAAAAATTCAATATTTGAACACAATGAAATGAATAACCATGACATTTATCCCTGCTTAAATAGATTTAAATAAAGGAATATTAATATAGCAAGATGAAAATTTTGGTCCTTCCAAGGAAAAGCTCAGTCATGTAATATTAATCTTTGGTAGGGAAGCATTGAGGTTTCTTTGGTAACCATTGAGGTTTTTAACTCATTTAACCAAAATTCAAAAATTATGAATTAAATTATTTAACATGTTGTCATTTACATAATTTTGCATCGGAGAAAAAATTATGATTAGAAGTCAATTTAATCACTTTTAATACAATTGAAATGGGAGACAAATAGAGAGACTCAAGCACAAACAGCAATAGAAATCATTACACAACTACAGTCAAAAGAGGAAAAAGTATGACATCGCATATATGATCCTATATCCAATGCACCCCATTAACCAATATCATTCGAGGGTGCTGATATTCGCACCTCAAAAAGATCTTCTTAACACCAAAAAGAAAAAAAAAACATTTTTTTACTATTCAACCCAAGAAAATCTCAGGGCTAACCTTGATCGTGGTATTCATTTTCACGGCCAACCTTGGTTGTCGTACTCATTTTCACGGAAAACCCTGATCGTGGTATCATTTTCACGGCTAACCTTGGCCGTAATCCTCATTTTCACGACCAACCTTGACCGTGGTACTCATTTTCACGACTGACCCTGACCGTAGTATCATTTTCACGGTCTGTGGTGTTAAAGAGATAAAAATAAGTTTTTTGTGGTGTTTTGAAGTATATGGTGTTTTGAAGAAGTTTTGGGGGGTCGAATATCATCGCCCATCATTCAAATTATAACTCAATATCTAAGGCACCTCATAAACTAACATAACCCAAAATCTGTTAAAATAACCAACTCACTCCCATCGCCACCTCAAGCTTAAAAAAGAAGAAAAGTTGTGTTATAGTTAAGTCTTATAATGCCATTAGTTAAGTATTATAGTATTATTGGCCTAGCAGATAAAAGGACCATTAAATATTGAGTATTCTTATGTTATTTTGTAGTGTGTGGGTTCATTTTAAAAAAATTATCGGAGCTAATTTTCTCTCTCTTTATATTTCTCTCTACATCCCTCTTAGATTTGTAATATCATTCAGAGTTGATTTATGGAAAATGCCATATGATATTTTACCTCGTTATTAACCAAATCTGATTCGTATTATTTTTTTGGGGTTCGTATGTGATCCGATTTTAAATCTTAGATTGATTTGTTCATATATCAGCACTCGTATATTTCATATATCTGTTTTGTTTCAGATCTGAGTTTGTATATAGCTGATTCGGTTCGAATCAGCATTTTTTTGGATCAATTTTGTATAGATCTTTATTCATATGTTCAACGTTGGATCATTATTCAAGATAAGGTCATAGCACCGGACTACTTTTTTTGTACACATCGTCTTTTTTTTTTATGAACTGTTGCTTTTGACCGGAATGTTGCTTTTTGGCCAGAGATTTTTTTTATCATTTCTGTTTAACCGGAGTTTTAACATTTACGATCGGAATGGATTCATCCAATTTAACTGGTGTATAGTTCATTATTTTTTTGGGCGGACTGTTACTTTTGACCGGACTATTGTTTTTTGGCCGGAGATTGTTTTCACCATTTCAGCTTAACCGGAGTTTTATCATTTCAGATCGGAATGGGTTTATCAAATTTAACCGGAGTACAAAGTGAAAAACCGTATGTTTACAAAAAAAAAAGAACTTACTTTCCATATTTTCAGTCTTTTTCCCTAGGACTTTACGATACAATTTGACATACATTAATGATAAAGCGCACAATTTTTTTTAGTTAACATCAGTTTAGAAATAAGTGGATCCACGTTTCTTTTTAGTTAACACTGCAATACGAATTAAGATATTGAAATAAATGGAGAAGGTAAGAAATAGAAGCATAATGTAACACATATAATCTTCAGAAATCAGAAATTGTAAATTAGGAACGTAAATTTTGCGAAAAGAGAGAAACAAACAAAACCGAGAAAGAGGGAGAGAGAGTGGGAGAGTGAAATCCTCACCTAGTTTATCAACAGGGATGGAGACGGAGAGGAGAATTGTATGATAGAGGTGAGAGAGGATAGTTTTTGCCTTATATAAATTTGGAGTTTCAAAAAAATGTGCATTGCATTGTTAGTTTTTGGGAAGTTACGAATGTTGTGGGAAGTTATTCAGTTTTTTTATTATGGAAATGTTTGGATGCTAAACACGTGTATTTGTTAAGTTAAAAAAAAGTTAAAAATCTAGAAAATTAGGGATGGGATATTGGAGGCTCGAGAGACTTTCACCTACATATGTATATATTATAAGATATATTTATATTTATATATATTTACCCATTGTGGTATCCCTTATGAGGGAATGTTTCCTTTTTGTCTCAAGATGTAGACATTATTTAATGATAATGAAATTGGGCTAATAAAATGATGTGGATAATTAAGGACGAAGATGAGTCTTAATGAATAATGTCGTAAACAATTATTAATAAGAATAATAATTGTATAGTCTAAGGGACTAGACAAACATTAAATATAATGAGAAATGGTGTAACCAATTATTAAATGAGAATAATAATTTAGTAATCTAAGAAAATGAAACTTATTGTATAACGGGGTAGACGACAGGAATTATGAATTTCATCATTATATGATTTGAAGAACTAGACGAGGGCAAAAGTTATATTATGAAATGTAAGGAAATGCACTTAGTTTATGTATATTGAGAATTTTATATTATGAAATCTATTCGGGGATAGGGGTGTCAGACACGAGGAACCACTTGTAGTTAATACATAATGGAAATGGTTTATTCTTTACATGGATGGTTAAATAATGGAAGTTTACTATTGAGATTCAATTTG
The DNA here is from genome assembly GCA_949130495.1 of Sambucus nigra. NCBI lineage: Eukaryota > Viridiplantae > Streptophyta > Magnoliopsida > Dipsacales > Adoxaceae > Sambucus > Sambucus nigra. The sequence goes on along the minus strand of OX422213.1, from coordinate 628,874,765 downwards.
AGAGACGAGTAGGAATGCTTCTAGATGAGGGGGTGAGGTTCTCATTGCATGTGAGAGTCGACGGGGAGACGTGAAGTATGAGCTAGTAATAAATTACATATTTACTGGTGAAGAATCCTTGCACACCTCGGGATCTGACCCAAATTGTCACGCCCCGACTTAAGTAAGTTAAGGTTATGATTTTATATTGAGATAAATCCCCATTAAACAATATGGTACTTGAAATCTTTCAAAAAATAGCACAAGATTTTTTTTCTTCAAAGGAATGTTTAGATAAAAACATAGCTACCTTTATGCACAACTTAAAAGTACCCAACTAATTTAGTTACACTTTCTTTGTGTAACATGTAACCAAAAAGCTTTTTGATATTCAACCCATATTATTTATCCTCCACTCTCCCGTTTAAGATCCTAACTTGGCAGTGAACTCCAAATAATAGGCATACCTAAAACATGACATTATAGGAATGAAAGCAACAAAAGCTTAGTGAATGACCATATACCACATATATAACCAAATTAAAAAACCATCTTTATTTTCTAATGTTATAACCCAACAGGAATTGTGTAACTCTCGCAAGCCTGGACCAGCCAGTCCAATTAACTCCCAGTTAATGGGGAACACCAAATCCCATAATTAGGCCCGAGTACAACAAACCTTTAAGTTGGATTAACGGGGCCGCTGCATCCCGTAGGACCCACCACGGTCCTTATCATTAGATAGAGGCCCCCCCTCAGTCCATAACATTAGATAACATTTTTAACATTTTTAATCATACGCATATGTTTCATAACACCACATCACTCCATAAGCATCACCATACTTGTATTTAACTACACAATTCCATATGAAAATATAAACATCTATATTTCATAGGATAGGTCACTCACCTTGAATTTGGTACTAATATTAATACCATAACTATTTCCTTAGTATGGTAGTGTTAGCCTCTTACCCACCTAATAATTCAACATAATTAGTATTTGAATACACCAAATCACATTAAACTCAGTAACACATCACATCAATTGGTTAATTTGACATAACTGAAAATTAATTGAATATGATACTTTAAATTTCTATGACACCTTATTCATTAGGGTTTTAACACAATTGACGGAATTAAATTACGAATTTTCTAGACAAAGTTATGCCCATTTTATTACAAACTTTTCCAAATCATTTCTGGAGAAAACAACAACAAAAATTCAACTTCAACGCAACCCACAAACCAAATCAGTAGGTATTTTATTCACCCCTTCAAGTATATCATACTCATATATGTTCTCTAACATTATCAATTGTAATTTATTGATTTCAACAAGTATTCAATGATTTATGTTACTTTAACACATCTAGGTCTGAGTAGACCATCAAAGCATAACTTAATATTTTTTAAGGAAATATAACTTCCACCTCGATTATAATTCAATGGAACATATATTAAACAAATTGAATAATATAAAATTAAATTTGCATAATTTTTAGAGATCATTTGCTAAGTCAAGCAAAACGTCGAACACCTGGTGTGCGCACTTACACTTTTGGGGCAAATTTTATACCTGAATTTCAAACTACACCCAAGATTCATTTCTTGGTATTTTTACATAATTTTGGGATATAGTATACATCTATGAGTCTATTGTAATCTCCAATTAGAATCATTTAACTTCAATAAGTATTCCATGATTTATGACACTTTTAACACAACTAGGTCGGAAGAGAACATTAAAGCGTAACTTAACCTTTTTAAGCATATATCACCTCTAACTCGGGTATCAATCATGGAAACATATACTATACATGTTTTAGTATATTCACACATCATATATATGAATTTACTACATCAAAAATCTTCACGAGAAGGAAATTCAAAAAATGGGACTTTGAAATTAACATTTACGATCCTAGCACAAGTCCTCACGTATCATCTTAAGCCATCCTTAGTTTAACTCAATTTCAAAATCATAAACAATAATATACTAAGGGTAGAACACATCCATGTGACCAACTTTAATAAAGAGATAATTACCTTACGGGAATTCCTCGATTTATGGTCATTTTCCAAAGGATTTCTTCCTTAACTTCCTCTTTTTCTCTCTCCTTAGGCAAAATACTTTTCATGGATGAATTGGATGAAGAGTGGGGTTAACAAGACTATCATTCCAACCAATCACAATATAACACGTGGCACCATATAAGACAAAATATCATTTAAAGCTAAATGACCACTTTGCCTCAGGTTCGTAAAAAGACAATATCTTCTCACTCAAATGTTCGTTTGATGCACCATTTGTTGTGTTATAAATTTAACTCATATATCTACAACTTTTATGTTTTGTTTTTTCCCCAAATCATAAAACTAGTACACCTAATTCGGGCCCGAACATAATAGAATTTACCGAAAATCTCAAAACTTTCACATTTGGCGACCTAACATCGCCAATTTCGGACCAACACCTTAGTATAATTTTATAATCATAATGATGTATGAAAAATATATTTTCATGATTTATTTAATCACATAACTAATCATGTGATCTAAATAAGTTATCCCTGATCATAAGCTCGATTAACATCTAATGCAACCAACACATATATCACATGAGTATGCATCCCCAAATATGAAAATTAACATTTTTAACACCCCTCATCAACTTATAACTTATAAATTATACTTACTCATAGAATTAACATTTCTAATAACATTTTGTGGCCTTACAATTCTACCCCTCTTATAAAAATTTCGTCCTCAAAATTTAACGGATAAGAACTTACCAAGAAGATGAGGATATTAGACCTTCATGTTAGTCTCTCTTTCCCAGGTGGCATACTCCACATTTTGACTTTCCACATTACCCTAACTAACGGAATTATTTTTATTACATAACACCTACTTTTTCAATTTACATTGAGCGATTGGTTCCTCCACATATGTCAAGTCATCTTTAAGCTCTATCGGTTGTGAAATAAGCACAGGTGAAGGGTCAGGCACATACTTACGTAACATTGATACATGAAAAACATCGTGTATCCTAAACAATTCTTGTAGACAAGCCAATTTATAAGCTAGAATTCCAACTCATTTCACTATTTTATAAGGGTCAACGTACCTAGGACTTAATTTTCCCTTGTTCTTAACCTCTTAACCATTATCCAAGGATAAACACGTGGTAATACTCGATCACCTTCCTCAAATTTCAATTCCTTTCTTCTGTTGTCTGCATAACCTTTTTTTTTGTCTACTTTGCACCACCTTCAAGTGATGTTGAATAAGATTTATTTTCTCAGTAGTCATTTGCACAATTTTTGGCCCAAGTAGTTTTTCGTTCCCCTACTTTGGTCCAACACACTGGGGTTCTGCACTATCTCCCATATAATGCCTCATAAGGAGCCATTTCAATACTCAACTGATAACTATTATTATAAGCAACTCTATTAGTTACAAGTGTTCATCCTAACTTCCCTTAAACCCTAATACATAAATTCGTAACATGTCTTCGAGTGGCTGGATCATTCTCTCTGACTGCCCATTAGTCTGAGGATGAAAGTTGTACTAAATTTCAATTTAGTCCCCAAAATGTTTTGTAAATTAGGCTAAAAGTGTGAAGTAAATTTAGGATTTCGATCAGATATAATAAAAACAGGTGCACCATACAATCTAATTATCTAATTCACATATATATTAGCATATCTATCCATGGAATAAGTAGCTTTAACGGGAAGAAAATGTGTCGACTTAGTCAATCTATTAACGACAACCCAAATATAATCAAACCTTCATGATAATTTTGTTAAACCTATAACAAAATCAGTAGTAACATGCTCCTATTCCCGCTGAGGAATAGGTGAGGATTGCACTAAACCACTAGGCTTCTGATGCTCCACCTTCACTTGTTGGTAAACTAGACATCTAGCAACAAAATTTACAATGTCATTTTTCATTCCCGGCCACCAATAACATTGTTTCAAATTTCTATAAATTTATGTGTTTCCTAGATGGATAGCATATAACTAACAATGGGCTTCCTCTAAAAATTTTCTCCTCAAATCAGGCACATTAGGTACACATAAACGGTTATAATACATAATAATGCCATCATTATGAAAAGAAAATTCATTTGCTTTACTCTTTTTCATATTGTCTTTAATTTTCTCCAATTCTGTATTTCCTGCTTGTGATTGTCGTATCCAATCTATCAACATAAGTCTAACATTTAAATGCACTAGTATTCCACAAGACTCATTAAAAGTTAATTCCACCCCCATTAAAGTTAACTCTCTCAGCAAGTCAACTTGAACACAATAAATACAAGATACTCAACCTAAAGATTTTCTACTCAAAGCATCAACAACAACATTAGCCTTACCAGGATGGTGAGGTATTGTGTAGTCATAATCCTTTATAAGTTCCATCCATATTCTCAAGATCAACACAAATGTTATTAGTAGAAATAAGATGCCCCAAAATACTAGTTTGGTCTAGCCAAAATTCACATTTAAAAAATTCAGCATATAATTGCCTCTCTCGCAAGGTCTGTAAAATAATATGCAAGTGATATTCCGTTCCCCAATAAATTTAAATTTAGGTTCACCCGGTAACCAAAACACTACCTCCCTTCTAAAGCAATCTAAACACACATGATATGAGGACAACCAAATGATACCCAATATCACATCAAAGTCATGCATACTTAAAGGTAGTAAGTCAACCAATAACTCCTTTTCACTTAATCGCACCATACACTCCCTACACACCCTATCAATAAAAACAAATCTCCCACACTAGAGTAATATTAGCTAAACAAGAATCTAATGATGATAGTGGTTTATTAAGATGCAATAGGTAAAGCAAGACACAAAGAATATGTAGAACCATGATCTATCAACACATAAGCATCTTTATCATTCATATGTAAGAATAATCATCTAGTGATTTCTTATCAATGAAAGTCAATTTCCAACTCATATATTATGTCATACCTTTATATACGTATGTCAAAAATTCATACATAATAGATTATTGGTTATTTCCTCTTATATTAACAATGAGTGAACATTCTTAATAAACCAAACATCATTCTTTACGTTTTTCACTTCATTCCTATAGTCCATCCTGATCATCGTGTAACATTTCAAATAATAAATATTCTATTACAAGATTAACTTTTTATAGTTCATCTCTCCAACTTCCATTCAATACTAAACTCATGTGTTCGATTTGAACTACTATCCGTATCACATCTGAAGTTTTAAAGTATGTTAAATATCATTCTTACGATCCTTAATCAACACATAGCCTCACTACTTTCCATATATTAATAATAAACAATCATTCACTAAATGTTTATTTTTAACCAATATCCCATATTCACTTTCATGTATATTGCGCAGTCATTCATTATGAACTCAATATAACTTCTCACTATATTCATATTTCAGTATCGTTTGATTGTTATTTAATTAAACATACATTGACCTTAACAAGTCATTTATCCAACACAATAACTATACAATCGTAATCTTGCTCCAATCCTTATTAACACAATAGTCTTATGCAACATCATTAATACACTCATCATACCGGTTTGATAACATGGATGTTAAATGTAACCTCACCACTTAGAACTTTAACCATAGTTACCAACCCCCTAATACTTCTCTATCTATTATATATCGTCTTTATTTCAAATAACCTGTACAAATACCTTAATGTATCATATTATAGTATCTCACATAACACATTCTCCTTAAACATACTTCTTGGTGAATCCGTGTAATGTCAATCATATTAATTATTTAACGCACTCTTAGTGGTAACACCTACGCACAATGACAAATACAATTCAAAATTCACCCAACCCAATTGTAAATATTTAAACCTCACTAACATCTTTCCCATACTCATCCAAAACACATATTCTTAAAAGGACTGCTCAATATTTTTAAACTTCTAACTCTTTAACACCTTATCTCAACTTTACTATACATATAAGCTTTACAAAACATCACAAGAGTAATATCCACTACATGTACTCATACTATTAAAGACGTACATCTCAACTCTCATTACTCTTTTATTCTGCTTATCATGATTCACTATGAACCCATATTCTGATCATTTGTGATATATCGACTAGTTATTGAATTTCATACCTTTTCACATGTTAAATATAAACATACAACTACTAACCTTCTCATTTAACATTTACTATGTGAATCTTCATTTTTTTTCACACTTCAACAATTTAAGTCTCATCATAATCATGTAACCATAATTCTTTTCACTTCCCATCCTTTAATGGAACATGTGTTCTCGTACATCACTCTCCTATACAGATGAGGAACGCACCCATTCATAATGATATACATAACACGACTTAAATCCACATATACCAGCATAGGAAGAGATCACCTCCAATACTCCATACTTTTTGTCAAGTTCACATATACCAGTATAAGAAGAGATCACTTCCAATACTTCACATTTTTGTATACCACATTGTGTCTTTAATTTTTTTTCCCTTTAATGACACATTTGTTCATACAACATATAAAATAATGTAATGCTTCATATTAAAATACTTGTATTCGTTGTCATCCTCCAATAAACCTTAACATCTTATTTCCTTTCCTGCAAGATCCTTACACTTCATATCAACAATATATGTGTGTAACTCACAGGTGTTAGAAAACAAAGACAATTTAAAACTTAATAAGAAACCCTTAATGTCTACACCTCAGGAACCCACCATACTAAAATGTATCCCTTGAAGCTAAATACTTATGACTCAAAACAGTTTCTACGTCCATTGTCAATCTAGACCCTCACACCCTGTTCAGAACCTAATAACCATGCTCTGATACCAAGTTGTCGCGCGTCGACTTAAGTAAGTTAAGATTTTCATTTTATATTTAGATAAATCCCCATTAAACAATATGGTACTTGAAATCTTTCGAAAAATAGCGTAAGATGTTTTTTTTCTTCAAAGGCATGTTTAGATGAAAACATAGTTACATTTATTCACAACTTAAAAGTAACCAAATAATTTACTTACGTAAGTTCCTTTGTGTAACATGTACCCAAAAACCTTGTTGATATTCAACCCATATTATTTATCCTCCACTCTCCTGTTTAAGGTCCTAACTTGGCAGTGAACTCCAAATAATAGGCATAACTGAAACATATCATTATAGGAGTGTAAGCAACAAAAGCTTAGTGAATGACCATATACCACATATATAACCAAATTAAATAACCATTTTTATTTTCTAATGTTATAACCTAACAAGAATTGTGTAACTCTCGCAAGCCTAGACCAGCCAGTCCAATTAACTCCTAGTTAATGGGGAACCCCAAAATCCCATAATTAGGCCTGAGTACAACAAACCTTTAAGTTGGATTAACAGGGCTGCTACATCCCGTAGGACCCACCACATTCCTTAGCATTAGATAGAGGTCCCACCTCAGTCCATAACATTAGATAACATTATTTAACATTTTTAATCATACGCATATGTTTCATAACACCACATCACTCCATAAGCATCACCATACATGTATTTAACTACACAATTCCATATGAAAATATAAACATCTATATTTCATAGGACATGTCACTCACCTTGAATTTGGTACTAAGATTAATACCAAAACTATTTCCTTAGTATGGTAGTGTTAGCCTCTTCCCCACCTAACAATTCAACATCATTAGTATTTGAATACACCAAATCACATTAAACTCAATAACACATCACATCAGTTGGCCAATTTGACATAACTGAAAATTAATTTAATATGATACTTTAAATTTCTTTAACACCTTATTCATTAGGGTTCTGACACAATTTACGGAATTAAATTACGAATTCTCTAGACAAAGTTATGCCAATTTTATTACAACATTTTCCAAATCATTCCTCAAGAAAACAACAACAAAAGTTCAACTTCAACACAACCCACAAACCAAACCAACAGGTATTTTATTCACCCCTTCAAGTATATCATACTCATATATGTTCTCTAACAGTTTCAATTGTAATTTATTGATTTCAACAAGTATTCAATGATTTATGCCACTTTTAACACATTTAGGTCTGAGTAGACCATGAAAGCCTAACTTAATATTTTTCAAGGATATATAGCCTCCACCTCAGTTATAATTCACGGGAACATATATTAAACATATTGAATAATATAAAATTAAATTTTCATAATTTTTAGAGATCATTTGCTAAGTCAAACAAAACGTCGAACACCAGGTGTGCGCACTTACAGTTTTGGGGCAAATTTTATTCCTGAATTTCAAACTACACCCAAGATTCATTTCTTGGTATTTTTACATCATTTTGGGATATAATATACATATATGATTCTATTTTAATCTCCAATTGGAATCATTTAACTTCAATAAGTATTCCATGATTTATGACACTTTTAACACAACTAGGTTGGAAGAGAACATTAAAGCGTAACTTAACCTTTTTAAGCAAATATCACCTCTACCTCGGGTATCAATCATGAAAACATATACTAAACATGTTTTAGTATATGAACACATCATATATATGAATTTACTACATCAAAAAGCTTCACGAGAAGGAAATTTAAAAAATGGGACTTTAAAATTAACATTTATGATCCTTGCACAAGTCCTCTCGTATCATCTTAAGCCATCCTTAATTTAACTCAATTTGGAAAAATGGTTATCATTTAAATATTCATCCAAATCATAAACAATAATATACTAAGGGTAGAACTCATCCATATGACCAACTTTAATAAATAGATAATTATCTTATGAGAATTCCTCGATTTATGGTCATTTTTCAAAGGATTTCTTCCCTAACTTCCTCTTTTTCTCTCTCCTTAAGCAAAATATTTTTCATCGCTGAATTGGATGAAGAATGGGGTCATTTTAAGGGGTTTAAGTCGGCCTAACAAGCCTACCATTCCAACCAATCACAATATAACACATGGCACCATATAAGATAAACTATCATGATGTATTTAATCATATAACTAATCGTATGATCTGAACAAGTTATCCCCGATCAGAACCTCAATTAACATCTAATGCAACCAACACATATATCACATGAGTATGCATCCCCCAAATATGAAAATTAACATTTTTAACACCCCTCATCAACTTATAACTTATAACTTATACTTAATCATATAATGAGCATTCATAATCACGTTTTAGGGCCTTACACAAATTGTAAATATTTTTCCCCCGGGTATTCTTAACGATAGGTAAAGCTGGACTGATGATGAATTAGGCTTGTAGTTGCAATCGGATGTAGCGGATTCCGCTCCATTGACTTTAATATAGGTTGTGCTTCAGTCTCTTTATCATTTTATTTCATTCTGGAAATTGTACGGGGATAAGCCCAAGTGTTTATTTATATTTGTTGTATTTAGTTTTACATTATGGACATTGTATGATGACGCAGTTTTTTCTTATTATTCATGTAAAAAAAAATTGGTCTAGTTTTTTATTCATTGTGGATTTTAATGTAAAATGAAAGAAGTTTTTAGTCCTTCAGTGTTGAGAATGGTATAAATTATTGATAAGCCCCATATTCGGCGTATCGTGCCTGGCCAGACTTTACTTGAGAAAATGGGGATTGTTACAGTTGGTATCAGAGCGCATATATATTGTAGATTCACTCTCTTCTAACACCGAGGCCTTTTAGCTTCACTGGTAAGGCATGTAATTGATGATGCACATGTCAGAGGTTCAAACCCCACTGACACCAGTTTATGAATATAGAGCTAATAAAAATTCCATATGTGTGCGGCGGTTAAAGTGGGGACAATATTGGTGGTGGAAGAGTGGGATGTTACGCTTTTCTTCTTTAATTTTTAATCTTTGTGATATTCTTCACAACCTCTCTAAAAAAATCCAAAAGAGTATATTATGTAAGTGAAAATTTGGAAATAAATTGTGTATTGGTTAAAAAAACTATAGCTTGTTTATTGGGCATGTAATATAATTTTTTATTTGGTTTTAAATGCATATATGCGTGTTGTTTTTTGCCAATAATTTTTTTTAAGTTTCTGTGTTCAGTATATATTTTAATTTTCAACCATCGTTTTTCATATTTGATTTAGATTTAATGATGACATAACATTTAACGATGTCAAATGTTTAGACTTGAAAAATTTGTCAAAAGTTTTTGAATGATTTTTAGTAATTTTATAATTCCTTTTCATCTAAGTATTTTTTCCTACATGTTTTCTTTGAAAATGATATAATTTAATGTTTTATGATAAATAGTTATATAAATAAATATCACATACGGTAGCTCTCCTGCCCATGATAAAATATTAAATTCGTTCCTAATTTTATATTTTGATTATAAAATTTCAGTACATGGATCAATAACTTTTTATATTACGTTTCCAACTATTTGCAAAATGAATCCACATATGTTAGTGACGTTTAAAAAGAAGAGCATGATCATAAGGAATCATGGAAGAAGATATAATTTGTTTGCTTTATTTTTATTTTTGGGGAAGAATATTACAGTAAAGGTAGTTGGAAAATGTTGTATACTTTTATTTTTAATTTTATGCGCGGATCTAAAATCTAGTATTATTAATAATGGAACCAATACATTATTTTTACTTCGTGGGGAGAATTCTTATAAAAATTGTAAAGATAATATAGTGTAACTATTAACACTTCACTTTGATACTTCCAACTTTTTACAACTATTATGAAAAATCTTACAAGTGTCGTGTAAAATAGAGTAAATTAATACAATGAAGTGCTAATATTCATACCCAAATATTATTGTTTAGTACATGTACTTGTTTGAAATGATATCCCATTTGCGATTATATATTAGGGTTAAATAATGTTTGGTCCTTAAAATGTGTCCCATTTTGTGTTTACTCCGGTATATTTCCAAAAATAATTTTTAATCCCTAAGCAATGTTCCTTAAGATATTAGTTCAATATATATCTTCAAAAAATAACTTTTAATCCCTAAACACATATTGATTTAATATACATAAATTGCCAAAAGTTTTCACAAATAAAGATAGCAAAAGTTTTATTCTTTTCCAATGAATAATAGTTGTTGCTAGAAAACAAGAACAAACTTCTCTTCAGTCACATGTTTTTTCTTGACATTGCTTTCATTTATCAAATAAATGTTCCACTTTAACCACAGGGGCGAACCTACCCCATCCCGAATGGGGGTGACTACACCCACGGTTTTTTGAAAAAATTTCAGTGAATATATGTAAAAAAAGTAGATCTATTTATAAGTTTTTAAGAATAGGGGTCAATTATCTAAATAAGTTAAAGTTTTTAAACCTCAAAAAAAATATGAAACTCAAATTGATAGCCGAACGGCTTTTTTTTTATCTCTTCTCCTTCACTCACTCGAGTCGTTCCGTCCGCTCCTCCCCTCCCCTGCTCTCCTCCCCTCCCCTGCCCTGTATGACGGTAATTTGCATATTTCTAGACTTAAGCAAAACATGGCGTTAGAGGGTGAAAACTTGAAACAGTCCCCGAACGGCCCCGTGGGTGGCACCAACACCTCCCACGGGACCAATGTAACTTGTAGGAACTGACCCCGCAGCCGCGGGTCTCCCTGTTTGAGAATACGCCTGTAATTTGCATATTTCTAGACTTAAGCAAAACATGGCGTTAGAGGATGAAAACTCGAAACAGCCCCCGAACGTCCCCGTGGGTGGCACCAACACCTCCCACGGGACCAATGTAACTCGTAGGAACTGACCACACAGCCGCGGGTCTCCTGGTTTGAGAATACGATGATAATTTGCATATTTCTTGACTTAGGCTTAAAAACATGGCGTTAGAGGGTGAAAACTCGAAACAGCCCCCGAACGTCCTCGTGGGTGGCACCAACACCTCCCACGGGACCAATGTAACTCGTAGGAACTGACCCCACAGCCGCGGGTCTCCCGGTTTGAGAGTACGACGGTAATTTGCATATTTCTAAACTTAGGCTTAAAAACATGACGTTAGAGGGTGAAAACTCGAAACAGCCCCCGAACGGTCCCGTGGGTGGCACCAACACCTCCCACGGGACCAATGTAACTCGTATAAACTGACCCCGCAGCCGCAGGTCTCAAAACGACATTAATTTGCATATTTCTACTTGGTTACTGATAATTTTAACTCATATATGCAATTTTTCAGCTTGATTAAATTTTTTGTAAAACTATTTGGTTACTGATATTTTTTTTATGTATCCTATCATTTGTAGAATTTTTGCACGTGGAACAAACGAAGGATGCAATGGTCTACAACATGAATATTGATTATATGTTGTGGACATTCAGGATTTTGTTTTTTGTGTTACAGCCATGCGGGCTTTTATTGTTTTGTTTTATGGCCGTGTGGGCTTTTATAATTTGATGGTTGAATTTTATGGCCGTGCGGGCTTTATAATAAGTAGGTTTTACATTTATACATTTTGGAATGTCAAGAAAATAGAGAAAACTTTGCCCAATTTTATTTTTGGTCTTTGAATTATTAAGATGTTTAATATTTATAAGTTTGTATATATATTTGTTTATTAACGACGTTCTTGATTCGTAGTTTGTGATTGGACCCCCAAATTTAAGTGCACTCACAGGACCCTCAATTTTATGATTGGACCCAAAAAATACATTTTTTTAAATTATATTTAAATATGGTCATGGACTTTGTCCATGACCATTTTTATTCTTTTCGTCACGCATAAAAATGGTCACGGACTTGGGCCGCAACCATATTTTTTATATTTTTGGTCACGGTTTTGGATCACGGCCAAAGTCCGCGATCATTTTTTTCGTCACGGTCATGGGTCACAGACTTGGACCGCGACCATTTTTTTTATTTTTTTTGGTCACGGTTGTGGGTCGCGGACTTTGGCCGCGACCAATTTGTCACGGTTGTGGGTCACGGATGAGGACCGCGACCATTTTATTTTTATTTTTTTGTCACGATCGTGGAATTTGTCACAGTTGTGGGTCTCGGATGACGGCCGCGACCCGTCACGGCATGGGTCACGGCCCAAGTCCGCGACCATCTGCCGTGACCCCCTCTCGGTCGTGACCATTTGTTGGTCACGGACTTGCACCGCGACCCATGAAAATGGTCACGCCCAAAATGGTCACGGCCCAAGTCCGTGACCCACAGCTTTGGTCAGGGAATTTGGCTGTGACCAATCGCCAGTTTTGGTGTAGTGTGTGACGACGGGCCTGCCTCACCGTCCCATCTCCGTTACAGACAACACGCGCAACACAGTAACAGACAACAAGCAACAACATGCAAGCAGCAGAGGCAACCCCCACCCCACTTTAAGTATGTTTTTTTTTCAATAGATCTAAAAAAAATTAATAGATCTGAAATTTTTAGTTATTAATTAGTTTTTAGTTGTTAATATGTTGTTAGTTAATTATTTTAGTATGTTGTTAGTTAATTAATTTAGTATGTTGTTAGTTAATTTTTAGTTATTAGAATGTTGTTAGTTAATTAATTGAGTATGCTGAAATTATTGTTGTTGCTACTGAAATATAATTTGTCCCCAAAATTAGTTATTGTTGTTAAAAAATAATTCGTCCCCAAAATTAGTTTTTGCTGAAATTTGTATTAAACTTTAATTTTAATTAGTAATTAAAAATCTAATTTGAAATAATGTTTCAGATTTAAACAATTAATTATTTGTCCCCAAAATTAGTTGTTGTTGATGTAAAAAATTAGATTATCTCTAATTAATCAATCACAGATAAATAAATTAATAAGACAAAGGATTTTTAAAGTGGTTCAGCGTGAAGAAAATGGCCTACATCCACTGCTTTTGTATTGCTGACTGTTTATTTGGAATCTCGATAATAGGTTTACCAAGAAATCCAAAGTCCCTTTCTTATGAGGAGGTTACAATGTATTATAGCCTCGAGGTTGTACATATGAAAGGATAATGCGTTGTTATCTAGTATACATTTGTATGATAATAGTGTGCATTTAATGTGTAGCTGTCTTTTGATTCTATTGATTTGGATGCTCTACACGCTAAGTAGCTCGGACCACTTAAGTTGCTTGGTATGCTTAAGTTGCTCGGGGTGCCTGAGTTGCTCGGTACGCTTAAGTTGCTCGGGGTGCCTGGGTTGCTCGGGACGCCTGAGTTGCTCGGTACGCTTAAGTTGCTCGGTGACAGTATGTTGTTCGTCTAAAGTATTTGTATTTTTCACATAGGTTGACACGTGTCTTCAAATGATTGGCCCACGTCAGCAGACTAAATTTGGTATCAATAGAAGCCCCCAATGTTTCACAGTTGAGGTTGAAGGAGAATGTGGAATATTTGGCTTAAAAACTGGTTGGATTACTGATCTTTCGTGGATTTTGGGAAATTTTCAATATATATAATTCCTTTTTGAGTGCATAATATCAATCTTCATAAATATTTTGAATTTTCACGATCACTTCGATATTTGTGCCCTTTTCTTCTTTTAGCCGTCGGAAACGCAAACGTCTTTCCTTGTAATCGTTATTTTTCTCTATTCCCGAGGTAAAGTATTTAAGTGCGACAGAAAATCCTATCATTTTTTCACTTTTCAAATATGTATCTCTGAACTCTTCATCTTCTCTCTATCTTGTGCCTTCGTTCTTTCCATCGTTCATTGATAACTGATCTCTATTTCCTCTGTAAGACTTTCTTCCTTCTTCTTTATTTTCTTTATTCATCATGGTTTATCTTGTTGAATCGTTAGACAAATTTCGATTTGAGTTTTCAATCCCTTCGTGGGTTATTTTGGAAGAACTTTCTTATCCTTGTGATTTACTTTCTTTGGCGGAGGGACACTGGTTCCCAAGTCTTTTTTGTAGCTGAGTGTGGTTTTTCTTTCCTGCCAAATCCCCTGTGTTTGGATATTTTCCAATATTTCGATATTGTACCTGCAAGAGTGGCTCCAAATACATGGAGGGTAGTTAATGGCGTACATAGGTTGAATCAACTTCATGGAACTCGTTTGGGAATTCCAGAAATTATGTATTGTTACAGATGGGTTACTAATGATAATACTTTCTATTTAAAAACTAGATTTTCGAATAGAGCGTTAGTTGTCAATCTTCTGGATGCCAATAGGGATTATTTTGATTATGGGGTTGTGATGAAAAATTGGCAACACCCTCCATTAGGTGGACATGACGTGTACCAAGGTCCCAGGTGTCCGCTTTATGGCAATGGGATAGGTTGTTTTTATTTTTGAAATCCTGTTTTCTTTGTATTTGATGAAATGCACCACTGACATTTGATTTTGTTTGTTACAGTTGACAGTAAAAGAAAATCTCCAAAAGAAACTGAGGTTAGTATAAAGCATTTAAAACTTATCTGGGGTTTGCATCAATCTGTTGTTGGGGAGAACATTAGATCTGCTTCTTATTTGCTGCAATACAGAAGCTACACCTCTTCTTTCGTTGCTCGTCCAGAATACTTGCTTGATCGACCATACATAATGAATGTCAGAATGCTGCGAGATCTAAACTTTATAAATTCTCCTTATGCGTTAGATGATCCTCCAGCTGGGGTTGAACCTATTTCAAAAGCAGAGGGAAAGAAACCCATAGAATAGGATATGTTTATGTCATGAATCAAAATTCATATCATATGTAATCTACTTGATTTTAATGAAGAAATTTTTAGTCTTTGATAATTTCATTTTTCTTCGAAATAATTTGTAGAATGTCCTTGTTTGTTGGTCTATGAATAAGTATATATATATACACCATACTTATCCCATTTGTTGTTTGATTATAGTGACTTGTCACTCTTTGGGCCTAAGAAATGGAATGATTTTCATCCCATGTTCCTGCTTAGTTGTAGTAATCTTGTATGGATTACCTGGTTGCCTAGACAGTGGATGCCTCGAGAGGTCGTCCAACTTCTTGCCTAGTTTGGTACCAATCAATCGGAGTTGGTGATTATTGATTTACCGACCAACCGGAGTTGGTGATATTGAGTTATCGACCAACCAAAGTTGGTGGTAATTGAGTTACCGACCAACCAGAGTTAGTTGTAATGAGATCCCGACCAATCGAAATTGGTGGTAATTGATTTGCCGACCATTCGGAGTTGGTGGTAATGAGATCCCGACCAATCGGAGTTAGTGGTGATTGATTTTCTGACCAATTGGAGTTGGTGGTATTGAGTTCCTAACCAACCAGAGTTGGTGGTAATTGATTTGCCGACCAACTAGAGTTGGTGGTATTGAGTTCCCAACCAACCGAAGTTGGTGGTAATGAGATCCCGACCAACCGGAGTTGGTGGTAATTGATTTGCCGACCAACCGGAGTTGGTGGTATTGAGTTACCAACCAACCGGAGTTGGTGGTAATCGAATTGCTGACCAACCGGAGTTGGTGGTATGCTGCTCTCTGGATTTGGATTTGTGTAGTGTGTAACACTAATTTTCCAAAAAAATTTCAACAAAAGAAGAAACATCACCTTATTCATATTGAAAGAACTGTGTTACGTAGGAATTTTATCTATTGATAATACTTGCGCAGATGCTCTGCATTCCATGCATTCTTGAACTCTTCTCCTTCCAAAGTTTCAATTCTGTATGTCCCTAGACGAACAACTTATGTTACTCTGTAAGGTCCATGCCAATTGGCTTCCAGTTTGTTATGCTTTTGGATCACTTTCTTCAGCACATAATCCCATTCCTTAAAATCATACTTCTTCACTATTTTGTTGTAGAACAAAGTTGTTCGTTGTTGATATGCTGCATTCGTAATTGCTGCTTCTTCCCTAACTTCTTCGAGCATATCCAGGTTTAATCTTCTCATCAAGTCAATGACAGGAGAATTGAAATTAAACACTCTATGCGTGGGTAGACCCAATTAAGCAGGTATGACAGCTTTACTTCCAAATGTCAACATATATGGAGACTCTCCCATTGTTGTTCGTGGTGTAGTGCGATAAGCCCACAACACAGAGTGTAGTTCGTTAATCCAATTTCCCTTTGCATCATCCAGTCATTTTTTCAAACCATTCAGTAGCGTTCTGTTTGTCACCTCAGTTTGTCCATTGCTCTGGAGATGGCCTAGTGCAGAGTGGATCTTCAGTACATTAGATTGATGACAATATGCAACAAATTTCTCGTCGTAAAACTGGGTTCCATGGTCAATAATGAATGCATGTGGGAGACCATGTCTGCAAATAATATTCCTCCAAATAAATTGATAGACTTTGTCATATGTCATATCAATAATAGGTTCAACTTCCACCCATTTAGTAAAATAATCCACAGCAATCACGAGGTATTTGAATCTTCCCCTGGTCGTTGAAAGTGGCCCGACTAAGTCTATCCCCCACATGGAGAATGGCCAAGGGGAAGTGATGGGTGTTAACAATGCTTGGGGAGTTCTTCGAATGGAAGAGAAACGTTGGCATTTATCGCACTTCTTGGCATAAGCTTTGCAATCAGCTCTCATCGTTGGCCAGTAATACCCTTGTGTTGTTACCCTCTGCAAAAGCGTCTGACCTGCTACATGGGCTCCACAGGACCCTTCATAAACCTCTTCGATCAAGTCTTTAACTTTATAGGGATGGACACATCTTTGTAATCCTGCTATAACTCCTCTTCTGTACAAAATACCATTGGTCAATACATAACGAGCAGCTTTAAACTTTAGTTTCTTAGCTGCGAGTTTATCAGGTGGCAGAATCCTTTATTCGATATAGGCCCTGATAGGATCCATCTAGGAAGGTCCCAATTCAAGGGAAATGAAATTCATCATTAAATCTTCGTCTATGATCCTACCAGCCAGGACTTCTATTGGGATTGTTCTTCGTATCTCGGTGCATGTGGCTGATGCTAACCGAGCAAGGGCGTCTACTCTTGCATTCTCTAATCTCAGTATTCTAATCAACTGAACTGCAGTAAAACTCGATACAACATCCATTACTTTTACATGATACTTGACCATTAATTCTCCCTTTACTTCTTACACCTCCAGAATTTGATTTACGATTAACTATGAATTACTAAATACAACGACCTGCTCTGCCTTCATGGTTTTTGCCAGACTTAGACCCACGTTCATAGCTTCATATTCAGCCTCATTATTAGAAGCTTTAAATTGAAAGCGTAGAGGAAACTCCATATCATTCTTATCCGGACTGTTTAAAACAATTCCTGCTCCACTGCCTATAGTGCACGAAGATCCATCCACATACAGATTCCATACAGGTACTTCATTATCAAACTCTTGGTCAGACAGAGCTCCTCAGTGGAATATCTGATGCTTCCTTTTGTCTTCCCCCAACACTTCTCGCTGCTCGTTGATTATCTTCTCTTGATCGTCCACAGATGGAGGTTGGTCGGGGGTTAAATTTGATGATCTCGTAACATCCACGAGTTGGTTTGTATTAAACTCCTATTCTTCGGAGGTATCAAATTGAGTAAACTCTGCGATAAAATTCGTTATTTCCTGCCTCTTAAGTGACGATCTAGGCTCATAAACTATATCATATTCACCAAGTTCTACTGCCTAGTACATCAATCTTCCCGATTTCTCTGGTTTATACAGAGCCTGTCTCAATGGCATATCAGTATACACCACTATAGTATGGGCTTGGAAGTATGGCCTCATCCTTCTGCTTGCATCAATTAGTGCTAGTGCTAACTTTTCCAACCTTGGATATCTGATCTCTGCTCCTCGGAAAGCCTTGCTAGTGTAATAGACTAGTTTTTGGACTCCGTCCTCCACTCTTATCAACGCCGAACTAACTGCATTCTCTGAAACTGCCAGATACAAGTATAATTTTTCTCCCATCACTGGTCTAGATAACAATGGAGGTGTCCCCAGATATTTCTTCAATTCTTGAAAGGCCTCCTCTCATTCCTCATTCCACTTAAAAGTTTTTCGGAGTGTTTTGAAGAATGGGAGACATTTGTCTGTTGCTCATGACATAAATCTATTGAGTGCTACACTCGCCCTGTAAGACTTTGCACTTCCTTCTTCGTAGTGGGAGATCGTAGTTCCAATAGGGCTTTGATCTTCTCGGGGTTCGCCTCGATACCTCGTTGGTTAACAATATATCCGAGAAACATGCCTTCTCGTACTCCGAATATGCATTTAGTGGGATTAAACTTCATTTGATATTTATCTAGTTGATCAAAGGTTTGACCTAGGTCAACTAGATGATCAGCAGCTTTCTTTCTCTTCGTCAGCATATCGTCAACATAAACCTCCATGTTGTGATTGATTTGCTCTGCAAACACCTTATTCATCAGCCGCTGATATGTTGCACCTACATTTTTAAGTCCAAAAGGCATAACATTATAGCAATAAGTTCCCCTTGGGGTGATCAAAGAGGTACTTTCCCTGTCTTCAGGTTTCATTTTAATCTGATTGTAACCAGAATAAGCATCCATGAAACTCAACAATTCATGCCCCGAGGTAGCATCCACCAGTTGATCGATTCTAAGCAAAGGAAAATGATCCTTTGGACATGCCTTATTAAGATCAGTGAAGTCTACACACATCCTCCACTTGTTATTTTTCTTCTTTACCATCACCACATTTTCTAGCCAATCAGGATATTTGACATCCTCAATAAAAGAGGCTTTTTGTAGTTTCTCTACTTCTTCCTGTATAGCTTGGTTCTTTTCAGGGCTGAACACTCTTCTTCGCTACTTCACTGGCTTGATTTCCCTGTTCACGTTGAGATCGTGACACAAGAAATTCGGGTCTATCCCTAGCATGTCTTCATGACTCCATGTGAAAGTCTGTTTTTCGCATCTTAGAAATTCTATTAGTTCCTATTTTATTGATACATCCAATGATGTACCATTTTAGGTTGTTCGTTCTGGGTGTTCGTCGTCCAGAATGATACATTCGGTAGCTTCCATGTCCTGACCCTTCACGAGATGAGACTCGTCTCTAGGGTCTAATGTTTCAATCTCTACATCTTCTATTTCATCCACTTGATAAGTAGTAGTCTTTTTCCAGGATTCTTCGCATTCCTCCTATTTGGCAGATGAATAGTAGCATTCCCGAGCTACTTTCTGATCGCCTTGCACCCCTCCCACTCCAAAGTTGGTTGGGAATTTTAAATATTGATGCACAATAGATGGTACTGCTTTGAACTTCTTCAAACCTATCCTCCCTATGATGATATTGTAAGCTGATTGGACATTTTTATCCATTAAGAAAAAGCGTACTCTTTTTGTTCGACAAGCAGGCCATGTACCGATAAGCATATCCAACTTGATCATCCCAAGTGGAAAAACCTTTTCGCCAGTAAAACCGAGGAGGGGCCTATGATAGGGCTCCAACTGGGATAAATTCAAATTCAAACTATCAAAGCATAGATAGAACATGATATCTGCCGAGCTACCATTATCCACCAATACTCGTGAAATCACCACTTCCTTCATTCTCATCTTGATCACCAATGGGTCATCATGAGGATATAGTACACCTGCCAAATTGTTCTTAGAGAATTCGATGACCAGTTTGTCCTTATTTACCTTCCTCGGGCGATCATCTTAAGCCAAATTTATTCGTTGTATGTACGAGCAAGCTTGAGCCTCATTGAGGTATGCTTTCCTCTCCGCATTAAGATCTCCACCTCATGCATCTCCACCTGTAATAACATTACATTCAAATGATCTAAAATGGATTGAAAATACCTCACGCTCTGGCTGTCTTGGTCTTTTAGGGAGGTCGGGATCATCTTCTGGATCATCTTTGTGATCTCTCTTCTTGTCTTCTTTTGCTCGACGAGGAGATTTAGATATTTGCCTTCCTCGGTTGTTGGTTTTTACATCATTTTGGTGATCAACATACTTAGCCAATTTTCCTCCCCTGATGAGTGCTACAATTTCATTCTAGTGAGCTATGCAACGCTTCGTCGTATGACCAGGGTCTTTGTGGAATTCACAATATTTGGACTTATCCCTTTTGTCAGGATCTGCCTTCATTTTCCCTAGCCAAGCTAACTCTTAGTTGTTTTTTATCTCCTCTAGAATGTGATTTATATCTACCTTCAAGGGAGTATAATTTCCAAATTTCCTCATCTGCTCCAGTGCTTGCTTTCCTTTTGACGACGTATTGCCACTATTGTTCTTTTGATCCTTCTTCTCGGTTTTACCAGCTTCAACCTTGGTCTCCTTAGTGTCTGTATTCTTCTTCGCGGCCATGGTTTCCTCAGCGTTCATGATTTTAGTTGCCTTACCACCAGTTCTGCCATGGTCCTAGGCGGATTTTTGGCCAAAGTGTAGTGCAACTTATCTGGAAATAGCCCACTCATCAGAGCAGTAATTGCTATTTTCTCCTCGTAATCAATTACCTCAAACTTCTCGTTATTAAAACGAGTAATGTAATCCCTAGTACTTTCTTCTGGCTTCTGTCTAACACTCAACAAGTGTGCTACTCGTTTGACTAGTTTCGCTCCAAAACATAAATTTCCTATAAAGAGCTCTGCCAGTTGAAAGAAAGTCGCAATCTTCCCCCGAGGAAGGTTGTTGTACCATATCTAGGCTGACCCGGTGAGAGTTCCTGAAAATGCCCTACATCTCATCTCATCTGGAATCACATATATATCAGCAACAGTTTGGTATTGTTTTATATGAAGGATATGGTCAGTTTTTCCATCGTATTTAGGCGTCACCACAGGATCTTTGAACTTTGATAGTGTGGGAAAATCCACAATTACCTGTACGAATTGTGTTCCTTGGACAAAAGTTCTTTATCGAGGATTCTTGGCCTTAGCCATTTCCCATAATCTGTCCTCCAACCTTTGAATAGAGCCTTTTCATGCTTCATTTCCTTCCTCGGGCCTGTTTGTTCGAGCAACTGATCGTGTTGAGTTTTCCTCTTGGAACCTTTCATTACAAGTTGCTGGGCGTGATTGAGCAGAGCCTTCCCTTAGGTCAGATGGTCGTTGAGAGTTCCTCGACGCAATCCTAGGAGGACTTCTATTACTCCTAGGGCCCAAACGATCAAAAGGAGATACTCTACTCAACCTTTCTATAGCACTAGTCCTTTCTGGGGTAAGAGTGACATTTCGGTGGGAATCAGTAGCTCGTACTGATGAAGTCCGGCCTGGTTGATACGAAGGATCACTAGATCTTTCAGTACTATATGACCCGGTATGTCTGGATTGAGAGACCTCTGGGAATAGCGTTCGTCTTATTCTTGAGTATGGCAGATGGGTATTTCTCTGAACACTTCGTTGTCCAGATTGGGCCGGCACTCCACCTTGAACAGTTTGTATAAGTTGAAGCATTGTTTCTTGCATGGCCATTTTCCCTTGGGCTAAATTAGCCATTATGCCTGCCAGATCTTGAACATTTGGGGGAGTAGAAAGATTTGGAGGGACCCTAGTGCTTCGATTACTAAATTTCGGATTATCAGCCATAGATGATGGATTATTTTGGTGAAAAACGATAAGTACAGTCATTTCCCACAGACGGCGCCAATCTGTTGATGTAAAAAATTAGATTATCTCTAATTAATCAATCACAGATAAATAAATTAATAAGACTGGATTTTTAAAGTGGTTCAGCCTGAAGAAAATGGCCTACGTCCACTGCTTTTGTATTTGTTGGTGTAAAAAACTAGATTTAACCTAATTCTTTCATCACAGATAAAAATAAACAAGACAAAAGATTTTTAAAGTGGTTCAGCCTTGAAAGAATGGCCTACATCCACTATTTGTGTTATTGCTGACTGTTTGCAGAATTCTCGATAATGGGTTTACCAAGAAATTTCGAGTCCCCTACTAATGAGGAGGTTACAATGTATTTATAGCCTTGAGGCGGTACAAATGAAAGAATAATATACAGTTGTCCAATAGGCGTATGCGTCTGTATGATAATAATGAGCATTTAATGCGCAGTCATCCTCTTGATTATCCGGATATGATTGCTCTGTACGAGATGCAGCTCGGACCGCCTAAGCTGCTCGGTATACATGAGTTGCTCGATAAAGTAGTGTTCCTCGGAGAACACTTGTTGCTCGTTGCTCGATACAACAGTGTTCCTCGGAGAACATTTGTTACTCGGAGCGCCTGAGTTGGTCGGGAGGTTGAGTTCCTCGGAGTCAATGTGTTGTTTAAAAATGTTTGCGAGTGCTATGTAAATTGACACGTGTCTCCACATAATTGGTCTACGTTAGCGGAATAAATTTGGTATCAACAGAAGCCCCCAATATTTCATAGTTTGATGTTGAAGAAGAGTATGGAACATTCTGCTGCTTAGATTTTCGGTTTGTATGGTTTCTAGGCAAGCATTCGTTGTATACAACTCCTTTATAAATGCATAGTATCAGTCTTTATAAATATTTTTAATTCCCATAACCGCTTCATTTTTTGTGTCCTTTTCTTCTTTTTAGCTGCCGGATACGCAATCGTCCATCATGGTAATCATTTTTTTCTCTATTCCCGAGGTAAAGTATTTAAACGCTTCAGAAAATTCGATCGTCTTTTACTTTTTCAAATCTGCATCTTAGAACTTCTTTGCTTCCTCTCTATCTTGTGCGTTCATTTCTTCCATTGTTCGTTGTCAACTGATCCACCCCTTTTCTATAAGATCTTCTTCCTTCTTTTTTATTTTCTATGTTCATCATGGTTTACCTTATTGAGTCGCTTGATAAGTTTCGCTCTGATTTTTCTATTCCTTCATGGGTTACTTTGGAAGAACTTTCTGAACCTTCTGACTATTTTCGTTTGGCTAAGGGACATTGGTTCCCCAGTCTCTTTGTGGCCGAATGCGGCTTTTCTTTTCGTCCAAATCCTTTATGTTTGGAGTTCTGTCAGTTTTTTGATGTTGTTCGTGAAAAAATAGTGCCAAACACTTGGAGAATAGTTAATGGAGTTCATAGATTAAATCGAATTCATGGAACCCGCTTAGGAATTCCAGAAATTATGTTTTGTTATAGATGGGTTGTCAGCGATAGTACTTTTTATTTAAAAACTAGGTTTTTAAATAGGGCTTTAGTTGTCAATCTCCCAGATGCCAATAGGGATTACTTTGAGCATGGAGTTGTTATGAAAAATTGGCAACATGCTCCATTAAATGGAAATGATGTGTATCAGGGTCCTAGATGCCCTCCCTATGGCAATGGGATAGGTTGTTTTTGTTTTATTTTATTTTTGAGATTGTGTTTTCTTTGTGTTTGATGATATGCATCATTGACATTTTAATTTTTGTTTATTTACAGTTGATAGCAAAAGAAAATCCCCCAAAGAGACTGATGTCAATTTGAAGCACTTGAAACTTATCTGGAGTTTGCACTAAACTGTTGCTGACGAATACATTAGATCAACTTCTTATTTGTTGCAGTACAAGAGTTACACTTCATCCTTTACTGCCCGTTCAGTAGTAGGTGACATCGACCCATTACCAGCCTCTGAAGGTTCCTCTCCTGAATCAAATCTTCCCCTCAGTATCAGAATGAAGAGACGAAAAGCTCCCTCATATTTTGACAAATCAGATTCTGCCTCTGTAGAGGCAAAGAGAAGTAAGAAATATGTCCCAGAGGAAGGGCCGAGAAAAATTGATGCACCCCCTCCAATAGCTGTTAAAAAGGTTGTTGAGAAGCCCCCAGTGGCTCCGAGCAAGGTTGTTGCTATCTCTCCTCCCAGCGAGGTTATAGTTATATCACCGACCAAGACATCATCCTTGGTTGAGAATGTTCCTGCTCCTACGAGGAGGTTGAAGAAAAGTTCCTCGGACAAATTGGCTGAATCTATCTCTCAGCCTCTAACTGCGGGAAGTGGTGTTCCCACTTTTGTTGCTCCGAGCTCTTCCATGAGCTCGGTGAAGTCTTCGATTATCCCCGAGATCCAAGGTATTGAAGATAGTATTTCTCGGGATAGGGTTACCACCTTGGCAGCTCAACACATTGCCTCAGTAAGTATTATTAATCTAAACTTTCATTTTTCAATGTTATGTCCCTGCACTGACTTATAATTATTTTCTTTTTCCAGCTGGTAACCTGTTTCATCACAATTCTGAAAAAGGATGAGGCCATCAAGGCCTCGAGCTCCTCGGGAGGTATAGAGGAAGCTTTTGTGGGTCTGACACAGTCCTTAAAGGATTCTCGTCAGAAATATGACGAAGATAAGGTTGTCTGGGAGAAGTAACTAAAATCCATCGAGCAAGAGAGAGAGAAAGTTGTGGAGGCCTCTCAGAAGTTGGAGAGGAAAATGAAAGAATTTGAGAAGAAGAATACTGAGCTTGAAGAAAAGCTCAAAAATACTGGAGAGCTTGAGACTAAGCTCAAAACTGCTGAAGAGGAACTTGGCAGACTCCATGAAGCTGATCGTCAGAGGCAGGAGCTAGAAAGAAAAATGAAGGTTGCCGAGGAACTTCATACTGAGAGGATTTCCTCAGAGAAAGTAAAGAGAAAACTGGCTGTTAAGAAGTCCTTCAGCGCTGGCTGGGACAAGGGTTGGAACAAAGGCCTAGCTGCCATGTCCTCTCAGATGGAATTTGCAAGCCTCAAATTCTTTAGGGACGGCTGGATTGCTGCTCTGCAGGAGTTAAAGGTCTCATAGAGTTCTGAACTTTTTCAGCGCCATGTTCATGGTCCTCCTCCCTCTCCTGGAGAAGAAGATGAAGAGGACGAAGGTGCCTCAGAAGAGTCTTCGATGATAGCTGGAGATCAGGTTCCTACTGTTGAACTTCGCTACGAGAAGCCCCAACCAACCAACATGTCTACCGATCAACTTTCTCTGCCCTCCGAGCAACCTACCTCTTCGTCCAAGCCTCCCGAGGAAGTTTTATGAAGAAAGGAGAAGGTGTAGAGTTGTTCGGACCTCTCTCTTTGCTTTTTATTTTATTGTTGAATGTAATTCTGAACCATGTACCTCTTTTTGTGATGTAATAAAATTTAAAGTTTTGGTTGTGCATCTTAAATCCCTTTCTCTTGCTCTGTTCTTATTATTGATCCATTTTATTCTTCTTTCTCTGTCTTCTTTCTTATTGATTCTTTCTATCTCCTCTTTTTGCTAGTTTATGGCTAGAATGGAGCTCTTGTCAGCCCACGATACTGAACTGATGAAAACATGTAATGAGTACTTTAAGGCTAGCCATAATGACTTGACTGAAGCTCAAATCATCGACATCCTTGGTCCAGACACTTCGGAACGAGCAGTCGAAGCCTATCAATATTTGAAATCCTTGCTCGACCGTGCAGTTTCCAATAATGTGGCATATTATGAGATGATCGAAGATCTCCGGGGTATCATCGAGTAACTTCAGCAGCAATACAAGGAATCTTCTTCCCTTTTGCATCAGGGGTATGAGAAAAAAGTATCAACAACTAAATGCTGACAAAGGATATGATAAGTTAGCCGCTGCTTATGATATTAAGGAGAGGACTTTGAAGACCGAGGTTGAAGAGCATAGGCATATCGCGAAACTGCTGGAGCAGGAAAATAATAACTTGCGAGGAGAGATATCCCAACTGAAATCTGCAGCATCCACCTCAGGAACCTTGGTCCCTGTCAATGACGAAGGTTTCTCATTTTTGGAGGTTGAAAATGCCAATTTGAGAGACGAATTGGAAACTTTAAAGAGAATTGGACCCTCTACATCTGCTCGGGAACGAGCAAGAGCTTCTCGGGGACGAGCAAGAGCTGCTCGGGTTACCATTGAAGAGGCAAGAACTCAAGCAGCTTTGGAGAATCAAGCATTCCAGTTGATGGCAAAGAATCAAGCATTAGCTGAGATGTCCAAAAAGATTTTGAACCTCGATGAGCAACTCTCTGCACAAAGCTCTGCCTTGGAGAATAAAGAACTTTTAGTGAAGAAACTCCACGAGCAACTAGAGCGGTTGACCTATCAGTTTCACAAACAACCCAGAGAGTTTTGGATGGCTGGATGTAATGAAGCCCTTTATCACCTCGATGATCGGATCTAGAATTCAAATAACGAGGGTTACAAGCAAGGTTGGCTGAATGCGTTGGGGGTGTTAAAGTTGGAGCAGGGCCATTATTTGTGAATCTATTATGATCCTGGGTTGCTTGATTTGCCAGTGCCTCCATTTAAGCTTTACATGAGTTGGATTCCTGCTCGGGCAATTCCTCAGTGTCTGATCTCAAAGTATCTTGGCGACTACAGTCTTCATTCTAATTTTGAGATATCTCGCCCGGAGCACTTACTTGATCGTCCATCAGTAATGAATGTCAGGATGCTCAGAGATCTAAACTTCATAAATTCTCCTTACGCCTTAGATGATCCTCCTGCTGGAGTAGAGCCTGCTTCAAAGACAGAAGGGAAAAAGCCAGTAGAATAGGATATGTAATTTGTCCTCTATGTAATATGTTCTGATTTTAATGAAGGAACTTTTGGTTTTCTCTGTAATCTTGATTGTCATTATTTTATAAAATATCTAAAAAAAAATTCTGATGAATGGGTATGTACATCTTGGAAGGAAACAAAAATGTCCTGTGTTATTTTAAATTGCCGACCAACTGGAGTTGGTGAAAATTTATTGTTGACCATTCTGAGTTTGTAATAATTATATGATGGTCAACCGGAGTTGGTGATATTTTATTTCCCGACCAACTTAGAGTTGGTGGTAATTTGATATGCCATAAGTAAAGAAATTTTGTCTTATTTTTTTATTATAGTGATTAATCACTTTTTAATTATAAGCCACGAAACGACTTTCATCCCATGATATCGCTTAAACAATTATTTTCGCCCAACCGGAGTTGGTGGATTTTAATTTACCGACCAATCGTAGTTGGTGGACCGACTAACCGTAGTTGGTGGACCGACTAACCGTAGTTGGGAGGGTTTATTTTACCGACCAATCGGAGTTGGTGGACCGACAAACCGTAGTTGGGAGGGTTTATTTTACCGACCAACCGGAGTTGGTGGACCGACCAACCGTAGTTGGGAGGGTTTATTTTACCGACCAATCGTAGTTGGTGGACCGACCAACCGTAGTTGGGAGGGTTTATTTTATCGACCAACCGTAGTTGGTGGACCGACCAACCGTAGTTGGGAGGGTTTATTTTACCGACCAACCGTAGTTGGTGGACCGACCAACCATAGTTGGGAGGGTTTATTTTACCGACCAACCGTAGTTGGTGGACCGACCAACCGTAGTTGGGAGGGTTTATTTTACCGACCAACCATAGTTGGTAGGATTTTTGTTCTGATTTTGATGCATAGTGTGTAGCACTAATACTCCGAAAAAATTTCATCAAAAGGAGAGAATTGGATAAAAACTTCAACACTTTATTCATACTGAAGAAAACTTCATTTACATAGGAATCCCTACTACTTATAATACTTGCGTAGATATTCTGCATTCCATGCATTCTTAAATTCTTCCCCCTCCAAGGTTTCAATCCTGTAAGTTCCTGGACGAACAACTTCTGTTACTCTGTAGGGTCCATGCCAGTTAGCTTCCAATTTATTGTGCTTTTGAATTACTTTCTTTAGCACGTAGTCTCCTTCCTTCAAATCACACTTTTTTACCCTCTTGTTGCAGAACAGAGTTATTCGTTGTTGGTATGCAGCATTTTATATTGCTGCTTCTTCTCTAACTTCCTCGAGCATATCCAAGTCTAATCTTCTCATCAAGTCACTGATAAGAGAATTGAAATTCAGCACTCTGTGTGTGGGGAGGCCCATCTCGGCAGGTATAACAGCTTCACTTCCAAATGCCAGCATGTATAGAGATTCTCCTGTTGCTGCTCGTGGTGTAGTACGATAAGCCCACAGCAAAGAATGTAGCTCGTTAATCCAGTTTGCCTTCTCATCATCCAGTCATTTTTTTAAACCATTCAGTTGTGTTCTGTTCGTCACCTCAGTTTTCCCATTGCTCTGAGGATGGCCTGGTGCAGAGTGGGTTTTCAATATGTTTGGCTGATGACAATATGCAGCGAACTCCTCGTTATCAAATTGAGTTCCATGGTCTGTGATGAATGCATGAGGAAGACCATATCTACAAATGATGTTCTTCCATATAAATTGATACACCTTGTCATATGTCATATCAATAAGGGGTTCAGCTTTTACCCATTTAGTAAAATAATCCACAGCGACTACGAGGTACTTGAACCTTCCTTTGGTCGTTGGGAGTGGCCCGACCAAGTCTATTCCCCACATGGCAAATGGCCAAGGGGAAGTAATGGGTGTCAGCAATGCTTGGGGGGCTCTTCTGATAGAGGAGAAGAGTTGACATTTGTTACATTTTTTGGCATAGGCTATACAATCCGCCCTCATCGTTGGCCAATAATATCCCTGGGTCATTATTCTCTGCAAAAGTGTCCGACCTGCTACATGAGCTCCACAGTACCCTTCATGGACCTCTTCAATCAAATCTTTCACTTCGGAGGGATGCACACATCTTTACAGACCTGCTATAATTCCTCGTCTATATAAAATGCCATTAGTTATTACATAACGAGCAGCTTTAAACTTCAGTTTCTTGGCCGCGAGCTTATTAGTTGGTAAAACCCCTTCTTCAATACATGCCCTGATGGGATCCATCCAAGATGGTCCTAAATCAAGGGTAATAAAGTTTATCATCAGATCTTCGTCGATGCTCCTGCTAGCCAAAATTTTTATTGGGATTGTTCTTCGTAGCTCGGTGCGTGTGGCTGAGGCTAACCGAGCTAAAGCATCTGCTCTTGCATTCTCCAATCTTGGTGTTCTAATTAACTGTACTGCGTTAAAGCTCGTTACAATCTCCATTGCTTTCGCATAATACTTGATCATCAATTCTCCCTTTGTTGCGTACACTCCCAGCATTTGATTTACGATCAACTGTGAGTCACTGAATACAATTACCTGCTCTGCCCCCATGGTTTTTGCTAAACTAAGACCTGCAATCATAGCTTCATATTCAGCCTCATTATTAAAGGCTTTGAATTGAAAGCGCAGAGCATACTCCACATCGATTTCATCTGGGATGTTTAAAACAATCCCTGCCCCACAGCCTGTACTGCAAGATGAGCCATCCACATACAGATTCCATACAGGTACCTCATCCTCAAATTTTTTATTGGATAGAGTTCCTCGGTGGAATATTTGTTGCTTCTTTATATCCTCCCCTGGCACTTCCTGCTGCTCGTCGACCATCTCCTCTTGATCGTCAACCGAGTTAAGTTAGCCGGGGTTTAAATTTGATGATCCTATAACACCCACAAGCTGGTCGGTATTCAGCTTTTGCTCCTCGGAGGTGTCAGGATAAGTGAATTCTGCGATAAAATCTGCTACTGCTTGCCCTTAAGCGACGATCTAGGCTCATAAACTATGTCATATTCACCAAGTTCTACTGCCCAGTACATTAATCTCCCTGATTTCTCCAGTTTATGAAGAGCTTGCCTTAACGGCATATCGGTATACACAACTATGGTATGAGCCTAGAAGTATGGCCTCATTCTTCTACTCGCTTCGATCAACGCTAGTGCCAACTTTTCCAGTCTTGGATATCTGATCTCTGCTCCTCGGAAGGCCTTGCTAGTGTAATAAATTATTTTTTGCACTTCATCCTCCATTCTTATCAATGCCGAGCTAACTGCATTCTTCGAAACTGCCAGATATAAGTACAATCTTTCTCCCATCACTGGCCTGGACAACAGTGGAGGTGCTCCCAGGTATTTCTTCAATTCTTGAAAGGTCTTCTCGCATTCATCATTCCACTCGAAAGTCTTTCGGAGTGTTTTGAATAATGGTAGACACCTGTCAGTTGCTCGTGATACGAATCTATTAAGTGCTGCAACTCGCCCTGTGAGACTTTGCACTTCCTTCTTCATCGTTGGAGGTCGTAGTCCCAATAGAGCCTTGATCTTTTCAGGGTTTGCTTCAATTCCTCATTGGTTGACAATATACCCGAGGAACATGCCTTCTCGTACTCCGAATATGCATTTGGTAGGGTTCAACTTCATTTGATATTTATCTAATTGATCAAAGGTCTGGCCTAAGTCAATTATATGATCAACAGCTTTCTTGCTCTTCGTCAGCATATTGTCAACATAAACTTCCATGTTGTAACTGATTTGCTCTGCAAACACCTTGTTCATCAGCCTCTGATATGTTTCACCTGCATTTTTCAATCCAAAAGGCATAACATAATAACAATAAGTTCCCCTAGGGGTAATAAAAGAGGTACTCTCCCTGTCCTCCGGCTTCATATTAATCTGATTGTAACCAGAGTAAGCATCCATAAAACTCAGCAATTCGTGCCCCGAGGTAGCATTCACTAGTTGATCGATTCAGGGCAGAGGAAAATGATCCTTTGGGCATGCCTTATTGAGATCGGTGAAGTCTATACACATCCTCCATTTATTATTTTTCTTCTTCACCATCACCACATTAGCTAGCCAATCAGGATATTTGACATCCTCAATAAAATAGGCTTTTTGGAGCTTCTCTACTTCTTCTTGTATAGCTTGGTTCTTTTCGGGGCTGAACACTCTTCTTTTTTATTTTACTGGCTTGATTTCCTTGTTCACATTGAGCTCGTGACATAAGAAATTTGGGTCTATCCCTGGCATGTCTTTGTGGCTCCATGCAAAAGTTTATTTTCTGCTTTTTAAAAACGCTATAAGCTCTTATTTTATTGATACATCTAGTGAGGCACCAATTTGAGTTGTTCGTTCTAGATGCTCGTCGTCTAGAATAATATTTTTAATAGCCTCTATGACCTGACCCTTAACGAGCTGAGACTCATCTCTTGGGTCTAAAGTCTCAATCTCTGTGTCTTCTATCTCATCAACCTGATAAGTAGTAGTCTTCTTTCTGGATTTTTCACGCTCTTCTTTCTCGGCAGACGAATAGTAGCATTCCCGAGCTACTTTTTGGTCACCCTTCACAATTCCTACTCCAAAGTTGGTTGGAAACTTTAGGCATTGATGTACTGTAGATGGGACTGCTTCGAAATTCTTCAAACCTATCCTTCCCATAATGATATTATAAGCTGATTGGACATTTTTACCCATCACAAAAAAGCGCACTCTTTCTGTTCGACAAGCAGGCCATCTACCGATGAACATATCCAATTTGATCGTCCCAAGTGGAAAAACTTTCTCGCCAGTAAAACCGAGGAGGGACCGATGATATGGATCCAACTGGGATAGCTTTAGGTTCAAACTATCAAAACATGGGTAAAACATAATATCTGCCGAGCTGCCATTATCCACCAAGACTCGCAAAATCACTACTTCCTTCATCCTCATTTTGATCACCAATGGGTCATCATGAGGATATAGCACACCTGCGAGGTCATTCTTAGAGAAACCAATGACCAGTTTATCTTTGTTTACCTTCCTCGGGCGATCATCCTCAGCTAGATTTATCCTTTGAATATATGAACAAGCTTAAGCCTCATTGAGGTAAGCTTTCCTCTCTGCAGTAAGGTCTCCACCTCCTACATCTCCACCAGTAATAACATTGCAATCAAATGATCCAAAACGGATAGAAAATACCTCACGTTCTGACTGTTTTGGTCTTTTGGGGAGATCGGGGTCGTCTTGATCTTCAT
Source organism: Sambucus nigra (assembly GCA_949130495.1). Lineage (NCBI taxonomy): Eukaryota > Viridiplantae > Streptophyta > Magnoliopsida > Dipsacales > Adoxaceae > Sambucus > Sambucus nigra. Next base: position 628,842,273 of record OX422213.1, on the reverse strand, counting down.
CCAGGTCTTCTTCATGATTTCTCTTCTTATCTTCTTTTGTTCGTCGAGGAGATCTATACCTCTGCCTTGCTCGGTCGTTGCTTTTTCCACCATTTCGGCGATCCACACACTTGTTCAATTTTCCTCGTCTGACGAGCTCTTCAATTTCATTCTGGAGAGCTATACAATTTTTGGTCATATGACCATGATCCTTATGGAACTCGCAATATTTGGATTTATCCCTTTTGTCAGGATCTGTCTTCATTTTTTTAGGCCAGTTTAACTCCTCGCTGTTCTTGATCTATTCCAGAACGTGGTTTATATCTACCTTCAAAGGAGTATAGTTTCCAAATTTCTTCAACTGTTCTAATGCTTGCTTTGCTTTTACTTCTTGTTACCACCATTATTCTTCTGATTCTTCTTCTCAATCTTCTCGGCCTCAACTTTGGTCTCCTTAGTGTCCATGCTCTTCTTTGCAGCCATAGCTTCCTCGGCATTCATGATTTTGGCTGCTTTTGCCATTAATTCTGACATGGTTCTAGGTGGATCTTTGGCCAAAGTGTAGTACAATTTATTTGGCAATAATCCACTCATCAAAGCAGTAATTGCTGTCTTTTCCTCGTAATCAATAACTTCGAGCTTCTCGTTATTGAAACGAGTAATATAATCCCTGGTGCTCTCACCTGCTTTTTGTCTAACACTTAACAAGTGTGCTACTCGTTTAACTGGTTTTGAACCAAAATAGAAGTTTCCAATAAAGAGATCGGCCAGTTGAAAGAAAGTTGTAATTTTTCCTCGAGGAAGATTGTTGTACCATATTTGAGCAGATCCAGTGAGAGTCCCTGAAAACACCCTGCATCGCATCTCATCTGGAACAGCATAGATATTGGCAGCAGCTTGGTATTGTTCTATATGAAGGACAGGGTCAATTTTTCCATCATATTTAGGAGTCACAATAGGTGCTTTGAACTTTGATGGTGTGGGAAAATCCACAATTGCTTGGATAAAAGGTGCCCCTTGGACAAAAGTTCTTTGTAGAGGATTTTTGGCCTTAGCCATTTTCCCTAGTCTATCCTCCAAACTCTGAATAGAGCCTTTCCATGCATCATTTCCCTCCTCAGGCCTGTTGGTCCGAGCAACTGATCGTGTTGAATTTGCCTCTTGGGATCTTTCACGACGAGCAGCTGGTCGGGATTGGGCAGAACCTTCCTTTAAATCAGATGATCGTTGAGAGTTCCTCGACACCATCCTAAGGGGACTTTTATTCCTCCTAGGACCCAAACGATCAAAGGGAGAAACTCTACTCAATCTTTCAATAGCACTGGTCCTTTCTGGAGACAGAGTGACGTTTTGTTGAGTGTCTGTAGCTCGTACCAAGGAAGTCCTTCCAGGATGATAAGAAGGATCATTAGATCTCTCAGTACGATATGAATCGGTGCGTCTAGAATGAGATTCTTCTGGGAGTGACGTTCGTCTAGTTCGTGAAGAAGGCAATCGAGCATTTCTCTGAATGCTTCGTTGCCCTAACTGGGCGGGTGCTCCACCCTAGATAGTTTGCATGAGTTGTCGCATGGTTTCTTGCATGGCGATCTGGCCTTGAGCCAAATTAGCCATTATTCCAGCAAGATCTTGGACACTTGGAGGAGTGGATGGATTTGGGGGGTTTCCAGCATTTCGATTACTGGATTCAGGATTATCAGCCATTGGTGATGAATTGTTTTAGTGAAAAACGATAATTACAGTCGTTTCCCACAGACGACGCCAATCTGTTGATGTAAAAAACTAGATTTTACCTAATTTTTTAATCACAGATAAAAATAAATAAGACAAAAGATTTTTAAAGTGGTTCAGCCTTGAAAGAATGGTCTACATCCACTGTTTGTGTTATTGCTGACTGCTTATAGAATTCTCGATAATGGGTTTACCAAGAAATTCCGAATCCCCTACTAATGAGGAGGTTACAATGTATTTATAGCCTTAAGGCGGTATAAATGAAAGAATAATATACAGTTGTCCAATAAGCGTATGCGTCTATGTGATAATAATGAGCATTTAATGCGCAGTCATCCTCTTGATTATCCGGATATGAATGCTCTGTACGAGATGCAGCTCGGACCGCCTAAGCTGCTCGGACCGCCTAAGTAGCTCGGTATACATGAGTTGTTCGATAAAGTAGTGTTCCTCGGAGAACACTTGTTGCTCGTTGCTCGATACAGTAGTGTTCCTCGGAGAACATTTGTTGCTCGGAGCGCCTGAGTTGGTCGGGGAGGTTGAGTTCCTCGGAGTCAATGTGTTGTTCAAAAATGTTTGCGAGTGTCATGTAAATTGACACGTGTCTCCACATAATTGGTCTACGTTAGCAAAATAAATTTGGTATCAACAGTATTGCTGCCTGTTTATTTGGAATCTCGATAATAGGTTTACCAAGAAATCCAAAGTCTCCTTCTTATGGGGAGGTTACAATGTATTTATAGCATTGAGGCTGTACATATGAAAGGATAATGCGTTGTTATCTAGTATACATATGTATGATAATAATGTGCATTTAATGCGTAGCTGTCTTTTGATTCTCTTGATTTGGATGCTTTGCACGCTAAGTAGCTCGGACCGCTTAAGTTGCTTGATACGCTTAAGTTGCTCGGGCCCCTGAGTTGCTCGGTACGCTTAAGTTGCTCGGGGCGTCTGAGTTGCTCGGTACGCTTAAGTTGCTCGGTGACAGTATGTTGTTCGTCTAAAGTATTTGTATTTGCCACGTAGGTTAACATGTGTCTTCAAATGATTGACCCACATCATCAGACTAAATTTGGTATTAACAGTAGTTGTTGTGAAAATTTGTATTAAACTTTAATTTTAATTAGTAGTTATTGTTAAAAGATGTTGGTTTATTACGTAGGATTAAAAATGAGTGAATATTAATCACAATTTTTTAGGGTTAAAAATTGTAAAACAAGTAAAGCTAATCCCAAAAAAAATCGTTTCGGGGGCTCCGCCCCCGAACCCCAAGATTAGTAAAAAAATTTCGCACCCGCAGTGCGAAAATCCTAGGTCCGCCACTATTTAAACATTTATGAATTTTAAATAAATGTAGCATTTTGTGGTGCACATTTGACACAACTATGGTGAGATTGTATATTAATACAACTAAGATCCTTTTTATTTTATTTTGACTTGTATGTCCCACACATAATATGTGACCGGACCAGACAACTAGTATCTCATGTAATTGTAGAACTTTAACAAACAATGGTATAAAATTCATATCTGCTCAACATCGCCTCGCACCTGACGTAGTGGTACACTAATAAAGTAATATTTAGAACAAATGTACCATTTTTTTTCTTTCTATTCTATTCTATTCCATTATTCAACGGTAACAGTTCAGATTCATGATGATTTCATGAAAAGTAATATTCTGTTCATATGAGATGATCATTTTCAATATACTGTCATATTGGGTGGTTTTAGTTATGGCCAACTATTGCTGTTTAATATCCAATGGTATTAGTTGTCAAAACATTATAGTTATAAAGAATTAATTATTTTATTCAATAAATTTTAATAATTCAAGGGTTCATAAATTTAAATTTTGTTCAATTGGAGTAAGACATTTGCTATTCTGGCTCACGAGAGGAGATGAAAGCTTTGTAGATGGGTGTTGTTTATATATATATATATATATATATATATATATACATATATATATATATATAATGTTTTTATGCATACTCAGTTTACATACTTTTTGTGCGGGACATTTTTTTAAAATAGCCAAAAAAATATTTTTAAAGTAGGACTGTAAAAAAATGAGTTCAAAATAATTTTTTTTTTCAATTTAAAAAAAATCGATAAAACTTTGTCAGTTTTTAAGCTGTTAAAAACAGACAAAAATTTACCCATTTTTTTAAAATAGCAAAAAATAATTCATTTTGAGTTGATTTTTTTTTTACGATTCCCCCGAAATGTTTAAAAATCATAAAAGAAATCAGTTCAAAAATACTTTTTTTCTATTTTATAAAAAATGGTCCGCGCCAGCGGTATGTATTCTAAGGTGTGCCTAAGAACCTCTCTCTCTCTCTCTCTCTATATATATATATATATATATACACACACACACACACACACACAAAATGGTATAAATATTCATTTTCAACCGTTGAAATGTTGGGTCGGCACCAGCCACTTTATTGATTGAATTTTTTTATGAAACTTCATGGATATGATTTTTTCAAGATCGAGATAATATCTATGAAGTTTCATCGAAAAATTTAATCAAAAAGTGGATAAGATGATCTCCAACATTTCAACGGTCGAAAAGGCATTATACCATTTTTTTTAAACATCACCTCATCTCAACGGTTTTTTTATTGAATTTTTTGATGAAAAAAATTGGAGATGATCTTCTCATCGTGAAGATTATATCCATGAAGTTTCATAAAAAAATTATTTTTTACTATTTTAAAAAAATGGTATGTACCGAAGTTTGCATCATAAGTAGTACTTACAGGAGAGAGCCTCTCTCTCTCTCTCTCTCTCTCTCTCTCTCTGTATATATATATAAAATGTTGAGATATCTTCTAAAAAAATCACTCTAAAATTATTTTTCTTTACTATTTAAAAAAATCGATCAATATATGTCAAATTTTAATCAAACTAATGTTTTTATAATTGGTAACACATAATTTGGGCTGATGTTTTTTTATGGCATCTATAGAATTTTTAGATACCTTGTAAACAAATCAACCCAAAATATTTTTTTTTGTTAATTTATTTTTGAAATGATCCACATTTAAGTTCATCATTTATTGATCTCACGTGAAAACACACACACACACACACACACACACACACACACACACAGATTCCTGTACATACAAAGTATACATACTAATTTATTTAAAACAATAAAACAATTATTTTTCGATTGAATTTTTTTATGATGTTTGAACATTTCAAGAGACTCATATAAAAAAATTAGCTCAAAATAACGTTGTTTTCTATTTTTAAAAAAACGGTGAAGCTTTTGCTACTTTTATAACACTTTGAAAACTGCGAAAGTTTGACTGATTTTTTTAAAATAGCAGAAGACGTTATTTTGAGTTGTTATTTTTATAAGGATCCCTTAAACGTTTAAATGCCACACAAAAAAACAACTCAAAAATATTTTTTTCAATATTTAAAAAAAATCGATTTGCGCTAACATGTATGTATACTTGGTATGTATAAGAGTCTCTCTCTCTCTCTCTCTCTCTCTCTCTCTCTCTCTCTATTAGGGACTTCAGGGGTTGTTTAAAAATATAAATAAAGTTCAATATGTTATTGTAAACTCTTTATAATTCATGAATGGTAAACTTAGAGAAGCAAATGTTAATTTTAGCTTTCCTCATTAATAAAGTCTATAGTGGTGAAGTGGGATGAATTTGCAAAACACTTTTTTACGAACTAATGTTGTTCATAGGAAAGAATTTTTTTTTTTATAAACAACATTTGTTTGTATGAATTCTAAACATTATATAATCGTTTGAACTAAAAATCACATTCCTTTGAACTATATTTAATCAAATGAATTCATACGAATTAATGTATTTCGTAGGAACATTTATGAAACTTGTAGGAGTTATCTAAATTTGGAGAATGGCTACAGATCTATTTACGAATTTTTTCCAATTTAGTTCATAATTTGTAGACTAGCCGTTCCTCAAAGTTGCCTGATCTAATGTCTTTTAGTTCCACTATTGGACATGCTCTAATAATTTAGAAGAAAGTGCATGGGTTTCTTCTCATTGAAACTAGTTTATATAATTGGCTAAAAGTAAAGTTCTCAATCTTTGCCTTCGTAACTTATATCATGCTCCTTGGTGACTTGACCATTAACAAGAAGTAATTTACAAGAAATTATAATTACTATAGTTACTTTTTTTCCTTATATTCACAAATTTGGTATTCATAAAGGTACCAAATAATTTCCCCCTCACCATCTCTTTAACAAAGACGAGGAAAATACACCGATAAATAAAATGATTATGACAACTATTTCAAAATCAAAAATTCTATTTGTACAAAGGAATCTGTACAGATTGACATATCGTGTCTGTATTGGTCCGTGTTGAGTGTGTCCAGACACGAACCAATACAGACACGATACATCAGTTTGTACAGACGATTCTGTACAAATCCTCTGTACGTGTAGAATCACTCATTTCAAAACCAAATCGAAATAAGAGGCTCTAAGGCTTCTTAAAAATATTTTTAAAAGTTTGTATCAATTAGTCTCGTTTACTATGTAGTTAAATAAATAAAAATTGCTCCAACAGGCCTCACAATTTTTTTTTTGCTCCAATAGATCTTATTTGAAAATAAGTAGTGAATATTTATTACATGTAAAATTTAGGATTTATTGAGAATTTTTTTAATAGGACAAATAAAAAAATATCTTATGTAAATAGCACTTATTTATCAATCTAAAAAAACGAAAGAATCCCACTACTTATATATCATTAGGCAACAGGGACAAAAGTTAGAATCAGAAAAAAGAATACTATAGAACGACAGTAGAAAGATATAAACACATAAATGTGTTAATGAATAAATAGAATTTGGGTAACAAATATTAACTCTAAGCATTCCAACAAATTGAGCTACATTTAATCAAATCTAGATCATTGGTCTAACATAAGTTTTACATATTTTCAAATGCAAAAGTTGATCAATAACGCTTAAAACTTTGCCTAGCGACCCATGAGTATAACTATTCTTTGGGAGGCAATTGCTATGACGGGTCAACATTTTTCACTTTATTGGGGTGCTGCTGTTGACACCCAATATATTACTTCATAATACCATACTTCAAATTAAGATGACAATTGTTATTAACCACCACACCATATATAAGTATTTTTCAAATGTTTTTTGGGACTCTCACTCATTTCTCACTAACCCGATCAACTCCTGACTATTGATATCCCTTCTCGGCACCAAAACACACTACACAAACCCTGATCAAACTTGAAAAAGCTTAATTTTGTCATTCATTTTTTATTTATGACCATTTTGATACTTTATTGGAGCATATCAAGCCATGTAAGTCATGGAAAGTGATCAAAATATCAACCCAAATGGGGCTGATTTGGGGGCTTTAACATCTCATCAAAACATTACCAAAGGTCAAAAAGAGGTATACAACAATTTTTTTATATTCATTATGTTATTTTCTTGATGTAAAAGTAACTAAAAAATGACTGTAAAAAAGTACAGGGACATTCGGTACCGGGACAAAGGACTTTTGCGGTTTCTCGTTACCGAACCAGTCTTTTAAAAAAAATAACTATTCATTCATTATATACTACCCAAAAATATGCACTTTCATTCGTCAAAAGTGTGAAAAATAGTTTTCGCTATATTCTTTAGATCAGTTTCTATTCGTCACCTCATTATTGTCAAATTTTATTTGTTATACCGCAAGTGCACGGACTATTGAAATATAGCGGGTGTAAGTACGGGTCGAACCCACAGAGATTTAGTCAACTTTTATAAAATATCGACTGTCCAACAAGATATATGAGTGTATAAATGTGATTTAAGTTCTAAAATAAAAATAAAAATAAAAGCAGAATAAATGAACAAGTAGAGATAATATCAAATGTGGAAGAAACTATGACGTCAGATTAGTTTGTCAATTCTAATTAAATTTACACATTAATTTAATTCCGTAATTTCAAATTTATAACACAAAATATACCAATTCTCGTCGCGTACATTTTGGGGAATGTAACATTACATGTGTTCAAAATATTTTAACGTCTCTTGAATTAGACACTATAAATTCCTATTCCCTCGAAAATATCATGTTCTAAATTTTTAATGTGTATTTAAGCATGAGGTATCAAAATATCTAAGTACTAACATAACCCATAAAAAATGACAACTTTAAAATTTTAAAGCACGCATTTGTAATTAATTCTTGAGGTTTAAAAATACACTCTCATGTAATTTTAAGTGAATACATAAGTTTTTTATTTCAAATTAAAACACATCGGAATATGTACGAAATTAAATTAACATGCGTAATTTAATTAATCATGACAAACATCACCTAATTCCTAGTAATTAAACTATTCACACATCATATTTGACACATAAATATTGCAAGATGAAATAATAATTTTCATTAATAAATTTAATCCCTTCCAAGACGTGAGTAACAGTACAAAATATGCTCCTTCTAAATCTTTCTCAAAAATACTCTCTACACAAATTTTTTTTAGCTCTCAAAGTGTGTTTTTTCTCTGTCCAAAAGTGTCTCTCTTAATTCGAAATTGGCCCATAATTTATACCCAAAAAAAATCTGTACACTAAGAAAGTAGGACAAAATGGAGTATAAAACGTGGGGTTTTGGGTCTTGGTACTGGGGGGGGCGGGGGGGCGGAGGGGTGTTGGTTCGGGTTTGGTGGTAAGGTGGATGATGGTGTGTTAGTGGGTGTGTGGTTTTATTAGTTGTGGGTTATGGCATAGGTGGTTTTTGGTTATGGGGGTTTTGGAGAGAGAGCGTGGGTTTATTTTTGGGAGAGAGGATGAATAATGTTATGGGAGTAGTTTAGGTGTGGGTGAGTGTAGGAGTAGGGTGTGTGAGTTGTTTGGATGTATGTGAGTGTAGGGTGGTTAGTATGTGTGTGTCTATTTTGTACCTAATTAATAAAAATTAAAAATAGCACTTACCTAATATTTACAACTAATAAAATAATTACAATCTATTAAAACTAAAAAATAAATTCTAACCTAAAAATTAAAAGACGTAGAATAAAATAATATTTATAAACCTAATCTAATAAGAAAATTACTACGCTAATAATAAAATAAAAATAAAACTCACACATATATTATTTACTGACACGGACTTAGTACTATATAAAATGACACACATACTCGCACGCATTACTATATTTACATAAAATGGTAAAACAATAAAGAAAAATAAAATAGTAAAAATGACTCGAAAAATATAAAATAATAAATATAACATTACTGATTACGCATAAATTCTTCACATTTATCCTCTTAATTTCGATATTTTTATGATCCCGTGCAGTGTAAATAGCTTGAATTTGTCTCATATTTATGCTACTAACTCTTTTTGGCAAGTATTTCGTATTATGTGTATCTCTTATGTGTTTTACAGGTATTTCACGTAAGAAAGATGAAAAAGAGAACTCAAAATAGTGAAATAAACCAAGAATCGGGGAGTTGAAGGGAATTTTTGTAATTTTTCACCCTTGGTCCGGAGGTGGGTCCAAGTAGAAAGTTGAAGATATTTCAATTACAAGAGCAGTGGAAAAAACGGCACCCCAATCCGAGCTACGATGTAGAAGTTATGCCCATTTGAAGATTGAGAAAGAAATCCAGAAATCCAAATGAAAACGAGGCCCAAAACTATCAAGTTTTCCCGAACCATGGGTCGAACCGGTTCGGGGTACATGAGAACCGGTTCGCCCATTTGTCACACACTAGATCCGTTACAAAATTAGTCACGCTTTCTAAGTGTGACAAATTGCCAGATACGGGATTTTTATTTTGTCCTTATCTTTTAGCCAAAAGAGTTTTATGTTTTGGAGACTCTTATAAACGACCTCTAGCCTATATATTTATTCATTAGGAATCTTTTTATAGAGAATTCATTCATATAAAAGCTCCATAACAAGTAGGAACATCTAGGAGAAGAATTTACATATTTTGCACCTTTAATTCAAGAGCTTTTCCAGTTTTTCTTCAACCTTTTATTTTTTCTTGCATGTTCTTGTTCTTCAATCTTGGTAACTTTTATTTCCAGCACTTTTATATTAATTTTCATGTTTCATCTCTATTTCCAAGCAATTATGAGTTCATGTAATGTAGAAAACGTAGTTTTCATTAATTTTACCATGTTAGGTTAGGTTTTTAAAGGTTGGGATGCATGAACCCAACCTGATGTGGTAGTTGCATGTGTATAAAATTAGTCCTCTAAATTTAATGATTTATGACGACCGTATTGCGTAGAAACGCAACAATTGTAGATCTTTGGATCTTGTTTGCTTCAGGCTAGCCGGGATGCTTCAGAATGCAATTCGAGTGTAACTATCGCAATACCGATTTACTCGTCCTCTGATTATGTATGGTGGGGGCTTGAACCTCATATATGTAATGCTTGGGAGTACTAAAGCCTGGGTCTAATTAATCACTTAAATTTATGATTAGTTTTATACCATCAATACTCTAGGGTTAGGGGATTGTGTCCCTACCTTAATTTTTTAATTAGTTTTAGTTAACTTCTTTATTTTTCCCTTTTTCCTTTCTCACTTAATCACCATCTTTTACACTTTATTTTTTTGAAGTAATAAATCAATTAAAATCTATCAAACATTCCCTGTGGATTCGATATCCAGACTCGCCATTATACTCCGCAAGAGTGTAGTTAAAGTTTAGGTTTTGTTGTATTGTGGTCGGAAGCCGATAACAACGACTAGCGTATTTATTTACACGGACGCTCGGTTTCCAACTCGATCAATTACACACATAGATGAAAAATAAAAATTACTACAAATATGTACACGACTAAAAAATATTATATAATACAAAAATAAATCAGTACTAACTAAATACACACAAGGTGTAGGCACGGGTTAGCTCGGTTTAAGGTTTGAATTAGGGGAATGATTTGATTTCGGAATTTGATTGTTGACTTTCTTTCGGTGTCGAACTTTGCAAGGCCATAACATCTTCATTTCAACTCTGATTGATACGTTGTTTGAACTCAGGCATCCCTTGATTCAAGCCTTGGATTTCCGTGTGTAGTCCGTGTCTGAATTAAATCATTTGAATTTTCAATTTTATCCCTGAAGTTGCTCAGGTGCCTGTTTCATGCCCAAATTGAGTCCAAACTTTGCCGCTTGCCTTATAGACATGTCAATACTAAAAAACAACCTTGCACAAGAGATTAGTAATGAATATAAGATGTGAGCGTGAAGTTCTCAAAATTGCATTATTAACCTTATTTATTCTAAAATTTGTATTTTTCATTTAAATAACAAAAATAACTCTAAACGCTCTTTATTTACAATAAATTGGGAATAATAACGCTTAGATTTGGGTGTAAATAATACAAAATAATGCACTCATCACTCATCCCCAAGTCAGGCATGATTCATTCATTTGTAGGACCATGATTGAAAATTAACTTGTGGTATTATGAAGCAAATATTCAACAAATGTGGTGCTTTGAAGATATCGGGGCTCAGGTGTCGAATCATTTTACTACTATTCATCTTTTGAATCCGGAATGACCTGTGTAACACATGTTAATATATCTTTGTATTTATTAAAGTAATCAAATGTTCATATTTATCAAGATTCGTGGATGGATTTCAACTCAGTGTTTTTTTAAGAGGCAAATATTGAAGGAAACAAAGACAAAAAGGTTGAGGTTGTTATTAATATTAATATCAATCAACACTTTTGCACTAATGAGGTTTGTTCAAAAGTTGTTGTATCATTCAACTTCAGTATACACTTAGTTGATGTATCTTTCCATAACTTTCAGTATATAATAAAAGTTGTATATTGCTTCAGGTATTTATTACTTGACATGAGTTGGTTGATTCGGCATAAAGTTATGCTAGATTAGTATGAATAGTTATTGTAACAACTAAGCCAGATGCTTCATCAAATTTATATAAGGTTCGTATTCACTTAGGTTGTGAGGGGGAGGAATTTATAGGGATTACAAGAACCTAGACGATCATGAGAAGAAACCGAAGAGATATTTAGTGACAACGAAGTGCAATTGTCCTTTTTTTTTTATTAAATAGCATTCCATTGGACGATGGTCGATGGATGCTTCAATTTTGTAATGGTGTGCACAACCACTCTTTACCCCAACTCTTGTAGACCGTCCATATGACGGTCGTCTAACCGTTCAAGAGAGGAAATTGGAGAGGATATGTATACAGCGATGTGAAACTGTTCTTAATTTTAACCACCCTAAAATATCGGCGTCAATCAAACGTGTCAACTATGAAGACGATTTACAATGCTAAAGCGAAGTTGAAGGTAAGTGAGCAGGAGGGGAGAAATGCAATGGAACAATTTATTACGTTTGTAAGGACATATTTTCATAGGTCCGTTATCAATTTATTATGTTATATACCACTACACCGTCGAAGAGCATTCAAGAGACATCTACATCTAAGACGGATCCGAATTACTCAAGTTCTTCATCATTCAAGACTCCGCGAAGTTTACTTTGGTAAGGTTATGTTTTAAATACCTTAACTTTTCACTTTGAGCTTTTGGGATATTTTTACAAAATATTTTCTAAGTGTTGGAGCGGACTTTTTCGTCAAAATTTGAGAATGAGTATTTTTTCTAAGTGTTGAAGCGGACATTAAAATAATATTTTTTTCGCTTCAGTCATTTGAGCGACATAGCATGTCATTCGCGCGAGATAGAATGTTACGCGATCTCGTTCGAATGACAGTTGTCCTTCGTTCGAGCGACTTGCTGATCTCGTTCGAACGAGCTCTGTTTTTGAGGCGGCGCGATTTTCTATAAAATCTCATTCTCTGATTCCGTTTTCATTAAGAAGTCACAGCGTTTTGACGAACAAAAAAACTACGAAAGCAGAATCCTTTTTTGGCTTCTTCCTTTAGGGTTTTAATCCCTTTTTATTTTCAATTCACAAAACTCCCATATGCTTTAGTGAATTGTTTTGGTTTTCAAGAAAATACTTTGCTCTTGTTTATACTTTGTGGGGAGAACTCTACAACCGACAGTTTCATGCTATTATGGAGGGAGTCCTTATAAAGTCCACTCTTGTGGAGAAGCCGTTTTTCTTCTTCATTGTTGCCCTCCTGGAAAGGAAAAATTCCAGTCGTAACTTGTGGAGCAGCCGTCATCTTCTTCACTGCTGCCCTCCTGGAAATGGAAAGTTCCAGCCGAGACATCGGAACCGACACTTTCGAGTATTTCGTATGTCACCCTATTTCATTGTAATCCGTGTAAGCCGTTTTCTTACAAAATTTTAGTGAAATAAAAGGTTTTGCCCCTTTGGGGGTTTTTTCTTGAAATTGTTTGTTTTATCCTGCATGCTTTATTTTATTGGATAAATCATCTATATGCATGTTTTAGGGTTTAACTAAAATTTGGAATTAATTAAAATTGGATTTTATTTGAGAAGTCGCAATTTTTTCGCTGTAGCGATTCTACAACGTTGTTGAGTGACAAACATTATGCTTACTGGTATAGGAGTAATGAGGATATTGGGGAATTGGAAGACATATTTTGGGTCCATCCCGAGTCCATTCAATTAGCTAAATAGTTTTTTATGTTATGATAGTGGATTGTAGTATAAGACCAACCGTTACAACATGTCACTTTTTGAGATGGTCGGCATAACCTTTGTCGGTCATACTTTTGCCATTGTATTTGCCTTCTAAGTCTAAGAGAAACTTGATAATTATAGGTGGGCATTGGGATATCTAAAGATGTTATTTGATCTAACCGTCATTCCCGATGTGATTGTCACCGATCGGGAATTTTCATATATACGTGCGTTACGAAATTTTTTCCCTCATGAAAATTACATGTCATGCACATTGCAAGGAATGTGTAATCCCATGCGAGGAATGAGTTTGTGGATGACAATGTATACCAGAACTTCATGCGAGATTGGATCCATCTTTTTGAATCCCCCTACTAATTAAGATTTTAATGAATCATGGATATTAATGATTGTGGATTAGGCTGCTTATCCCAAAACCATAACTAAAATATGGATTATTTGGAAGGAGTGTTTCATAGAAACCTGGACTAATATGGTTAAACACCAGGATAACCGAACCACCAACTATTGTGAAAGTGCTCATGGGAAGTTGAAGAAACACTTGGAGCACTTACCACTAGCCTTTGACTTGGTATGGGCGGGAATGGATAATCTATTGGGTTTGAAAGTAACTGATATTAAGAAAAAATTTGAGACCTTATTACCTAAAACCAAGCATTTTCACAACGATATGATCTTCATTGAGATAATGGGGAACATGTCTCTTATAAAATTGATTTGATAGTGAAGGAGATGAGAAAATATGACGCTGGTAGTGTTAATGTGACTATGTATTGCGAATGATGTATATCCTATTATGTGCTCAAGAGTCGACTATTTATGTACTAAAGGGTTCATCTAATACGTTGGGACGAATTGGATTCTCACTGGTGTAAGTTAACAATGATTCCCAATTTGGTAAAATACCAATAAGTTGATTACAAATCGGAGATGATATTGTTTAAACAAAAGTGGTCAAGATCGATTGAGGATGAGCAGAAAGCTATGTTATGCAAGCTTAAGGACATAGGTTCTTCAACCACCACGAGGTTAAATGAACCTTCCATAAGGGTAGGTAAGGGAAGGCCAAGGGAACGTAAACCATCTGCTAAAGAAAAAAGCATTAAATGTTAACCAAAAATGTCTCGTCAGTGTTTGATTATGCGAGGGCTGAGGTAAAAGATGCAGCAATGCGAAGAAAAGTTAAAATTGACTATAAAGAGTTTACAGGTCCAACACCGTGGTGCCCTAAATATACACCCATGTACCAGTACTATGTAAAGGAGATACCAGAGTTCGTCTGAGGTTTAATTGAGGGGATAATTGATGTTGACTCTATTAGGAATTGTAGATTTAGGTGTATTGTAGGTTCACCGAGGAAGGGTAGTGATTTGGACGGCTGGAGGGATATAAGATTTGATTTAATGGAAGAAGTGGTATAACACAAATTGTATTATGAAATTGTGTTTGGGAATGAGTTTCATGATACCATTCTTTCACCATTGAATAAATTTGCTAGCTTGTGTCATCGAAAACACTGGATGATTTTCCTCAAGTGTGGGTATCTCATTACACAAGTTTGTAACTATGTATATGTTTTTCAATAACGAAAACAATATCTGACGTTCTTACCATTGAGAAGCAGTCTAAAAAAATTCCCGATGTTTGTTAAGATGTCCCTTTTATGTAATTGTCATTTTGTAATATTGAAGTTAAGAAATGGGTTCACAATGCCACCGATTGCAAGTTATTAGCATAGTCAATCTCTACCCGAGGCCCGCCCTTGGTTGATAAATACGCTGAACGGATCACAGAGTTTGAGAAGATTTTTTCTTCAAATCTAGCTACACGCGGTGCTCCGGTTGATCTTAGCTAATGGAAGTATAATAACTATGTATTTTTTGTACACAAGTTCTAGTCAATTTTGGGGAGTGGATGATGTAGACAAGCCAATTTTGGGGCTAGGATGATGTTATGTATTTTTGTAGAAAAAAGTCAATTTTTGTACACAAGTCAATTCAAGACCAATTGTGAATGAATATTTTGTTATTTGTTATTATATCCTTGATAAATGATCTGAAAACTGGATAAATATTATCTGTAAATATAAATAGGAGTTATTTACAAATATTACATTATAAATATTATGTTACATGGGAAAAACTTAAGTTTTAAACTTGAAACAATTTTCACAGTGATTCGAGATTCATATACGTCACCACTTATCCCGAATCCTTCAGAATACCACACTACAAATCAGTTTTCTTTAAAACACCATAGGCTGAATTTCTGTTGGGATAATAATGTCGATACATTTCATCGTGATTCGAGGTAAGCGTCCCGAATATGATGGTTCTCAAAATTTGTTACTATCATAGTTCTTGATCTTTACAATGAGTATAAATTATTATGTCCAGTATTGCAAACCCGAATCAATTTATTCTAAGTTTAATTTGTAACTAAAATACCTACTACCTCAGTATCCAATTGGCATGAACATAACGAGACATGTTTTTTAATAGTTATTCGTTATTAGGATAACGAATCATTTGTGTCATTATTCCAGATGGGCATCACGAATCAATTGAACCTTTAATAATTTTACATTTGTTTTAATCATTTACATATGTTACTCCTCACAATTTATATTTTTTTAACATATACTACATTATACAAGAATTTAACATATGTACAATAACTCCAAGACATACAATTAGCAACATCAAAAACATAATTCCAAGATTACGATTCAAAGACCGTATTCATTCAATTAGAAACATCATACAAAATTAGTTTCTTCTGCAATTATTTCAAACAAAAATGCATACAACAAATATTCATACAATTCTTCCAACCAAAATTCATTTAATTCATTTCCTCTTTCGTTTTTGAGGTCCCTCTTTGGGAATCGCCTCATAATCTTCGACAACCTTCTATTTTATTCCTTTTCTTCTTCTTTTCTTCATTATGTGTACCAACTCCCATATCAGTTGTTGATGCAAGGATGCCGCATGCTTCAATATCTCGTTCAATTATTATTGCAACATCATTATTGTCCCGATCTTGGATGTTTTTACAGAGAAACTCAATCACGCTTGATCATACGAAAAAAATCAATATTAGAGGCGATGATGATATACAATACAATATATGGAATTATTAAATGAATATAGAATTAACAGTGATGATTTTTTAGTTCCGACTTTTTGATTGATAGGTTTTTGTATGATGGGATAGGAGTTTGTCAGGTACCATCTCATGTGATCTTCGGTTGAATCCCAAGGAAGCGAGATCGGTACTGAACGTGACTTAGTTGCAAGAAAATGGTCTTTCCAATTCTCTTGGTACCATTTATGATTATCGAACTTCACATTGTAACGGGCAACTTTATTTCCTCTCTTATCTACAATCGGTTTCATTGGGTTCCTCAGAATGATTTAGATATATCCCAGTTGCCTTAGCACGCGCTCCGGGTAGTAAGGTTCCCCCACATCAAATAAAATCAATATACCAGTGTAAAAAGAGACATTGTGGAATGGGTACACATCTTTTTTGTCATGGTACGGGTCCCAATAAACCTGAAGAAAAGTATAAATCGTACCTAAAGTCTCAATAATGCTAAAATATAAATAAACAACGCACTTACAGTATTAGAGGACAAGTCATCAATTTTCTCCCTTAGTCTATACAATTGTGTCACCACATTCTTTTGCAAAACAGATTGCACTACCCACCGAGCGATCCTTGGCATTGTATTGTTAAATTCCATATTCAAGCATGCCCCAAGCTAAGTAAAATGTTCAAAACATTCACTATTTCAGGAACAATTCATAAAGACAATGTCTACCTATCAAAAAGTACAATTATATATATTATAGTAGATATCGTCATACAATATAATCATTTGTACCTGTAGAAGAGAAAGGTGCCCACTAATTTATTTCACCCTCAACCTCAATCCTAAGGTAAGTTTCTGGTATAGGTGGGATAGAATTCCCATGCCCTATGCGACCCCCTAACTTTATCCAAATTCTTGAAGAGGTGCAGATAATAGACAATAATTTTATTCTTCGGCTTGCCAGGAAAGACGATGCAATCTATGGCGTACAATAAATATGCTCCAGAATAATAATTTATCTCCTTTGTTGGGGCATTGTCCAATTTCTCTTTATCTTGAAACACATCGTCAATCCAGGTGAACCGTATAGCGTATGATGGCTGACACTCTTCCTTGGCTTCTTATATTGTAAGTCTCACACACTAAACTATAAGTTTTATAACCTTAGTGGGATGTAACTCCCTTCCCCCATCATCTCCACATGTGGACGTTCTAATTACAGGGTGTGACACCCCGCCTAATAAAATACCGGGTGATTAGTCCTACATCAAATTAAACAGGAATCTCATCCGGTTCATTCTTTAGCTTTACTGTTAAAAACCTTTTTAAAACATACTAACCACCTAGTATTAAAAAAGATATGGTGTCAAATATTATCTTTTTATTAAATATCTCTAACAACATGCGAAATAATATATCATCAACCATTCGCACAATCACTCAGTCAAATAATACTGAAAATGAATAAATATAATCTTTGTCGAGAAAACCACCGGACACAAACCAAATACCAAAAATATAAACCACAAGAATAATAGAATGAGTGCATCTACTGACTGGAACAAAAGAAATAACTAGGTCGACATGCCCAATTGAAATGCTGACTGCATCTTACTCTAGGAATGGAATGACTGAAGCGGCTAAGTCAAAATCCTACAACATCCACATATGCCGCAGTTGCGTAACCCTGGAATAGAACAATTTTGGTGTCCCTATGGCTGGACACCTAAAAGGGTTTGAAAATATTTTTATAGCAAGGGCTAGAACCCAAAATATTTTAAAAATATTTAGCAAGGGAATTAAATTGTAGAAAATTAAAACCTGAATGCTCTTCATATTTAAGTTGGTGTCGCAATCCCTTGAGGACCGACTCACCCCTCAACTATTGTGCATGCCTAATGCTTTCCTATATAACCTACCTAGTTACCTAGCTCGTAACTAGTTCTCGATGATATTCAAACCGTCACACTACTCTAGCCCGTGTAGGTTTAATATACGATTTATAAGTTATTTAACACATTAACTTAATTAATCATTTCTCATTTAAGACTATATAGCATTCTCACAAGTTATATGAAATATCAATACAATTCACTACATGTATTTTACATGTATATAGATATCTACACTATATATATATATATATATACAAATCATCATATTACAACATTCACACACATGTCGTAAATATATAACCATCCTCCTGAGTAGGCACTCACTGTATGTTCTCTAAAATGCTATCATCTCCAGGTATACTCATCCACCCGGACCCCTGACACGGTTAGCTCCCTGAATCAGTAAAATAACATAAACGCGTTAGAGGCGGGCATAGTTTCCCTCGGAATGAGACCGAATCATACCCAATGCGTCTCATTCTTGACATCGAACGCTATGACGTGGGGACTATACTCAACCCGCTCCTCAAGCCAGGGGATTCATCCACATCGCACAACCTCCCATGATAGAACTAGAGGGGTATACTTTCCTATAAATATTATTCACATAAATATTTATAAATCACACAAATATATATATACTACACATCACCGCACATATATATTTAATTAAATCCAGGCTACCCGTGCACAATTACCGTAACACTAGCCTAACAGTCCCAAGTCTATACACCAACTTGATATTTAAATAATTCCCACACTTATTTATTTATTACTCAAGTTGTGTGACCCAACTAAATTATCTGGACTCGCTCCTACGGTCCGAAATCTCATCATGTATAACTTATTCCTCAAATCGCACATATTAAGGTTAACACCCTTTTTATTTTGAATGTTCCTGAATTTATTATATACCCCTATAATAAATTTATTAGGATAAATCCGTGCCTATTCCTTCATAACACTAGCCCCAAAATTTTACCCGAGTCAATATCCCGACTCAAATTTAATTAATCATGCATTAATTAATTTATTATCTTGGTGTCACTCAACCAACATACCCGGAGTCACTCACTTGGACCAAAAATATAATATCCACAATTCATTATTAAAAATTCCTTTCAATAAGTCTAGCACACTTATTAATCTAACTTTTACATATTTCTCAATTTAAACCTTAATTCGCTTATGGATTATTTTCTCATTTATCCCAAAACTTACTTGTCTCACTTTATGCAAACATAATATCCACTTTAGGCCTAATGTCCTTATTATAGAACAAAAATAACAATCAATCAATCGATGCAATCTCCAACAGAATAATAACAAAAAATAACATTTCTTAAAATTTGCCTCGCGAATCTGCCCAGATTTTTAAAATGCCGTTTTGAGGCATTTTGGAGTCGTTTTTGGAGAAAATGTATCAGAGAACAAAATGTAGAAAACAAGATTTTATACGAGGTAATGAGGACTGAATCACCATTTTTGGAACCAAAACGTTGAAAAACAGTTTCTAAAATGACGGTTTAATTTACCCAATTTCATAGACCTCTTCAAATTCAAGAAGTTGTCTTACAATTCAACCCTACCCATCAAAACCCAATTATTATACCCACTATGATATAAGTAGAAATCTGAAATTAATTCAAAGTAAGTTTAACCACTTCCCTTAGGGTTCGTAGGGTCTGAATCCTTTGATGTACATGAGGATGATTTGATGAAGAACCCACACACTTGTTCTTGATTTTGGCTCCCATGGCTTCTCCAACTTACACCCACTTTCTCTCTCCATAAAGGTTTTCTAAAATGTGTTATGGCTGCCACACCCTCTCACTTTTAGGGTTTAATAACTCAATCCCGTTTTAGGCTTGTGAGCTTTATAAACAGGACCCAAACACTCTTATATGGGCTTAAATGAGCCTAAAAATATCCCGAGACCCATTTACTACTCATGGATACTCTGTTCCAACTATGTTGACCGATCTGGACTCAACCGTGCACTCAGAATTTCCATCCGAATTAATTTATAATATTCTCCAATTTTTGACCTAAGAAATGCGACACAAAAATAATCCAAACAACTAAATCTCAATTTGCCAATTTAAATAAATCCTCCAATTTAAAAAAATTTCAAATCATGAATTTAATTACTCCCAATAAAATAAATTACTTTTCTCCCAAATATAATTAAATTAAAGGTCCTTGAATTACAGGGTGTTAAACAGGGTATCTCAAAATCTGGCTTACGTCATCCAACGTCATATGAAAGTTGTTAGTCTTGGGATGCCACCTCTCGATAAATGCAGATATCAAGGGATAGTCTATATGGCAGTGACTAGACTGAATCAACCCCGTTAACCCGAACTTCTCCTCCCTATCTCAAACGTAAACTTGTAAATTGAGGTGGACTGACCTGAAGCCTGCCTGTTCGACCCGATATTTTTGGGCCAATCTTTATTCGAGTTTGAGCCGAGTCGAGCCTGAGCTAAAATTTCAATCCCGAATGAATTCCAGGCCAAGCTTGAACCAAATCTTGCCAAGCCCGAATTGGGCCTGAAGCTCGAACTTTGAATATATATATATATATATATAAATAAATAAATAAATAATTTAATATAATATAACAAATTTATGTTGACATTGTTTAGTTAGGTTTCACAGTTGTATTTCATTTACTACTTAAAAAAAGGTTCATTTGTCATAATCCATGAGAATACAAGCGATTTTCAATTTTGTGATTTTATTATTAATATCATTGTGGGTATTTTATTTATCAATTGCTCATGTCATAATATGCCTTTGTTAGTGATCAAATAATGCTATATGTAAGAAATTTCATTATCCTTTGTAGGTTTTCACTCTTATTTCTCTCTTCTTCTTTAATTTAATACATTTCATAATTGTATATTTCATTTTATGAAATATCAATTAGATTTTAGTGTGTATATTTTCTCTATAATGAAAATACAAGAAAAAAAATACTAATTCAAACTTTTTTAACAAAAGAACTGAAATCGGGTATGCCCGAATTCGGGCCCAAAACCCGTAATATTTATGAGCAGAGTTCGAACTTAGGTGAAAAAATTTATTTTGGGTCGAGCATGGGTAAGATAGTTCCAGTCGAGTCTGAGCAACCCCGAGCCCAGCTCACCCAGCTCGATTTACATCCCTACTCGGATTCCTTTGCAGAGTTTATCCACTATCCAATCATTTATTTTTATCCAATGGTTCACGCATAATAGTGGTCCATGCACGAGCTACATAATAAATATTGAAGAGGGTTGATAGAACACTGAATTTCATTTGTTGTACATCTAGGAAGTAAAGTTAAGTTTTTGTACTTGATAACCAATCCATATTTCGTACGAAATATGGTTAGTGAAGTGTTTCAGCAACCTGGGATCATTTGGACTACCGTAATCTTGTGGAACGTCTATCGACTCACCCTTTTAAATGGCCTTACCTCAGTATCAGAGCCGCCTCACCACTCTTAACCTCGAGGACATTCATAGGCCGTCCCTCCTCATGTATTTTGCTAGCCTCCTGTACATTTGGAGTAGGAACCTACTCATATATAGTACTAGTATCATGTAGGCTTGTCCTCTCGACTAAAGCATTCAATTATGCCCTTCGTTTCCTCTTAGAACCTGTTACTGGCACCCTCTTTCTCCTTGTATATATCTGTGGTGTCAATTATTATGCAACACAAATAGATAAGAGAAACTCAATCACCAAGTAAGAGTAAGGAATGAAAAATAACAATCACACAACAAAGGATGTACGTGGTTCAGCAAAGATGCCTACGTCCACGGTGGTGTAGTCAGTATTATTTCTATATTCTCCGGAGAGTGATTATAGAGAATACAATGTGTCCTTTGCCCCGGACCTAGGGTTTATTATATACACATTCATTTTAGTAAGTGGGGGTGTTGGACTTCCCCACGTATTCCATCTCTCCCTAGAACCTCTCTTAATGGGAACGTGGGAGGAGAGTGGATCATAATCGTTCAAGATACGGGGGGTCTGGACTTTGGGCCACCTCAATTGGGCTACTCGTCCAGGCCCATCATTCTAATTTTGGGTACCCACAATTTCTCCTAAGTTTGTTGGGCCATGCTTTAGGCTCAATAAATTTAAATGATTTGTCATAATGGCTTTCTCGTACATTGTGCAACTCTTCAAAAGTTGGAGAACTGATTCTGGCGACACCCGCTTCGTGGCCCGTGCACTATGATTAGCAACAATTAAAGGTTTTTCTAGAGCAGACATTTTTCGACCGTCGTTTTAACCTTCTCAGCATTCTTCCATTTCCCGTGAGCTCTAGCGATTCACACTTTCTTCTCTCAGTCTCCATTTTTATTGCTTCCTTGTTATTTAGGCTCGTGATTCTTCATCGTTCGAGTCGAATTTTCATCTTGTAAGTTTCCTGTGCCTTCTATTTGTATTTTCTCTTTGAATTTGTAGTTTTCCAGGGTTTTCCAATGGCAAAGATTGTTAATAGGTCGGTGTCTGAGTTTAGGAAGTTTTATAACATCCCAGAGTGGGTAGAGATTGAGTGTGTTCCTCCCCTAGAAATGTTAGAGACATAGAGGGTGCCCATTGGATCCATGTTTTGATGCTTTCCCAAGGGGGACTTACTTTTCCTCCTAACGACCTGTTCTTGCACTTCTTTGGTTACTTCAATATTATTCCCGCACAGTGTTCGCCCAATGTGTGGAAGATAATTAATAGCGTCCATAGAATCAATCAGTTATATGGTACCAAGTTAGGGCTTGCCGAGGTCTGTTTTTGCTACTCTTTTTCTCGAACTAGTTCTAGTGTTCTCTATCTCAAAGCCAGGAGCCCTGACAGGGTATTGGTAGTAAACCTACCTGATTCCCATAAGGACTATTGGTAGGAGGGTTTTCTTGCTAGAAACTGGCAATTTTCTCCCCAGTTTGAAGGGTCGAGGTCTGATAGGTTCGCTGTTCCCTTCTATGGGGAAGAATACATAGGTAGACTTTGCTCTGTTCTTTTAATTTTTGTTGATTTGTGATCTTTCTAATTTTTATCTGTTTTTTCTTCAGCGAGGTCGAAGAACGTGGAACTTGCTCTCAGCGAGGTTCGTCTCGCTGAATTGGTCAAGGCCTGGAATACCAGGGAGCCCTTAGCTGACGGCGAGCATCCCCGATCTGCTGCTTTTTTTCTTGAATATAAAAACATTGGTTCTAGTTTTATAGCAAGGCCGGTGGACAGTATCCCTGAGTTTGATACCTCTGAAGAGACTGCTACGGATCCTATTCAGTTGGACGAGGAGGAGAGCAGCTCTGAAAGTGATATCGTAGGTGGTGCTGGAGACAATTTGGGTGAAGGGAGCTCCAGTAGTAGTGGCTCTTCTGATTCGGGGGAAGTTTCTGAAGTTCGAGAATCGTCGAGCACATCTAGCAGTTCAAGCGAGGAGATGGTTCCTCTAAGAAAAAACCTAATTCGGGATGATGATGATGATGATGATCACGTGCTCCTCGCTCATAGGTCAAAGAAGCAGAAGTCCAGTACTGGGGCTGTAGCTACTGGCTCTCGGTCTTCTACTCTGGAGCAAGAGAGGAAGAGGAGAGAGAAAGAGAAGGTGAGAGAGAGGGAGAGAAAAAATGAGAAGGAAAGAAAAAAGATAGAGGAGAAGAATAGGATGGAGAAGGAGAAAGAGGAAGAGAGGAGGAAGATGGAGTCAAGGATGAAGGTTGGGCAAGCCTTAGTCCCGGTGTCTGCTTTGCCCGAGGGAGCCTCAGTTGCCGTTTCCCCTCAACTGGCTCCTGCGCTGCTCGAGAGGGCAGTTCTTCCAGCAGATCGCCAAAGGGCACTGGGGTCTGATCAATTGGCCCTACAAGCTAGCCAGAGGCTAGCCCTGATAAGATCTTTTCCATTTTCTAATGCTTTAACAACTTTTGGTTGTTTCTCCTTATTGATAGTTCTCCTTTTTGATCTCTTCTTTGTTTTTGGCAGTTTGTGACTGACTTCATCGTGCACTATCGCTCTCGCGATGAGGTGGTGAGAAGGAATGGTGAGCTGGAGCAGCAGAAGTCTGCTCTGGAAGTTAGGGGTACTCAACTGGAGGCTGATTTAAAGACTGCTGACACCGCCCGAGTTTCTTCTGACTTGGCCCTCGTCAATTCCAATTGAGAGAGGGATGCGGCGGTTAAAGAGCTGGTCGAGCTGAGGCAGGCCTATGACTTGGTTTACTCGAGCAAGTTGGACATCGTAGAGGAGAATAAGGTGCTAGTCGAGTAGTTGAAGGAGAAATAATCCCAGGCAACCACCATCAAGGAGGATTCATACAACTCTGGGTGGTCTGCTGCATATGAAGACGCCGAGGTCCAGATAGGCTACATCAGCCATCTGAACTTCAAGAAAGGCTGGAACAAGTCCCTCCTAGTTACTGGTGTGGATGTTGCATCTCCTCTATTCGATGAGCACGACCCAGGGCCGAGGCCAGTTGTGGATGAAGTCCCTGTCCCTGCTATTGAAGGCGCTGACCCTGTCTCCCAGATAATATCTGCTGACGTTCCCCTTGTTGTGGCGATAGAGGCTATCCCTACTGAGGGGGGTGCTCCTGCTGATGCTGATTAAGGGAAGCAGCCATCGACTTCTGGGCAACCTGAGGTTGCTTGTTAATTTATTTATAGGACTATTTTTGTATTTCCTCTTGTAATTTTCCCAATTTCTGCTCGATGCACTTAACTTTTATCAATGAAATAAAAAGGCTTCTTTTTCCAGTGCATTTGATTGATTTTTCTCTCCATTGCCCTTTTATGTCTTGTAGTTGACTGATGTAGAAGAGTATATTCCTGCCACATCTCAATTGGGCTGGACTCTTGGTCCCAATGCCAGTTCCTCAGGTTCGCTAGGCCTTTGTTAGGCTTTGCAAATCTCTTAGGTCAAGGAATCAAAAGTATAAGGATCAGTCTGAGCTTGTGGCCAAGTTGAAGGACAGGCTCCAGGAGATGGAAGAGGTTGGTGCTTCAGTGCAAGAAGAGGTGAATGCGTTGAGAACAAAGCTTCTCGATGCTTATGAGATCAACCAGGTTAGGGAAATGCTTCAGTAAGAAAATGAAGCTTTAAGGAAAGAGGTCTCGCGTCTTAGGGAGCATGCACCGAGCACCGCTCCTGCAGTATTGTGAGGCTCTTCATCGACGCGAGCTAGGGTTGGCTCTAGCGACGTTCCTCCTGTGCTGCGAGGTTCCACTGGTCCATTCATTCCGCGAGCTGGCAGGAGCACCAGGCATTCAGATAGGGAAATAGAAGAGCTCCACGGTGATGTCCAGCGAGCATATGTGATTGCTGCTAGGCTTTAAAGGGAAGTTACTCGGCTGCGGCACCTATTTAAAAAAGGACCTCGGCGAGTATGGGCCGACGGTTATGACCAGGGTTGGCTAGATGCTCCGACGAGGCTGATAGAATTTGAGGAGCTTGCCTTCATCAGGGGGTGGTTGAGTGATTTGAAGGAGATGTAAGTTCCAAGGAACTCTATGATCTGGTATCGCCATGAAATATCTCCTTTCACTCGGATGCCCAATCCCTTCCGGAGAGATGATCAGTGGATACCCATCGATGCTATCCCTCGGCAGCTATTGGAGTCGGATGCTAACGAAGCCGGGGAAGAGTTAGTTCCTGCTCCTGATGATGATCGAAGAGCTCAAGTGGCTGATTATCTCGTTCAGAGGCCTCACCCCCACTGAGATTTTGCCAGTAGTTACTCTATGTATTTTGTGTTAAAGTGATGTTATGTCAATGTTTTGGGCGAGCTCGCCGACTAAACATGTATTGTACTTGTTGTAAATATGATGGATTAATATAAAATTTATGTTTTGGGCTATTTTAGCCAACTAAACAAGTGTATTATATTCTCCATATTCTCGCTCCTTTATGATCTCTAAATTTGTATTATTATGCAAGTGTCCTTCCAGTCCAGTATACTATCGAGGTACCATTGTGCACCACTTTACCTTTTAGGTCGTGTCGTCACACTCCCTTAGGCCTAAGTGTGGCAATTGGTGAGGACACACCTGGTGTTGGATGTTCTATCCGATCAGGATTTTATTCAACCAAAGATGGTTTGGCGACCAGTTTTAATTTGGCCATATTGCCTAAGGATCTCCTGTAGGGCTTCATATATTGCCAGGGTCAATGCTAAGAGATCTTTCGTGTTTCATAACGAAAGCCTGAGGAGGGTGATTTCCCTACTATGGTGTAATGACCAATGTGCCTGTCATTTGGAAGAGATGTGTGATAAAGCTTATATAACTGTTACTCATTAGAACGCAACCGTTAAATAGCTTTCATTAATGACAAGGAAAATGAACTACTAGTTCCACAACAAAAGCATAAAATAAGAATCTAAAAATAGAATTTCTTGAGATTGGCTGCGTTCCATGCTCGGGGGATTTCTCTGCCTTCCATCGTTTCTAAGTGATAGGTGCCTTGCAGATTATCTCTTGTTATCTCGAATGGTCCTTCCTAGTTTGGCCCTAGCTTACCGTCTGATGGTTTCACTGCGCTGCCCAGGACTTTCCTTAGGACATAGTCCCCAACTCGGAATGTCCTTGGGTTGACCCTCTTGTTATAATGCCTTGCGAGCTATTGCTGATAGCTCGCTAGCTTTACTAGGGCTAGCTCTCGGCGCTCATCAGCTAGGTCGAGCTCAGCGAGCAGTGCTGCATCATTATGGCCCTGGCCGATAAGGCTGGACCTCATTGTCGGCCAGCCGAGTTCTAATGCGATGACTGCTTTCATTCCATATGTCAGTGAAAATGGGGTCTTCCCTGTTGCTCGTCGTGGAGAGGTTCGATAAGCCCATAGAATATGTGGTAATTCATTCACCCACTCGCCTTTGGCTCGCTCTAATCACTTCTTTAATCCGTCGATCATAGTTTTGTTAGAAGCCTCGGCTTGGCCATTGTTCTGAGGATAGGCCACTCAGCTGAAATGGTGTCTGATTCCATGTTCTTTACAGAAACTCTGAAAAGAGTCGCTCTCGAACTGCGTTCCATTGTCGGTGATGATGGTTCTGTGGATGCCAAAGCGGGTGATTATGTTTCTCCATATAAACCTTATCATATCTACATCTCAGATGTTCGTTAGGGATTCTGCCTCGATCCATTTGGTGAAGTAGTCAGTCGTGACCAGTAGATACTTGCGATTGTCGGTGGCGGTAGGAAGTGGTCCTACGATGTCCATCCCCTATTGGGCGAACGACCATGGGCTGGATAATGATTTTAGGTCGTTAGTAGGTTGGTGGACCATAGGGGCGTGAAGCTGGCATTTCAAGCACTTGAGGACATACACTGCAGAGTCCATTTGCATATATGGCCACCAATAGCCCTCCTTCATTTCTCGGAAAGCCAGAGATCTTCCTCTAATATGGCTTCCACAGATTCCTTCGTGAAGCTCATGTAGAACTTGCTCGACATCCTTTGGGTGAACGCATTGGACGTAGGGATCGGAAAATGATCTCTTGTATAGCCTGCCCTCAGGAGATAAGTAAAAGTGAGCAGCTTTGACTCTTATCTGGTGAGCAGTCTTCTTATCATCTGGAAGTGTGCCATCCTTTGAATAGTCCCTTAATGGGTCCATCCAGCTGGGTGCAAACTCAATTCGGAGGACCTGCTCCACGCTTGGTAGCTCGCTGTTATGGTTAATGCTAGGGTGAGAGGAGAAATCGATGGGGATTGTCCTTTTTAAGTCGAAATTGATTGCTGAGCTTAGGGCTGCTAGGGCATCAGCATGGCTGTTCTGCCCTCTAGGAAACTGCTGGACATCGATCTCTTCGAAGCTCGCCATCAGCCTTTTCACTAAGGCGAGGTACGCTGCCATTCTTTCATCTTTTGCATTGTAATCTCCACTTATCTGATTGGAGACTAATTAAGAATCGTCGAACACCTGTAAATGCTTTGCTCCCAAAGTGTGCGCCTTTTAGAGGTCGGCTATTAAGGCTTCGTATTCTACTTCGTTGTTGGAGGCTGCAAATCCAAGTCTGGTTCCTTGTTTAAGGATTGTATCCTCTGGAGTAATGCGAAAAATGCCTACACCTGCCCCCTTTGAGTTGGAGGCTCCATCAACGAATAGTTTCCAGGTTTCCTTTATTGCGTAGTTCCCCTTTTGTCTTGTTGTTGGAGGCTGGTTGGAGGGTTGCTCGCCTATGAATTCGACTATGAAATCAGCAAGGATCTGCCCCTTGATTGCATTCCTTGGTTGAAATTGGATATCAAATCGTTCGAGATCGACTGACCATTTAGACAATCTGCTCGACAAATTCGCCTTCCTTGGGATTACTTTAAGGGGGTGTGATGTAAGGACGATTATAGTGTGGGCTTCGAAATAGTGCTTTAGCTTCCTCGAAGCCACTACTAGTGCAAAGGAGAGATTCTCCAGTGGTAGGTACCTCTGCTCGGCGTCAAGTAGGGTTTTGCTCGGGTAATAAACGGGGTGATGGATTCCTGAAACTTCGCACATCAATGCAGAACTAACAGTGTGGTTGGAAACGGAGAGGTACAAGTATAAGGGATTTGCTTCCTATAGTATGACGAGCAGTGGTGGGGAACTGAGGTAAGCCTTGAGTTCGTCCAGTGCTCATGAGCAATCTTGGTTCCATTCTACCGTTCCATTTCCCTTTAGGAGCTGAAAGAAAGGCTTGCACTTCTCGGAGAACTTTGAAATGAATCGGTTTAAGGCAGCGAGCATATCGGTGAGCTTCTGTACGTCTCGGATCGTGCGGGGAGGTTGTACCCTGTTTATTGCATCGATCTGGTCTGGGTTGGCCTCGATGCCTCTCTTACTGACCAAGTACCCAAGAAATTTTCCTGACTGGACACCGAAAGAACACTTGCTAGCGTTAAGTTTCATTCGGTATTTCTTGAGGATTTCGAAGGTGCTTGATAGGTCTGAGAGGTGGTCTTCTTTCTTCTTGCTCTTAACGAGCATATCATCGATGTAAACTTCCATGGTTTCTCCCATTTGACCCTTGAACATCTTAGTGACCAGCCGCTAGTAGGTTGCCCCTGCATTTTTGAGCCCGAAGGGCATGACCTTGTAGCAGTATAGTTCGACTGAGGTGATGAATGTTGTTTTGTCCTGGTCTGGGGCATATAGAGGGATGTGATGATACCCGGAGTATGCGCCCAGAAAACTCATTATCTCGTGAGCTGCAGTAGCGTCTACTAGTTGATTAATTTTTAGGAGGGGAAAACTTTCCTTAGGGCATGCTCTATTCAGGTCGGTGAAGTCGATGCAAACTCTCCACTTCCCGTTGCATTTTGGAACTACTACTGGGTTGGATAACCATTTGGGGAATTGTACCTCCCGTATGGATCCTGCATCCAGCAGTTTTTCTATTTCTTTTTCCACGGCCTTTGCCTTCTCGGGTGCAGTTCGCCGTGCCTTCTGCGTGATTGGTTTAAAGGTGGGATTGACGTGCAGCTGATGAAAAACCATACTAGGATCTATTTCAGGTAGCTCGTATGGTTCCCACGCGAAAACATCTACGTTGCGTCTCAACAGAGTTGTCAATTCCTTCTGTTCCTAGTCAGTGAGAGAGGCTCCAATCAAGAAAACTCTGTCACTGTCGCTATCTCCAGTTGTAACCTCTACCAGGTCTTCGATGACCCGTTCAGAGGGGAGGAGCCTGGTCTCCTCTACTCCAGGTCTTCCGTACTTTAATTGCTATTTATAAGGTGTCAGACCTTATTGTTCTTCAACTTTCTCGCTGGGCTGATCGACCTTCTTCTCTGGCCTTGGTCGGAGGGCTGCTATAAAGCACCTTCTTGCCATTGCTTGATCACCGTGGATCTCCATTACTCCTCGTTCGGTTATATACTTGAGTTTCTGATGGTAGGTCGAGGAGACTGCCTTCATCGCATATAGCCATCCCCTGCCGAGGATGGCTTGGTATGGCAAGTCGATGTCAACCACCAAAAACTCAATCATCTTGGAGACATTTCCCGTATGTACTGGCAGTACAATCTTTTCCAGGGGCATAGTTATTTTTCCAGCGAAGCCAACTAAAGGGACAGTAGCTTTCTTAGGTCGGCGACGCTTAACTTCACTTTTCTGAATAAGTCGAAATGCATTACCTCGGACGAGCTTCCTTGGTCGACGAGCAACTTGTCGACGTCAAAGTTAGCTATTCTGAGGGTAATGATCAAAGCATCATGATGTGGGGTTCTCACTCCCACCAAGTCTTCATCTGTGAAAATAATATGCTTATTATAGTTGATGTCATCTGCTCGTCGACGCTTTCCTGACTATGACTTTGTCGGATCGATCTAAAAAGCTTGCATTACCGCTGTAAGCTTATTCATTTCCATTCGAGCTGAATTTCCTTGGATCTGCTTGGCATCAGATGCCCCATGAATTACCGCGAACTCATGTCCATCATCATCTTCGAGCACGTTGTCAGGTCTCGCCTCTCTATTGGCAGCCGCTTTCTCTGCCTTCTTCTCCATAAACTCGTTCAAATACCCGGATTGGGCTAGCTCTTCGAGGTGGGACTTAA
Source organism: Sambucus nigra (assembly GCA_949130495.1). NCBI lineage: Eukaryota > Viridiplantae > Streptophyta > Magnoliopsida > Dipsacales > Adoxaceae > Sambucus > Sambucus nigra. The sequence continues at coordinate 628,811,413 of OX422213.1, read as the reverse complement.
GAGCTTTGCAATGCTCAGTCTTATATCCTCCCTCTTTGTGAAAGGCGCATCCCAGCGCATTGTTCCTCTTCGAGGGATCTCCTCCCATCTTCCTGAGCCACTTGATGAATGGATCGTCTTTGATTTTCGCGAGAATTTTGTAAATTAGTTCTTTGAAGACGGTGTTGACCACCTGAAATGATTTCGACACGTCATTGTTGCCTTCGTGTTTGGAGCCATTTTTGCCCCCCACTTTTTCCCCATTTCTTCTGGTTCTCAGTTTTGTCACTGCCTTTGGCAGCGAGCTTGGTTCGACCGTTTTCCGCTATGACGAGGCGGGTCACATCTTCCACCTTGGCATACTTCTCGAAGTGGGCCATTAGGTCGTCGATGGTCATGGCTTCCTTCTTCGTCAGGGACTAGTATAGAAGCGAAGCGTTAGGTAGCCCGATTTTGAAAGAGGCCACTGCCACTTGCTCCGAGCAGTCCTCGACCTCGTTGAATAACTCCCAGTACCTCTTCGCGTAGTCTCGGAGGGTCTCTTGAGGCATTTTCTTCATTGTCAGCAAAGCATCCATCCTTTTGGGATGGGCGCTACTAGTAATGAATCGGGTCGTAAAGAGCTCGGACAGGGATTTGAAACTCCTGATGGACCGGTGGGGGAGCCTTTCGAACCATTTCTGCGCCACGTCATGTAAGCTCGAGGGGAAAATTCGGCACATTAGTGCGTCCCGGTGGTTCCAGAGGGTCATGGCCTGCCAGTACTGCCTGACATAATCAATGGGATCAGTCTTACCGTCATAAATTTTGAACCTTGGAATGGCAAACTTCTTGGGGGCTTCTTCTTCTTCTTCAATTTCCCTTGAGAAAGGTGATTTCATCTGAGTTTTGAGAACTCGCCTAACGAGTTCTCGGGTTGATCTGGTACCGTGATGGGCAGGATGTTGGTCCATCTCCCTTCGGACCAGATTTCCTATGCTCTCGTTGCTGCGAGTAGGTCTTTGGTAACGGCGAGCTTTTCGCAGCTGCTCGCGTAGGTCGTCGTCTGATTCGTCTCCCTCAACCTTTTGGGATCCTCGCCTGGGGCTCCTTCCTCGGCTGCGAGACTTGCTCGCCTGAGGACTAGGAGTACGGTACGGACGTCTCCTGGTATCATGATGGAGCTCTTTCTCCAGTCTCTCTAATCTTCTTTTCAGGCGAGCATTCTCAGCCTCGTGTTTGCGAGAAGAATCCCTCTGCTCGTGGAGCCTTGCCTCATACGCATCAATCAGTCTGGATATCTGTGTGGACCTCGCTGGTCCTTGGCTTTCTTCTGAAGCTGGCCTTTCTAAGCGACCCTTCTGATCTGAACGTCGAACTTCAGATCTAATCCTGCGAGGAACAGGTGGTTCTTGAATATTTTTCTGCCCGGGGAGCATTGCTACTGTGATCAGACATTTTAAACTCCTTTTTTGGTGTGGGCTTTCTCAGGGAAGATAAACGTTTCCCACAGACGGCGCCAATTGTGGTGTCAATTATTATGCAACACAAATAGATAAGAGAAATGCAATCACCAAGTAAGAGTAAGGAATGCGAAATGACAATCACACAACAAAGGATGTACGTGGTTCAGCAAAGATGCCTACGTCCACGGTGGTGTAGTCAGTATTATTTCTATATTCTCCAGAGAGTGATTATAGAGAATACAATGTGTCCTTTGCCCCGGACCTAGGATTTATTATATACACGTTCATTTTAGTAAGTGGGGGTGTTGAACTTCCCCACGTCTTCCATCTCTCCCTAGAACCTCTCTTAATGGGAACGTGGGAGGAGACTGGATCATAATCGTTCAAGATACGGAGGGTCTGGACTTTGGGCCGCCTCAATTGGGCTACTCGTCCAGGCCCATCATTCTAATTTCGGGTACCCACAATATCAATTAAGGTTCCATGCTTCAACTTGCGATTCATACCACAAAATAACATATAATAATGTTAAAGCAACTCATAAGATACTAAATAACATACAAATCGGGATTAAAACAACGGAACAATTATAAGATACTCGGGCTCAGAATAATGAGATTCAATGAACATTTCGAGGATCGAAACGACGAATTACAATATTAAAAGACTAAAGCTATGTCGGCATAAAAGTGCGGATTATAAAGCCATTAGTCAGGCTATAGACACCGAATGTCCACTTAACAAGTCGGTATCATTATACCGACTGAGCTATTTATGATTAATTTAACTTTCTTCATATTCGTGGTTAAGATGATGATTACATGTCAGATATTCATTATAAATGAGACGAGTCTTATGTCATAAAATTGTGCCCTATATCCCGAATGGTCTTGTTTTTGTTTAAAAACTAAAGTTTGAATCGGGATGAGTATCCTGATTCATACCTATCGTTCTCGGTATCGAGGTCCCAATATTACACACCGTCAAATATTCCCATTCTTCACGATAAATATTTATGATTATAGCCTTAAAGTGGTAGTTTTTTAAGAATTTCGACAAGATTTCATATGATTATAATGGGCTTATTCTTTCAAATGGGGTAGTAATGAAGTTATTTCATATCAAAGAAAGTTTGAATTAATAAGGGGTTTAAAATCCTAGCTTCATGCCTGATATATAACGAATGTTCTATGTATATACCGTAGTGTCAGAGATTTGATAGGTTTTTCTTGAGCTGAGTTTAAGTTGTGTTGTTTTTAAGAGTCGTAAGAGATAATATAACAGCTAGAGAGAGAGATGGAGGGGAAATGAAGAAAAATCAAATTTAAATGTGGTATCCTATGGTTTCGCCTTTTGTTTTTAGCTTAGGCCATATTGCTTTGCTACCCTAACCTTTTCATCATTCTAACAAAAAAAGAGCGCTTAACAAAAAGCCCATGTTATATTATATATTTAATTTTAGTCTAAAATGTTTTTTAAATAACTTTTAATCCCTAATAGTTGTCATTAGCACGACATTAACATTAAATGGAGGACGAAATATTATATGAACCATTTTTCACTACAAATTATTTTTAAAAATATATTGAACTAAACATTAATTGGGAAAAAAAAATAGGAATATCATTTAACCAACATTAAAATATTAGTGAGTTGCAACTCAAATATCGCCCTAACCTAAAAAATACCACGTCGTCTCAATTTGACTGCAGTTTTAAATAGGTTCTAGTCATTTTAATCATGTAATATAGTGCAACACATCGAGTTGTTCTAAAATCACCTCCAAGCCATTGACATGCAAAATACGATCCAACCCACTAGCTAAAAAAGATTTGAGTTATTTCTTTATCACTTTGACCAGTTACTTTAGCTCAAATTTCGCCTCGGAAATTTAAAACTCGGGCAGTAAAGGTTTCACCAACCCATCCATTTTTTTTTTTACTTGACACCCCACATTTTATAATAATATTTACGATTGCACCCTACTTTTGTACCCCAAATGTTAGTAAAATTAGTTAGTTGCTATTAAAATTTTCAGAAAAAAACATTTTACTCACATTTTAATCCAAAACAATATAAAAGTATATAAAAATTGAAAATTACACAAATAATCATTAAAAATATATTTTAAAATCTAAAAATTATAGAAAAACAGTTAAAAATTTTGGAACATAGAGAAAATATTTTTAAAATCTAAAAATTATGAAAATAAATATAAATTAAATTTTTTAATAAAAAATAGGGAAAACTTATAAAAATTGAAAATAATAAGGAAAAAATTTAGAAAATATGAAATATATTGAAAAAAAACTCTGATAAATTCAAAAATAATATAGTAAAATATTTTAAATTACAAAAAATATCATTTAAAAATTCTGGAAAAAAAAAACTTTTTTAACCACAGTTTTGTTCGGGAAAAACAGGTAATAAATTAGTTTTTGGGCGAATATTATAAATTAAGTAGATAAAAAATGTTTTTCTAAAAAAAGTTAAATCAAGTAAAAAAGCAAGTTACAAAAAAAAGTAAAAACATAAGTTAATATTTTATTTTTTTCTAAATAAAAACTATACAGCTTTTTAATAACTTTATTTTTCTAAATAAAAATGTTTTTCTAAAACTGTAAATACTATTTTTTCAATAACTTATTTTTTTACTTGATTTAACTTTTTTTAAACAAGAAAAAATTTATTATTGTTTTTCCCTCAAATGACTGTGCAGATTTTTGTTGTTTTTCAGAATTTTAAATGATATTTTTGTAATTTAAAATATTTTTATATTATTTTCGTATTTATCAGAGTTTTTTTCAATATATTTCATACTTTGTTAGCTTTTTCCCTATTATTTTCAATTTTTCTAATAAGTTTTCCTTATTTTTATAAGTTTTTTGTAATTTAAAATATTTAACTATAATTTATTTTTTTTTCTATTATTTCTGAATTTTTAAATATTTTTCAAATAATGTTTTTGTAATTTATATTTATTTTCATGATATCCAGATTTTAAAACTGTTTTCTCAACTTTCCAAAATTTTTAACTACTTTTCTATAATTTTAAGATTTTAATATATTTTTTTATGACTTATAATTTCCATTTTTTAAAACTTAAATTTGTTTTAGATTAAAACAAGAGTAAGATTGTATTTTTTGAAAAATGTGTAAGTGTAACTGATTTCAAAGTAATCAAACATTTGAAATTGATCTAACATGTTAAGCTCTTAAATACATGGATACATTATACAAATAATGACAGAAACCTAACCATATATGACATAATCTTATTCCAATGACTTTGAACCGAGTTCTCAATATTTTGAACGCTTTCTTTTTATCAGCAAATTGATTCTGCAAGAGCCAGTATTCTTTTCCATTCAAGCCCAATAAATAATTCCCAAATCACCTTTAAGGTGTCATCGAAAGTGTTTATACCTTTATAATGGTGACGGCATAGATTCTAAGATATTTCGATAGTAATTTTCAGCATAAAGTTAAAAAAAGAAGTGAAAATGTTGTGAAATATAATAATAAATTTAAGAGCTTTTCTACTTAACCTCACTTATTAACGTGATATTTAATTTAATTGAGAATTAAAGTTAAGATTATGTTTCTTTTTATATTTGAATTTTTAGAAGTGTGATTTTCAAATTTATAAATTTAGTTCCTGTGATATAATAACATTTATTTATGTGGTCCTTTTAGAATCACGAGTACACAAAATCAGGTAACTTCATTTATTTTACTTAAAGAAATATTTATATTTATACCCTTAATTATACTCATTTAAAATTTATTTTAAAAATAAACACATAATCCCACTTCACCCCACCCACTGAAAATGGCCAGCACTGGACAGATCAGGTAACAGATGTATACGAAAGAGCCTTGAGTAAGAAAGTTAAACAAGAAAGTAACAGATGTAGGTTTTTTTAGTTCCCCATAGGAGCGTGACTTAACAAGAAGTTTTCTTATTTACAAGACATTTGACATTTTAATTCTCCATGTGAGTGTATGAACTTTTTTTGTTGGAAAATATTAGAGGGACTTGCTTTTTTGACATAAAAGTACGACTTAATGATGTGGCATTGCCACATCATTAAAAACACACTCCAAATTCATGTAGAAACACATTCCCTCAAATTTATTTATTTTCAAAATATATTTTTCAAATAAAAAAAAACAGTTAACTAATTTAAATTTTTTTATTTTGAGTTGATTTTTTTATGTTTCACCTGCCATGTTTAAATACCACATACAAAAAATTCAACTAAAAAATAGTTCGACGAATAATTTTTTTTCTTTTTCATTGGTTTCTCATCTGAAATGAGCTAAAAATAATTTTAAAGACCACTTTCTTATTAAAATAGTTTTTTTGTTTTTTAATTATTTGTAACTCATTTAGTCCCTCAAATACCCATTTACCTAATATTTTCTTATTTTTAAAGGTCCGCGCCAGCGGCACCCTTTATTTTAAAGTTATGTTTTTTTTAATTTTACAACATTTAAAACAATTTTTGTGTTTCTTAAAACTCTTTACAGGAGGTCCGACCATTTATACATATCGTTTGCGCGGACCAACATATTATAAAAACTGGTTCGCGCCAGCGTTATGTATAACTGGTCGGATCACCTATATATACCGCTGACGCAGAACATTTTTTATAAATAGTAAAAAGATTATTTTTAAAATATTAAAAAATGGTCCGCGCCAGCGGTATGAAAAAAAATACAATTCCATGTCACGTCGCGTTTTTTTGGATCGTGATCGTGTTAGTTAAAAAATAAAAGATTCATATCGCATTGTCTAATTTTTTAATTGGTTTGTGGTAAGTAAAAAAAATACGATTCCGTGTCTTGCCCTGTTGTATTTTAACACACATAATTTTAACATATACATTTATATTTTTTATTGAACTTTTTTTTTATAACTTGAAAATTATATTTAAAAAAAAATTATAGAGTGATAAAAAAAAAGTGTGTATGTTGATGATGTGGCATGTGCCACGTCATTAAGTTTAATTTTAAGTATGGAACCCCGGTCGCTGTAGTCTCACTTTTGTTTTGCATTAGTACAAACTACGCTTTCAAAATACTTGACAACATTTTTTTTCGCATTAATATATCCGTTGCTTTCAAAACACTTGGACTCTCTAGAATAGAGCTATATAAGATTGTTGATCTGCATTGTTTGCTAAAAGTTGTAATTATTATTAAACATACAAAATATTATTTAAAAATACATTAATCCATATCTATATTTCAATCCCCCCCCCCCCCCCCCCCCCCCCCCCAAATAGATAAAAGTTTTATGTTATTGTTATAATGAGAAAATGGCCTTAATGATCAAAATAAAAAAATATTAAAAAAATGCCAACCTATTACATAGTTTTCTAATAATGTAGAGATCTTTGGATGTATAATAGTGATAATATTTTTTTTCTCAAGTTTATGTTTCTTTGGGGAATAATACTTTAAGAAATTATACAAATAGCCTATTAAATATAAAAACTTAGTAATATTTATGTTTTGTAATTAAAATACTACTTTAAAATCTCCGTCGCATCTAACGTGCATCCACTTGTGGAATATAACTCTGTAATTGCGTGAGTGACACTCTCAATTTTGCATATATTCATTTTCACCGCTTTCACATCCATAAATGTACTCCCAAGTAACATAACATCACAATAACAATGGTGGAGGTCGATAAGTAGAGTCACCCAACCCAAATATATTAGCCCACCCCTCTTAAGAACTCTGGCTCCGCCCTTGCCCACTGGAATCCTCGTCAAAACGCCGAAATCCTGGTCGGAGACCGCAAGAATCCTCGTCAGATTGTTTCTCTCTCCTCGTTTCACTCTTTTTTTGTCAATTCTTTCATTTTTTGGTCCGGGCCTGCGGCACCATTGCCAGCGCCGGAGAATAAAGTTTTTCGTCAGAAAAAATAGTGTTTGCGGGAAAATTGGAGTTTTCGCTAGAAAAAATAGAGGTTTTAGTGAAATAGTAAATTTATCGGTATCGATTTTTTTGTCAAAAAATGTCAAATATAGGTGTTGTTGAATAGGTCTCGACGAGTAGATTTCAAATATATATAAGGGCCTGTTTGGTTTGATATTATAATTATGTTTTATGCGTTTAAATACAATTCTGATAAAAAAATTGCGTTTGACAACCTGTTTTTAAACACCGAATTATAATATTTCTGTGTTATAATCAATTTGTTCAGAAAATAGGAAAAAAGTGTTTTATAACTTCTGTTTTTTATTTTTCAACTCAGAATTATTCATTCTTGATATTTTAATGCATCTATACCTTAATATATAATATACATACATAATAGAATAATATATGTGTAATTCTTATAAATAAAAAATATATATGTACATGTACACGAAATTACGTATACTTATATTATTAAATTATATAATATACTAAAATTCATATGTTAAATAATATTATCAATATATACATGATACTAATATATAGTTTTATACATTTATTATTAATGTATGGAATAATATAGAATATACATATAGTACATATGTATTAAAAAAAATTATCAATTCATGTATATATATAATTTTATAGTGAATTATACATGCAATATCATTATACACACATACACACACATACATATATGTATAATATAAATATACATGTTTGTCAATTTTATCAAATTTTTAAAAAACTGTATTTAAAAACAAGTTTACCAAATGTGCACCAATAATTATAAAAAAAAAAATGAATTTTAAAATTGTATTTAAAAACAACATTTAAATCGACTTTTTTGAATACAGAACCAAGTAGGCCCTAAATTTTGTGAATTTTGGATTTGTAGATTTAAAGTTATGGACTTTCAAAATTTTGATTTTTTTTATTTGAATTGTTAAATGGCATATTGGTCATTTTTCACAGTGTTTTTGATACAATGGCTAAATTTATAAAATTATATGAAGTGTCCTATTTTTATACATTTTGAATTAGATTGGAGTTTTCTCCAAAACCTCCTTAATTTAACTCCCACTTTACTAATCTCTTTTATATAACCCGTGATTTGAGGGAGTTTTCAAAATATTTCATAAAAATAGGAGATTAAGTCTAATAATTTATTTGACTTTGCCTTCGGGTTTTATATTGAAAAATTAGACTTATCCCGAACAAAGTTAAAAAATTATGAAAAAGAGAAGTTAACTCATTAGGAATTAAAATTTAGTGATTAAGCCAAGATAATCCTAAATTTAATATCGGATAAGCAATTGTGACATGTTCAAAATAGTGCAAAATATGATTCAATACTCAAATATGATTGCAAATATGATTGCAAAATATCTTTTGTCATTTTATAAGCTGGATTACACTGACGGATATTTATATATACAAATTTATTTATTAAAAAAATATGAATAATTTTGGCGAATGTTTTTTTCTCGATGACTCAAATTATAAATAAGAGTTCCCCAAAATATGTCCGTTTAGTCTATAGTATTAAGAATGTCATATTTGTGTAATTTTCAAGTTAAAAAGAAAGAAATATAATATATATATATATATATAAATGTCATATACACAAAAAGTAGAATTTTTGGTTTGCTTAGAGCATCCACAATGGAGATGCAAAATGCCAAAGAAATTTGCATCTTTACAAATTAGACTGTCTCCACTGATGAAGTTTAACGAGCAAATTCCATTGTCGAATTTGTAAGGGTTCTGTAAAGATACAAACTGGTTGGAGAATTTGTAAAAGGTTCCTACGAACTTCTGAAGTCCGTAAGGGTTCCTACGAACTTCTTTTCTTCGTAAGAATTCTTACGAACTTCAGAAGTTCGTAGGAAGTATTATTAACACATTAAAAAATCAAATTTGGGTTCCTACGAACTATATTAATTCGTAAGAATTTCCTACGAATTAATATAGTTCTTAGGAACTTATTTTACTGTTCACCATTGTATTGGCTATATGTAAACGAAAGGCAACTCACCTTTTTAAGTCAGTATGTTACCTTTCGTTAGATTTCACCAATCCAGATGCTCTTATAACTTTATTGCACTTTGATCATTATTTTTGGTTTATAGAGTTTGAGAAAACAATACAGTTACCAATTTATAGAAGGGTTAATTACACTGGAGTCTCCTATATTTTGAATTTCTTCACTTTTCAACACATACTTTCAATTTACACCATAACTTTAAAAATCGTTACAATTTATCCCATGTCGTTTATATCCGTTAATGTTTGGTGTTAAATGACACGTGGCAATTCTTTTTGACTTTTTAAAAAGAATATTTTGGGTATTTTTCTTTTTTTTAAACCCTAAATACTCCTCTCTCTTTTCTGTTAACTCTTCTTCTTCTTCCTCTCACTCTCTCTCTCTCTCTCACATACACAAATAAAAACCCCTCTACACACACACGAGCATATCGGAGGCGGGGGGGTGTTAATCGCTGATGCGAGGGGAGTGGGGTGGGGGTGGAGCTGGTGGCAGGGGCGGGCGCTGGGGGAGGGGGGCTGGCAGGGGTTAGGGCACACACAAAAAAACCCCTCCACACACACACACATACGCATGAACACACACGAGCTGATCTGGGGCCAGGGGGTTTTAATCGTTAATGGGAGGGGAGCGAGCTGGGTGGGTGGGGAGGGGGAGGGGGGAGTGGATAAGGGTGGGGCTGGTAGTGGCGGGGGAAGGGGGGGTGGGGTAGGGTTTGGGCGTGCGGTTTCCTGGATGTTTTTTTTTCTTATATATGTATATATATATATATATATATATATATATATATATATATATATATATATATATATATATATATATTGCTGGAAAAAATCCCTGTTTTTTCTATAAACTAGTTGTGCCCACGTGCGTTGCACGTGTGGCCGTTTTAAGATATTAATCTTTCACTGTAAATCTGTGAAGGACAAAGTAATAAAAATACTTGCAACATATTATGTAGGATCTGTGAAGAGGGTGGGTCCCCGATCTCGATTAAAAACATTTAATTTCCTTTTTGAATACAACTCAAGAGATGCGGAAGCGTTATAAAGGTGATGGTTCAACAATTCCAAAATTTAATTAACATAAACAAAAGTGAATAATTAATGAAACACACCAAATTTATTATTACTCACTTAAACCGGTTAAGTCCAATTAATTAGATCCAAGTCCTAGAATTTGCCTAAGTCATAATTTTCAATTATCCAAAGTTAGGCGAAACCAATTTTAGTACGAGACTTGAATTAAACAATTTTTACCCAATATTTAAATATAGTCCAATTGAAAATTAGTGTGATAAATAAACCGAATTTTATCTTGAAATTATCCTAAGCATGGATTCTAAAGTATTGTGCAAGATAAGATAAACAATACCACACTACGCCGCGATGTACGAGGAAAAACCCAAGACGGGAAACAACCTCGGACGGCCCTAGCCACAAGTCCACTAGATACGGAATTACAATTACAAGACAGATTGACTTACAAACGACTGACTCGATCCCTCTCAAGGCTCGACGCTTCTTCTCGTAGACACCTCTTCCTAGCGGACAACCTCGGAACACCACCGCGGTTTCAGAATCCACCGATGGGACTGTATATGGTCACCGTCACCCTAGCATGGAGCCTTTCTCCGTGTGGGTAGAATCACAACAAAAAGTCTTCTTCTTTGATGGATGTAGAAGCAAACCAAAACTTCTCTTCTTGAATTCGGTAGAGATAAACCGGTGCCAAAACTCCAAGTAAAGATATGTATATAGAATTTGGATAAACAACTATTGGGTGTAAACACTAGAGTGTGTAGGATTTTTCGTTAAAGAATTACACTCAAAACTTGATCTTTTTCCTTAAACAAATTTTCTATCAAAACACTCTCTAGGAGTTTGTATGGTATGAAAAAGATGCCCCTTCAAAAATGATTCCCGTCCTTAATAAAGCCTTAAAAAATCAGTTAAGAAACAAGTGGGGAAATGGGGTGAAAACTGCCAAAAACTGCTCAAAACTGTTCCCGCCTGGCGTCTCGTTCGAACGAACTTGACTCTCGTTCGAACGAGACTTCTAACGAGCGACCAGCCTGGGCTCGTTAGAAACTCGTTAGATATTTCGTTAGAACGACCAATCTCGTTCGAACGACATATCGAACGACTGACCAGATTAGGGTTCGTTGGCAGTCTCGTTCGAACGAAAAACTCGTTAGAACGAAAAAACTCGTTCGAACGACATATCGAACGACTGACCAATTTAGGTTCGTTGGCAGTCTCGTTCGAACGAAACCTCGTTAGAATGAAAAACTCGTTCGAACGAGATTTCGAACGACTTCCAGAAATTTTTCTAAAATTCTATTTTGGCCCAGAAACTTTTATATACTTCAAATTAAAGTTCCAATTAAATTATTCTGAAAGTAAAACATGGTTTTTATTAAACCTAACACCCAATAAATATTGTTCCAAGCTCCTATATAAATATAATTACATTCATACCTTGGGAGCATGGAAACTTAGATGATGACGTAGAAACGAGGCACGTAAACCGGCATTTTGATGAAGCTTTATATTCTTTGCCGCTACGTCTTCAACACACACTTCATAGGCTTAAGAGAATTACAATAAATCACTAACCTATGAATAAATGTTTTTGTCCGGAATTGAGCCAAAACTATATATGGACTCAATTGGAAATTTGTGTCCTTACAAATCTCCCTCTTTGGCTATTCCGGGACAAAAACCAAACAAAAATCCTAAAGGGCCGTCAAGCTCTACTAGACTCAAAACATAACCCGCCCAAACTTGACTCAACCCAAGGATCAAACGCTTTGCCATAGAAAGATGCCGCTTTAGAATAATTCCTGCACACTTAAGCAAACTCATCAAATGCATAGGGAATATCAAAATATTAAATGCAATTAATTCATTACTCCCTAAATTAATTCTCCTCTTTATCAAGACACATGACCTACTTAGAAAGACGTCTCCCCCTAAGATAAATCTCCCCCAAACTAAGATACGAAAATAATAGGATTAGATACCATTTCTCCCCCTATCATCATTCTCCCCCTTTTTGTTCGGGAATAGGCAAAGGATAAAGAACTAATAAACAGCATGTGGAAGCTTAAAGTGAAAAGACATGAAAGCATATGGACAATAAAAGCAAGGCAAAGACAAAGAAATATCATATATATAGATACTAAAAATATACCAATAGAGCACTTGCATATATATATAGATATAAACACACACATGACACAAAATACAATAAGTTTGCACACTCGTATGGCAAAAATGTGTCATATGGAAACGGAAGTGTAGGGGTGTGTACTAGCAACAATTAAATTTAGACCCAAACACTTAAGAAACGTTCACGGAGTTCTCATTTGATTGCAAACTTCATCACAGTTAAATATAACCTCATGTGACAATATAAAGATTGAACTCAATGAACAAACATACACAATGCATACAAGCCTAGCATGATGATGATTCTACAAACCAAATAGAGTCATGACATTAAGACAACTAGGATAAACGGACATTGTGCAAACCGTTGATATACCATCCAATTCTCCCTCAATGAGCATATATATTCTTTTGTTTTTGAATGAATATATCAAACAAACATAGGCCTTGGCAATTGCTTTCTATTTAATGCCAAATATTCTGTTTTAGGCCTTTGGATCACGCATTTCTTTTAGATCCAATCAACGGTGGCTTACTATCGCAAAGGATTTAATTCATCCTTTCGGAGCCCTTCCCCGTGCATATATTAATTTATCATGTTTTCATTTTTCACACAAAGCTCACATGCAACGGATTTTGACATGCACTAGTCCTCCTAGGTCATAGATATGTAGATGACTAGATTGATAGGAGAACACCTCAAAAAGCTCAAATATAACATGTGACATTAAGATTTCAAAAGAGCTTGTGCATGTGTGAAAAGAGGCATATAAAAATAGAATCCATTTAAACAACACAAAATCCAACTACTCCATATAAAACATGGTAAAGAACATTTTAAGGATTGAAAATCTAAACCAAAAGTTCTAGCCACGTGGGAGCGTAAATGATGGGATTCAAACACAAATATATGCCACATAAAGTGTGTCAAACAAAAATACACACAAAACAAAATCTTTTTGAGTTTTTAACATTTTTAACCAAAAATAAAGATATATACTCAAAAGATTAAACAAAAATCATTTGTATTTTTCATTAAGCTTAAATGAAATAATAAAACACAAATGATAAACAAACATCTTTTTATATTTTTAATTAATTCAAACACAAAATTTAATACAAAAAGATAAACAAGTCATAATTTCTAGCATGTGATATGAAATAAGGCAATGACTAGAAAATGACTAAACAAGCATACATTTAGCATATGAATATAGCATGAAGTACAAATGCTAAAGTATGCAAACACTAACACATTTATCCATTAGATTTAGCAAGGGAGGAAGCATGTGAAAGTAAATGAAAATCAAAATCCCTATTTTGTAAGACAACCAAGTCGGATTTCCTAACCCAAATTAATGAGGAATGACTATCTTGGGGTGTAGGAACGTTAACTACCGTGGTTACTTTACTATGGGGTTTTCTAGGAATTCGTTTAAGATCTAAACAAAATTTCCTAAGATGACCTTGACGACCACAATGTGTACAAGTGAGAACATGTCGAAAATATTTACTTAAGGAGTGATCTTTAAAAGTATTCTTAGTTGATTCTCCTAAAACATTGGTTTGGGCATTATGAGTAAATTCATTAAAAGGATTGAAGCGTAAACCACAAGTGTCATTTTTAATTTGGACCGTTCCTAACATTTTATCTAGTTTTTCCGAACGACATTCCAAATCAAATTTGACATTACTAGAGTCTTTTAATTTATTTTGTAATTCTAAAATGTTAGACTCTAATAAAACATTTCGCTCTTCAAAAGCAAGAAGCTCCTTTTTCAAGGATTCCATTAAACCCCTAAGGCTATCTCTCTCGCCTTCTACATATTCAAGCTTCTCTTGAAGAGTCCTCTTATGTGTCCTAAGGTCTTCTATTAAAGAATTTTCATCACCGACCTTGACACTCTCTCTTAAACTAGCTTCTAACTTCAAATTAGATATTTTCAATTTAATAGATTCCGTATATAGTTCTTGAAAAGCATTTTGAAGTTCACTCATATCAACTTCATCTTCATTTTCACTCTCTCTTTCTTCTTCACTCTCACTATCATAAAAAATAAGAGAATCATGTACAACGACCTTGGAAGTGGCATGTGCTATCGTTTCATCAATCGATGAGTTCTCACTATCACTCACATGACTAGCCATAAAAGCTACAAAATTTTTCTTAGTGGGGGAATCGGGCTTTTCTTCCTTATCACTATCACTAAGGGTTGCATTATATGCAGTGGGTCGTTTACCCTCTTTCCTTAGTTTAGTGGGGCACTCATAAGCTCGATGGCCATAACCTTCACAACCAAAACACTTGTTAGACTCGTCCCTATCTAAATTGTCATTACTAGGTTTAGGGATCCTCTCGGCTTTAGAAATCTTCTCGCTTTTATCATGTTTAGAAGTATCAAATTTCTTAAAATCATTTTTAAATTTATCTTTGTTAAATTTAAGAAATTTTCTAAATTTGCGAGCAAACAAAGCCATATCTTCCGAGTCACTATCACTCTCGCTCTCTACTACTTGTTTGACCTCTTTTCGGGCTTTTAAAGCAACGCCCTTTTCGATTTTCTTTTCAGTTTTAGAGGGAAACATATCTAGTTCATAGGTTTGTAAATCACCTACAAGCTCTTCTAATTTCGTAGAGGCCAAAGTGGGTAAAGAATTTAAAACGGTCACCTTTGGAATAAATCTATCGGGTAGGGACCTTAAAATTTTCTTTACAACACGGTCGTCAGGTATTTTCTCTCCCAAGTTAAAAGATGAATTAACAATATCAGAAAGTCTAGCATAAAATTTATCAAAAGTTTCTAATTCATCCATTTTGATCGTTTCAAATTGAGTGGTGAGGTTTTGGAGTTTTGAAGCTTTAACGACACTAGTTCCTTCATGAGTTAATTGTAAAATGTCCCAAGCTTCTTTAGCGGTTTCACACATCATAATACGTCGGAATTCATCCGGTGCGACAGCGCTAAATAAGGCATTTAAACCACGGGAATTAAAGTTAGCAAGTTTAAACTCATTTTCAGTCCATCTATCGGCGGGTTTGATAACACGTTCATTTTCAACTAAGTAAGTTGGTGGGGAGTACCCGGTAACAACAGACATCCAAACTCTCTCGTCGATAGATTTTAGTGCCGATCTCATACGCGCTTTCCAATACGCGTAGTTTGAACCATCGAAAATAGGAAATTTTGAAAATGGGGAAAAATCCATTTTAGCCAAAAATTTAAAAGATCTTAACGAAATAATTTATCGTTTTTGGCTCTGATACCAATTTGAAGAGGGTGGGTCCCCGATCTCGATTAAAAACATTTAATTTCCTTTTTGAATACAACTCAAGAGATGCGGAAGCGTTATAAAGGTGATGGTTCAACAATTCCAAAATTTAATTAACATAAACAAAAGTGAATAATTAATGAAACACACCAAATTTATTATTACTCACTTAAACCTGTTAAGTCCAATTAATTAGATCCAAGTCCTAGAATTTGCCTAAGTCACAATTTTCAATTATCCAAAGTTAGGCGAAACCAATTTTAGTACGAGACTTGAATTAAACAATTTTTACCCAATATTTAAATATAGTCCAATTGAAAATTAGTGTGATAAATAAACCGAATTTTATCTTGAAATTATCCTAAGCATGGATTCTAAAGTATTGTGCAAGATAAGATAAACAATACCACACTACGCCGCGATGTACGAGGAAAAACCCAAGACGGGAAACAACCTCGGACGGCCCTAGCCACAAGTCCACTAGATACGGAATTACAATTACAAGACAGATAGACTTACAAACGACTGACTCGATCCCTCTCAAGGCTCGACGCTTCTTCTCGTAGACACCTCTTCCTAGCGGACAACCTCGGAACACCACCGCGGTCTCGGAATCCATCGATGGGACTGTATATGGTCACCGTCACCCTAGCATGGAGCCTTTCTCCGTGTGGGTAGAATCACAATAAAAAGTCTTCTTCTTTGATGGATGTAGAAGCAAACCAAAACTTCTCTTCTTGAACTCGGTAGAGATAAACCGGTGCCAAAACTCCAAGTAAAGATATGTATATAGAACTTGGATAAACAACTATTGGGTGTAAACACTAGAGTGTGTAGGATTTTTCGTTAAAGAATTACACTCAAAACTTGATCTTTTTCCTTAAACAAATTTTCTATCAAAACACTCTCTAGGAGTTTGTATGGTATGAAAAAGATGCCCCTTCAAAAATGATTCCCGTCCTTAATAAAGCCTTAAAAAATCAGTTAAGAAACAAGTGGGGAAATGGGGTGAAAACTGCCAAAAACTGCTCAAAACTGTTCCCGCCTGGCGTCTCGTTCGAAAGAACTTGACTCTCGTTTGAACGAGACTTCTAACGAGCGACCAGTCTGGGCTCGTTAGAAACTCGTTAGATATTTTGTTAGAACGACCAATCTCGTTCGAACGACATATCGAACGACTGACCAGATTAGGGTTCGTTGGCAGTCTCGTTCGAACGAAAAACTCGTTAGAACGAAAAAACTCGTTCGAACGACTGACCAGTTTAGGTTCGTTGGCAGTCTCGTTCGAACGAAACCTCGTTAGAATGAAAAACTCGTTCGAACGAGATTTCGAACGACTTCCAGAAATTTTTCTAAAATTCTATTTTAGCCCAGAAACTTTATATACTTCAAATTAAAGTTCCAATTAAATTATTCTGAAAGTAAAACATGGTTTTTATTAAACCTAACACCCAATAAATATTGTTCCAAGCTCCTATATAAATATAATTACATTCATACCTTGGGAGCATGGAACCTTAGATGATGACGCAGAAACGAGGCACGTAAACCGGCATTTTGATGAAGCTTTATATTCTTTGCCGCTACGTCTTCAACACACACTTCATAGGCTTAAGAGAATTACAATAAATCACTAACCTATGAATAAATGTTTTTGTCCGGAATTGAGCCAAAACTATATATGGACTCAATTGGAAATTTGTGTCCTTACAATCTGTTTTGTTAGAATATAACATAAAGTACCTAGTACGAAGCATCAATCATTACCCAAAAAACGAAACCTCCATTCAACTGTAAACTATACAAGATATTCCTGTGAATACTCTAAATCTATCATAAACGAACTCAGAACTTCCTAATCAAAAGCAGGAAGAAATACACACAAACATGTATATATATATAATCCGAATAAATATATCACAATGAAATTAGCATTAAATGATTTATAGGGAAATATCATTAAAAAAAAGTTAAAAAAAGCTTCAGCAAGCAAATTCCAAATCGCAGTTATTGAAAGATGACATTTGATAAAAACAGTGTGTAATTCTAAAAACTGAAAATTTAATGCTTAAATATGTTGCTTTTGACGTTTGTAAGAATTCAAAGGTTCTTCTTCCTCTTCAACTTTATGAGTGGTGAACATGGATGACATTATCCGGAGAACCTTTGTACAACATTCGTGTTCCGTTACATAATCCAATTGTTGGATTTATATTGCGTAGAAGAATGATTGGACAATTATGTTTAAGTTTCAATGCGTGTGGTGGCAATCCATTCGGCATCAAAGAATTTAAAAATTCTTCTCGGTAATAGTTATGTGTGTCATCCACAGCTTCATCAATGCTATTTAATGTCTTCAATTATCCGAGGAACATATCAATCATCATATCGTTGAGTGAGTCTACATGCTCGTTTGTTGTTGCAAGAATTGCTCGATCTATCAAGAAGTGTGGCGAGTTGACATTTATATTTAATGATGGGAAGATAACGTCAATGAGAGACTGTTCGGGGCCCTCATCATGTGTTGATGCTTCCGTCCCATTGCCAATCCTTAGAAGAAAATCGCTAAGTGAGGAATTGATACCCAAATATTTAATTACTTAATCATCATTATGAAGTTAAAGAGGGCATTAGTTCTTTTTAGTCATTACATTCACATAATATGATGGATGGATTATCAGTCTTAACATATCAATACAACAACTTTCAAAGATAAATTACGTGAGACAGATAAACTGCATGCATGTTCATTGAATAGAAATTACAAAATAACAAAGAGAATCCATCTAGTTAATAAGTATGGCCAAACCTAAGTTTTCAAGAAATTAAAACAATTTACTCAACAATAAGATGAATTGAAAACAACAATTGTAAATTAATTTTTAAAAATTAAAAAAAATTATGGTACTTGAATAAGTGCAATGTATTCCATAAGTATCCATAAACCATGAACTAAATAGGTGACACTCAGTTTTAAATATTGAGAGCATGGAAGAACAAACTGAAATTCTTTGAATAATATGTATCTAAAGATGCTAAAGATACAGTTT
Source organism: Sambucus nigra (assembly GCA_949130495.1). Classification (NCBI taxonomy): domain Eukaryota; kingdom Viridiplantae; phylum Streptophyta; class Magnoliopsida; order Dipsacales; family Adoxaceae; genus Sambucus; species Sambucus nigra. Next base: position 628,792,515 of record OX422213.1, on the reverse strand, counting down.
AGAGTGTGTGTTTGAGTTGACAAAGATAATTCAACCAAGGCATGTAATTGAAGCTTCAGTAAGGTAATTTGGACTCATTTTTCTAACTTATTTGGTTGTTCATGGAAGTTATATTTTTCTTAGTAGGGGAATTACAACCTGAACCAACGTAAGACTTGATAAGAAGAATATATGTATGTAGAGAGACAAAATGAATACATTGAACCATACAGTGTGAAAAAATTCCAACACAGCGGAAATTGGAATTAAATTAGATTATAAAAACACTAACAATCAAAAGATTTGAGATTTTGAATTCTCAAACCAAAAAATTTAACATCATGGTATCTATTTTAAATAAATAGAAAACTAAAAATATTCCTTTTATTCCTCTTCATTGAAGATTTTACCTAAACATGTTATGTGTAATCTAAAAGCGAACATTAAACTTAAACAAAGAGTAACAGTAGCTACTTAAGAAATATTATTACTTTATAACACAACTATATACCAAATTACAAATTAATTATGGAGTTAAGTGTATATCAAACAGGAAGCATGTAGGAGTTTGTGTTTGGTACATTTGATCAAACATAGCATACACACATGATATATATAACATAAACCTAAGACATATACAACAAGATAGTAAGAAGAGCGAACTGAACATCATTATCAATCGAATAATCACAATAAAAATTTCAATTGAAATTAGTTTAAAGCATATGATACGTTAATACCTCCAGCAGAAATAACTCACAATCAATCCTCAAAATTTTCTCCTCGACAAACCACAATGAGACATTTATAATCCCTATAACTACAACAGAGGTACAACAAAAACTCTGATAAAAATACATCTTTCGAGTGGTTGAGACGATTTATGTGGCTCATCAAATGGGTAAAAACTAAGGGGATGTTAATATTGAGTATAAAATTTGTTCGTACTTTTTAGATCTAGGAAAGACAATTTTCTCAGGCTTAATAATGACTGTAGAATTAAGGATTTGTTACCCAACAAAATCCTCTAGAGATTCGAAAATAAACCAATCTTTTGTTGAATTGGCCCTCTAACCCCACAAAGTTATAGGTAAATTTTGGCAGTTTGAAATTCCCTTAGGTTATTATCCTCTGAAATCATTTTTCGACGGGTCCAGAGTTTGTCAAGTGTAATTTTTTGTGAGTGACACTATGCTACCTAATCTGTTCTCCGATTTCCAAAACTCTTTCAGCTTCTCAAATTCAAACCCTAAATCTACACTCAATTTGTTAGCACTCAGATCAACATACTGAATATTAGAGCATACATCAAGGAAATTTCCTATCTCACCAGTTAAATTATTACTCCAAATATTCACAACAACCAATTTGTCACAAATTCTAGGAAAATGCATTGAATTCCACCATGAATTATATTATGTGAAAGATGATAAGATCAATAGTAAACCAACTTAGAAGACAACACATTATTATATTATCCATCCACTAAGGCTGATTTCGCCGAAAGAATCCTATTTTTCTCGCTAAAATTCTAGTTATAGCAGCAGCTACTGTTCTTGCTTAGTCATTCATCCGTGCTTACTCCTCTGTGCTAGCCAACTGATAGGTATTCGTAAGCAACAGCAACAACTGCTGTTGTTGTCAGCCTGTCATGAATGTGGGTGATATCGACTGATGACTATATCCTATTTAGGACTCGAAGGCCTTCGTTGTATAACTAAATTCGCGTGTGGGACTTTGTCTTCGGATGCTTTTTCTGTTTGACCACGGCCGTAGAGTGGTACTAAGGTTTATTCTGTAATTTCAGTCTTGCACACAGGGCATTGAGGTTGTTGGTGATCTTGCATTTCAGCGGATACACTTGGATAATGAATCCATTTGTAAATACAGGGCAACAATAGAGGTGGTTAGAGGGTCTTGAACTATGTCTAGGCAGATGTTACAGTCGAAACCACCGGTCACATTATTTTTCGTTAAGTTGGTAGATTATTTTCTAACGCTTTCGACTTGATATTGGTCTACTTTTCTACCGTACCAAAGAAATAGGATTCTCATCATTGACTTTATTAATTGGGTACCTAACCACTTGTCTCTTTTTCTTACTACCATAAAAAAATAAAATGTTATGCACCATTTTTATAACTTACCAATCAGATGTACCCTACATTAATCACGTGGGGAAAAAATCTTCTCTCTGATGTAGGCGAAAGACGATAGTATTTTGCCAAGTGCTAAATTTTCAGGACTAAATAAATGGGACAATATGTGTCACCATCTTCATTATACTCAACAATTTAGGTCGCACCCTATAAAACCAGTGTCAACCCCATCCCCATTCTCTCTATATACGTATCCATCTAGTCTCCCATATATATGAATCCAACAATTATGACATAATGAAAATAGTTTAAAAATTTTAGGTTAAAAAAACATATATTCGGCTAATATAAAAATAAATTATGTGTCAATACGTAAGTTTGTGCGTGAATGCCATTTTAAACTTAGTGGTCCCAAAATTTCACTCACTGAGTACCCAATCGCTCCAAAAAAGCCCACTAAATAATGAATCATCAGAGTCTTTGATTATTTTGGTTCATAGGTTGTTTCATTTATCATGATATCAGAAAGTTTAACATGTATATTGCAATGACGTAATTTTATTTATCCAAACAATTATATCCTTCATTATTTTATAAAAAATTGGGTGTCTACTTGGTTCTACTCTATAATTTGTTATACACGCATAGTTTGTAAATACATCCCTTTTACAGAACTATATCACCTGCATTTCTTTCAGTATTAGGTACCATGTATGTATAAATTTGTATTTTATAATTCGCAAATCGGATACCCAAAATAGAAAACGGAGATAGAAATGTTAAAAAAGACATAGATGAATATTATCAAACACATGATATGAAATAGATTTCATTCATGATAACAAAGTTTAATTGTTCGACACTCATAAAACAATAATACATAATTGGATCAAAGCATACACTCTAACCATATATATAATCATTTATTTATTTTACAAAAAAGTATTTGAGATTAGAAAATTATTAGGCAAACGTATGAATGACTATCATCACGGTTATGACGGACCATACTTTTTCATTTTTGTCAACATAAAAGAATCTTATATAGATCAGTTTCTAAATGATAAGTAAAATAGCAATGATACATTAATCAATTGCAATTACCTCGTAAACCAAAGTGAGATTCCTTCACTATAAGATGGACAATCCAAGCTTTGACCAAAAATATTGACAATATCCTAAAAAGTTTCAAAGAAAATATATGACCATTTCGAATATAAATTATAGGAAATATTTTTAATGTGGTATTAACGTTTATAGCTAACCACGCTCCAAAAAATCTTGAAACACTCCAAATACTTTTTGAAAGATAAACTTGCCCTTTGCTCTAAAGATTAAATAAGTACTTTTTTATTTGTTAATTTTTTTTCAATAAAGAATAGTATTTTAAATTATTTTTTAAATATTTTTTATTTTTTAAAATTAAAAAATAACTGTTTTTTATCAAAATTGTTATGATAGTTTTAAAAACTTTTTTTTTTATTTAAAAAGCTGTTATGATAGTTTTAGAAAAGTTTTTTTTTAAGATAGATTTAAAAAATATTTTTTACATAGACTTAGGAAAAAAATTAACAAATTAAAAACCTGTTCTTTATATTGAAAACTGTTTTTTATATTGAAAACTGTTTTTTATATTTTTTAAGTAACACGATCACGACTAGGGCTGGTTTTCGATCGTTTTGGTCGGTAAATGGACCATACCAATACCATACCAACATTGAAATCATTAAACCAAAATTACCAGTTTTACTAGTCGGTACACCAACCCATAAACCAAAACCAAACCACGGGGTACATCGGTAAAATCGATTTTTTGCGGTAAAATTGGTTTTTCGAAAAATACGGTAATTTCGGTAAATTTCTTTTTGCGGTAATTTTGTTATTACTCGGTACATAATCAAGACATAACAAAAAATATTATCAAGTAACGAATGGTTGGACAACATTATCAAGACATAACAACATTGAACAAATTTACATAAATGGCAGGCATTTTCCAAAATATCCTTCTAAACTATCCAAAGGCGGTAATATTGAGCATAACAAACAAATTCTGTAAACATTATTAGAACTGACCTTTGTACTAAAAGGACAAACAGGAAATTAATATCCAAAATATCGTGTCCCTAATCACAAACAAAAAAAAACAAAATCAAGCTCCATGACAACTATGAATCAACAAACGAAATAAACAAAAATTGAGTGAACTAACTTGAAGCTGAGCTTCAAGCTCCTCACGCTCGTGACCAGTGGAAATAGGCATTACATCCTCAACTCTCTTGTTTGAAACAACATTTCTTGCCATAATAAATATCAATATATGTATGATTTCGGAGATCTGAGAAAAAAATAGATTACCTATGCGAAACTGAAGTGGCGAGAGATGAGATTGACGGGTGATGGAGAAGAGATTTTGGAAACAGATCTAGATCGAAGACAAGGTGATTAGAGAGTGTTCTCCACATGGTTATTAGAATTTAGGGTTTTGTGTTCTTCCAAGGTCTACCCCTATTTCTTTGTTTAAGGCCGGAGATAGAGAGAGAGAGAGGAGAGGAAGAAGAAGAGATGGTGAGGAGGTCGGCCATAGAGAGAGAGAGAGAAGAAGAAGAAGAAGAAGAAGAAGAAGAAGAAGAGATGCTTAGGGTTGGGACTTTTGTGGGTAAAATAAAAGCGTGCACGTGTGTATATTTTGTGGATAATTTTTTTTTGTGTATATTATCCGTGTGATATTAACGCCAACTAAGATAATTAAACATTGGCCCACTTTACTTTTATTTCTTGCAATATTAAGCCTAATAGTTTATTATAAATTATAAAAACTATGCCTAAAATAATTTCGTAAATCGGTACAGTCGGTAAATCGATTTTTAAAATGTTAAAACCAAAATCAACCATAAAAAAATCGGTAATTTTGGTTTCGGTAGTTTCGGTTTCGGTAAATAAAAAACATAAACCATTACCACTAATTTTCGGTACAAAACGGTACGGTACGGATTTTTACCGTACCGCGAACACCCCTAATCACGACACAAATAAAATGCGACGTGACATGGAGTCGTATTTTTTTTATACCGGTGGCGAGGACCATTATTTATTATTTCAAAAATAATCTTTTTACTATTTAAAAAAATGGTCCGCGCCAGCGGTACGCATAGGCGAGGACCATTTTTTTAGTATCTTGGTACGCACCAGCGGTATGTATAAGAGGTATTATAAAACATTTAAAATAAAATGAACAAAAGAAAATAGTTTTAAACAATTTTTTAAGAGCCTAAAGATTTTATTTTAAAAAAATTGTTTTAAGTAAAATCCAAGCATGGGAGTGTTTTAAGAAAACTGTTACAAAAATTCTAATAGTTACAAAAATTCTAATAATTATAAAAATTGTTTTATAAAAATAAAAAGTCAGTAGTTCCAAAATAGTAACTATTAGAATCTTAATTTTTTTTTAAATAAAATCTTTAGGCACTTAAAAAATTGTTTCAAACTGTTAATTTTGTACATTTTATTTAAAATATATATATTTTTTGGTAGAAAACAGGAAATAACAAACAACAAGCAGACTCAACTGCAATTCATAGCATTACACACATAAGAAGTCCTCCTCCGCGATTTCGCTTTCCATCATCTGGAGCAAAATCTCGGGCGCCTGGTCAAATTCCACATAAGTAGTGTCCAGTCCTCTCGCAACTTTCACCATGCAGTCAGCCGTGAGGTTGCTAGCTCTTGGAATATGAATGATTTTTGCCTTTAGGTCTCTAACCAAATCTTTGCAGTCTTGAATTATGTTAGCTAGCGGGTGGTTCTGGGCAGCCTCTTGATTGATGAGGTTGATTGCTTCCAAACAATCATTTTTCAAGCACACTCTTTTCCATTTCTTTCTGGTGGCTATGTTCAGTCCATGAAATATTCCCTCTAGTTCCGCCCATAGTGGGCTAGCAGTACCTTGAAGCTTCCCCGCAAATCCCACTATCCATTCTCCATCATGATTTCTAACCACCCCCCCAAACGATCCCATGCCGCTACCATGTTCAAATCCTCCGTCAGTATGTATGATGAAGTATCCTGCAATAGAAATTTGATCATTAATGAGGAGCAAATTGTTTTCTCCACAAACTTTTGCGCATTTGCTATGTTGAGCTTCAAAAAGGTAGTTTGAGAAAATTATAGCAGAGTGGGCAACAGTTTGTGGGGAATCATTTACCTTCTTAAATATGAAGTTGTTTCTGGATTTCCAAATGTGCCATAGAGTAATAATAAAACTTTTGTACCTTTCATCATTTGGTTTGCCCCAGATATTTTGGACAATCCAATCATTGATACTACTAGTAGTGTTACTATCAATGGATTGATTAAAACCAAGAGTGCTCCAAATCTCCCTAGCATGGCCGCATTCCTTGAAGAGATGAATGTTATCTTCAAGGACCCCACACCTTGGGCAGTCACCAACATTCGTAAGTCCTCTTCTCATGCGTTGCTCATTTGTAAGGAGCCTACCATGGAGAAGAAGCCACAAAAATGTGCTAACTTTGGGTGGTAAACTGAGTTTCCACAATTTTTTCCACATCTCCCCCGTCCTGGGTTCATCATTGCCATCAATAAGACATTGATAGCAGGATCTATTAGAGAATTTACCATTTTTACTTGGATTCCAAGAAGGTTTGTCTTCACGCATACAAGTGCAAGGGAGAGGAATGTTAACAATTTTCATTCTAGTGTTTAAATTGAAAAAATAGTCAATAACATCAACATCCCAATGACCGTTCTTATCAATTAAAGTGTCAACATTAGTATCTATCAAGTTCCCATTTTGTTCATCAGCATTTAGGATTTTCTCTCCCACCCACCAGTCTTGGTAGATATTAATGCTTTTTCCATTTCCAATATTCCATTTGACATTTTTGGTTAGCGTTTCACGGCATTTTAGTATACCTCTCCAAATGTGGGAAGAGACATTTCTTTTTTTCCATAGTCTAGGGTTTTGGTTAATTTTGTATTTTTTCTTCAAAACATCTGCCCAGATGGACTTATCATCATTCACAAGTTTCCATCCCAGTTTAGTAATAGAGGTGTGGTTATTAATGCTACATTTTCTCAACCCCAAGCTCCCAAGACTTTTGGGTTTACAGACTTTATCCCATTTAACCAAGTGTATCTTTTTCATATTATTGTTGTCATTTCCCCCCCCTCCCCAAAGAAAATTTCTATTGAGTCTATCAATTACATTACAAACTTTAACAGGGAGCATCACCATTTGCATATTATAGTTTCGGATGGTGGAGGTCACAGCCTGGATCAGAGTTTTTCTTCCAGCCAGTGAAAGGAATTTTGCTTTCCATCCCGTCAGTCTTTTTTGGACTTTTTCAATGATATCCTTAAAATGAGAATCATTCATTCTCTTGTGTATAAGTCTATTGCTTAGGTAAATTCCCAGATCATTTGTTAGGCTCATACCAAACTTATGGCTTTTCTCCAATGCATCCCTTTTTGGGATATTGGGCGAGGCAAACACTTTAGATTTGGAGTAATTTATTTTTTGACCCGAGTTATGACAGAATTCCTCAAGGGTATCTATAATCGCTTCACAGGAGGTGTTATCATTTTTAGTGAATAATATAAGATCATCAGCAAAAAATAGATGGGTGATGGTGGGCCCATTAGGAGACGCTTTTATTCCTTTCCATTTATTAAGGTTAACTTTCTCAAGTATCATAGCCGATAAATATTCCATACACATCACAAATAAATAAGGGGACAAGGGGTCACCTTGACGAAGGCCTCTAGAGGGGCTAAAACTAGGGAGGGGGGTTCCATTCCATAGGATAGAGGTAGTAGTATTCTTAACACAACTCATAATAAGTTTACACAACCTAATGTCCACATTAAACCATTTAATAACTTTCTCTAAAAACTCCCAATCCACCCTATCATAAGCTTTCTCAAGGTCAATTTTCAAAATAAAACCCCCACTTTTACCTTTAAAGTTCATAAGGGTGTGGATAATTTCTTGGGTAACAATAATGTTATCCGACGCTTGTCTACCAGGGAGGAAACTAGCTTGTTGTGGACTAATATTACGACAAAGTATAGGTCTCAATCTATCCACAATGATTTTGGCCAGAATTTTATAAGATACATTGCAAAGGGTGATAGGTATAAATTGTGAGATATTTTTCGGATTCTCAGTTTTTGGGATAAGAGTTATGTAACTGTTGTTTAGTTCAGCAGGGAATCGGCTTTCATGAAAACATTTTTTGCAAAATTGGAATAGATTCATAGCTATGGTATTCCAAAAATGTTGATAAAAAAGTGGTTGGATCCCATCGGGACCAGGGGCTTTCAGAGCTTTCATACTATAAGTAGCTTTTCTAACTTCCCTCAAGGTTACGGGGGTAGTTAGAAAAATATTATCATCATCAATACATCTCATGATATCCAAGTTTCGAAATTGACTTTTAGTGTCTGGGTTAAACTCGGCTTTAAATAAATTATCGAAGTACTCATTTACATGTTTAGAAATAGTAACACTATTGACAATCCACTCCCCATTGATGTTGAGTTTGTTAATCCGATTTTTTCTACGTCTAATGATAGTAGACGTATGGAAAAACTTAGTGTTTCTATCTCCCTCATTTAGCCATTGTATTCTCGATTTCTGTTTCCATAGACTTTCTTCATGTTTTAGTAAAGTGTTAAATTCGTTTCGAAGATGATTCTCAAGTGTGTTGAGATTGTGGGAATACACATTTTCCTGGGCTTTTTGGATACCACTAAGGCGGCGAAGAATACGTTTTTTATTTTTAAATATGTTACCATAGGTAACTTTGTTCCATTTATTAATTTCTTTTGAGCATTGGTGTAGGTTGGTTATGAGATTATCCGACTTTTCCAATTTTTTTTAATAATGTCATTGAAATCATATCTTTCAAACCAACAAGCTAATAATCTAAAAGGTCTACTAGTAGCATGATTACGAGAAATACCTTCAAATCTGATTATAATAGGGCAGTGATCAGAAGCAGTTCTGGGGATGTTTTCAACTCCCGCTTCCGGGAATTTAAGACACCATTCAGCGTTCGCAAGGCCTCTGTCCAGTCTAATGAGGGTATTCGCCATCCCCTTTCTACTATTAGTCCATGTAAGTTTTGGTCCGGAGCAGCCCAAGTCTGTGAGTTTGCATTTGTTAATGTTATCTAGTAAACCCGTGTTTTTATTGTCGCTCGTTTGTTTTCCGAATCTTCTTTTCTCAGCATCACCAATGTGGTCATTGAAATCTCCCGCAACCAGCCAGGGGATATCAATATTTTCCGAGAACTCAAATAGGTTGTCCCATAGTTTTCTTCTCAATCGGGGGTGTGGGCTCGCATAAATCGCAGAAAAAATCCAATCACCGTAGTTCTGTTTTGTAGCCATTAAATGGATAGCTTGTTTAGTGATGGAGAGGGTCTCAAGTTTAATGGAAGAAGGGTTCCAAGTCACCCAAATAGCCCCAGCTCTACCCACCGGTTCAGAAACCTCTTTGTTGGTAAGACCAAGTTTATCAAAAAAATCAACCAAGCTGTCTATATGTATGTGGGTTTCAACAATAACCAAGATATCTGGTTTGTAGATGTTGATGAGTTCAGTGATAGTGGGTTTAAAAAGGGGTTTTCCCGCCCCTCTACAATTCCAAATAATCGCAACCATTGATGGAGATTGTTGGATGTAAGTGTTGACTTCTTCAATCGTTAGATTGCAACTGTTAGCAGTTTCCTGGTGCGCTTGCATATGGCTGTCTCTCTCCTCTAGTATTGCTGTGGTAGTCCGCTCCTTCCCCCACGATGTTTCCAGAGATGACCACTAGCTTGACTTTGGAGATTTTCCAGTTCACCTTGAATATCGCAGCTTCCTCTACATCCCCCATTAGGTTGACTATTTCCTCCCCTGATGTGAGATTCAGATTCTGGATCTGCACGTCTCCTAGCATGGCCAGTGGAAAAGGGAGGTCCATTATCAGAATGGTTTAAGGGAATAGGGTCTGGTGGGGGGGTATTTTGTGTTTTCGTGTTATTGGTAATTTTATCCGAGCCAAGATGGTTTGTGTTAAAATATGCCCCATCTTTTATTTGTACCCTACCAACAGTAAGACTATCATATTTAGGTGTCCTATTTCTGGAGCAGTCACCTACATGGCGTATGGCAACGTCAGTAGCGCTTTTTTCCTAGTCTTGTGTAGCCGCCGTTTGGTATACTCCAGCTTTATTAAAATGATTTTATTTTGTTAATCACTTGTTTGAATATTTTGTTGTCTCCTTATCCACACCAAGAGTTTTCCTTTTTGATATCTGGTCATGATTCACGCAACTGTAGTTGACTTTATTTGTTATCACTTCATTTGCTTTTCGTAGATTCTTATGGTAGCTGTTGTTGTGTCCCTCCACGTGTCCTCTCATATGGTGTGTTTTGAGAACTGCGTCTCCCTTACCCTGGCTGCTACCCATACCTGCCAGTGGCAGGTCTTTTCCATCACTATTTAGCACTGCAAACCTATTATTACCTTTTTCCAACGAGCCTTTATTTCCAGTTGGATTAACTTTGGTTTTTCCGGTAGTAACTCTCCTGTTACGTTGGACCAGCATCCAAGGTCCAAAACCTTCTTTTTCCTTTTCCACGTCAGCAGGGACAGTCCTCTCCCTAACCCCATTTGCATCATTTTGAATATATCCGTTATCGGGCACAACTGTATTAGCTGCTACAAGTTCACTGTTTTCAGATGAGTTTTCCGATGGTTTGAAATTTGGGACTGGGGTATTAAGTGGACAGTATTCTGTTTTATGACCAATTTTTTCCACATTTAAAACATATATATGGTAAAAACTCATATTCTACTCTATACTTTCTTCCATCCAGTTTGTACGACGGTATCAATGGTTTAGATAGATCAACTTCTACACAAATTCTAGCACATTTACCTCTAGTAGATGAAACTGAGTTGAAGTCTGTCTTTATGGGCCTACCAAGCTTTGATGCGACCAAAATAAAATCAACACGACATGGCACGACACACCTCAAAATCTTAATTTTACGTAAAATGAATATGACACATATGAAAGTGACATGGCATGACAGAAAATCCCTTTTTTTTACGAAATGTGAACATCGCTAACATGTCGTGTTGCATTTTAAGTGGGTTGTGTTAGTATTTGGTAAAAAAATGAGATTTCGTGTTGTGTCATATTACTTTTATAGGTGAAAATAAGATTTTGAGGCGTGTCGTGTCATTTTTATTTTGGTTGGGTTCATGTTTGGTTAAAAAAATAACATATATTGTGGCGTGACACTTTTACTTGGGTCGTGTTCGTGTTTTGTAAAAAAATAATATTTCATGTTGTGTCGTGTCACTTTTATTAGGATCGTGTTTATATTTGGTTAAAAAAAAATGTCGTGTCGTGTTGTGTCGAGTTGCTTTTATTTGAGTCGTGTTTGGTTATAAAAAACAATTTTCAATTTAAAAAACAGTTTTTTATTTGTTCATTTTTTTTTTCAATTTTATGTAAAAAACATTTTTTTTAAATATATCTTAAAAAAACTTCTATAAAAGTATCATAACAATTTTTTAAATAAAAATGGGTTTTTAAAATTATCATAATAGTTTTTTTAATAGTTTTTATAAAAACACAGTTATTTTTTAATTTAAAAAAATAAAAAAATGTTTTAGAAAACAGTTTAAAATACTGTTTTTTATTGAAAAAAATTAACAAAAAAAAAAATATTTGTTTGATCTTTAGAGCAAAGGTCAAGTTTGTCGTTTAATAAGTAATTGGAGTGTTTTAAGAAATTTTAAAATCTTTAAGAAATAAACATGAATACAAATATGTCCAACTAGGAAATACATATGAATGCATAAAAAAATAATAATCTAATAAGGTGTGAACTTGGTAATTCCTTAACTTAAAAAATATATGTAATTTTTCTAAAATTAACATTGAATTTAGAATTATTATAAAACATGAATAGAACAACAATAAAATTAAAAATACAAAATTTGAGCACAAAATAGCGACAACATTCATGAATGAGATAGATATAATTACAAAAATTATGCATTTGCTTTCAAATTAACAAATGCATACTTTTGATGTCAAGTGAAAAAAGAGTAAAAAATTAGAGAGAAAATTAGGAGTATTGACCTTGTTTTTTGGACAAGAAACAACAGCAACGAAGAAACTATGTAATATGAATCTGATGGGTAGATGAAGGAACTTGGGCAGCTGACTTTTAATTTCTAGGGTTTCAAGATCAATATATTTCGAAGTTTCGTTAGATGAATGTATTAGGAGAGAGAACGTATCAAGTTAAGATTCATGGAATGATTTTAATTTAATGAATGTGTAAGACTAATATTAAGGGTATGATAGGAAATGTTAATTTAATGAGAGTAGTTTAGTACTTTGAGATTTGAAGAGGAACTTCCTTCTTTTTAAGTAGTAGAGATAGAGATATTAGCAATTTCTGTTGTTTTTTAAAAAAAATCATGTCCTTTATATTTACATATTTTGGTATTTTTGGGATTTTTCAGAATTTTTAAGTATACATTCGTTTATGGTATTTCATATTTTCTGAATTTTTAAATATAAACTCATATTTTTAAAATTTATTCAAAGTGTTTTTTTCTACTTTAAAAATAGGTTTTGGTATTTTCGGAATTTTTTCCAAGGTTTAAATAGTTTTTGGTATTTTCAGAAATTTTAAATTTATATTCATATTTTCAGAATTTATTCCAAGGTTTTTTTATATTTTTAAATATTTTTTGGTATTTTCAGAATATATAAATATATATTCATATTTTTCAGAATTTATTCCAAGTTTTTTTTAATATTTTTAAATATTTTTTGGTACTTTGAGAATTTTTAAATATATATTTATATTTTCAGAATTTGTTCCATGTTTTTTCTTTTAAATATTTTTTCGCATTTTCAGATTTTTTAAATATATATTCATATTTTCAAAATTTATTCCAAGTTTTTTTTATATTTTAAAATTATTTTTTGGCATTTTCAGAATTTTTCAATATATATTTGTATTTTCAAAATTTATTCCATGTCTTTTATATATTTTTAAAATATTTTTTCGTATTTTTGTAAATTTTAAATGTTTTTTTTGTTATTTAAAGATTTTTTTTAGAAATCAATTAGGTTTGGACGAAAATGCCCTTGGTTAATGTCATCTGCCACGCACATGACTAACGATTTTTGTAAAAAGTTAACTGAATTGGACGACATGAGGTAACTAAGTCGTTTTTATAGTTAGTGGTGTAAATTAAAAAAAATTAAAAGTATGTGATGAACCAAGCGTTTTGGCCTAGTGGTATAAGGCTGCCACCGAGACAGTCTTGGAGGTGGATTGGGTTTGGTTCCCAGTTCGATCCCTGGCACTGTCAAAATAATGCTTAGCCAGCGAAATCCATGAACCGCAAATGAGGAGTAATCGAGGTGCACGTAAACTACCCGAACAACTCATGATATGCTACGAAAAAAAGTATGTGGTGAAAAGTGGAAAGAGAGTCAAAGTATAGGAGATACCAGTGTAATTACCCCCTTATAGAAATATAGTTATCTTACTACAAAATTTGTGACTTTTAAATTTGAAAATGTCCACCCCCGGATGTCATCTTAACGAGTAAACTCAAATGAGTAAACATTATATTTGTCACTATATTTTATTGCAACCTGAGAATGCAAAGATCAAATTTATTAAGACGTGGTATCACTATAAGAGCATCCGCAGTGATGATACTATTTTTCAAGATAATTGGTTGTTTTGCAAGCTCGTATGCCTACAGTGGTGGGTTAAAGGTTACAAATTCTGTAGATGAATTTGTAAGGGTTCTCTAAACTTGCTGAATGGCTACTGAATTTGTTAAGGGTTCCCACGAACTTCATTTGTTCATAGAAATTCCTACGAACAAATGAAGTTCGTCGGAAATATAAATAATCATTTTTACTATATATTTGGGTTCTTACGAACAACTTTAATTCGTAAGAATTCCTATGAATAACTGTTGTTTGTAACAAATATTGTTTTTATTTCCAACGAACAACAGTTGTTCGTTGGAACTTATGATACAATTTTCCCTTATTCCACCACTGTAGAACCTAAGCCGAGACGAAAGCTAAAAACCCTTATCATTGTGTAAATATACCTTACAAGAGAATCCACCATTGTGGATGCTCTAACAACATTAACAAAATAGCGATTGAAGTCCAGATAACCCGAGTCAATGCTAGCAATATAGGTTGAGGTGGCCAATATAATATTTGAATTTAATTAGGTTAAAAACTAATTAATTAAATTAATAAAGTTGTTGTTACAAAATTTTACAACACAAAATAGTTAAAATTTTGATGGTATTATGATTTCATGTATTGGGATATCCATTGTATATTACATTATATTCCTAAATAATATCTTATGTTGGTAAAAACTGTTGAAAAAAAAGACTTAATTGCATACAATACAAAATTTAAGAAATATTCTTTTAAAAAATTTCAAAGTTGGAGGGAGCCATGCCCCCCTCGAGAATTGCTAACTTCGTCCCTAATAACTAATTTTTTTGTCACTAAGACCAATTCCAACCCATTGGAAACAATAGTTGTAACCCATTTTATTCGGTACTTATAACTCTAACATCATTTAACAAAATAGCTATGAGCCATTTTAAACCCTATTTCGAGTAATTTTGGTCAAGAAATTGCGTAGGATGTGATGGCCAAATTTTATACTCGAGCAGCAAATGTTTTAAAAGCCCCAACGTTATCTTTTTTATTTGAAATTATTTTAGTAGGAGCGACATTGATCTTACCCCTTTCTCTCAATATACATATAAATATTTATGGTTTTCCGTGCACCTTCTTGCACACGAAGCTTATGGACAACCGTGTACACAATTTTAATAAAAAATGTGTTGTTTTATTTGATCTCGGTCCTATTCGATCCATACCAATAAAAAACAACACATTTTTTATTATTAAAAACAACACCTTTTTTTTTGTAAAACTACATTTTTTATTAAAAAAACAACACATGTGTTGACGCCTTTAAAGTGGTTCGGCTATAAGGAAAAGCCTACGTCCACTGTTATTTTATTCCCAAGGGTTTACAATAGCACAATGTGGTAGAGAGAGGGAGAAAAAGGGTGTATCTCGTGTATGGTCTCTCATCGTTGTCGGATCTCTCCCTTTTGGCTAAGGGGATACATGTATTTATAGTGATGGGAGATAAAGAGATTCATTGTATGTAAACATTTATACATTATGTATACGTTCAACGAATCTAATTGTTGAATTGCTTGGTATGCTATGTGTTGTCATCTACAGTATAAATGTACATTAATGCTCATTAAATGCGTAGTTATCCTTTGATCTTCCCGGTTGGTATGCCGACCAACTCTCCTCGGGTGTCGACTAACACTCCTCGGGTGCGGACCAACTCTCCTCGGATGCCGACCAACTCTCCTCGGGTGTCGAATATTGCCACGTAGGATGACATGTGTCCTTTTCTGATTGGTCCTCGTAGATGGAGAATTTTTGCGTTAACAGAAGCCCCCAATGCTCCATGCTTGATGGTTTACTTGAAAGGATGGAGTATTTATTCTGCAGTGTTGCTCGGTGCTCGTGAAATTCTTGATCTACCTTCTTGATTTGTTCAACATAAAGTGCATTATCTCCTGGACGACATATGATGTAGGCTGATAGATGGTTGCTAATCTTTCTTTTGAGGAACTCTGTGTGCTATGTATCACCCCTGGGAATTTGGATGCAGCCATGCCATAGTATGCAACTTGTAGCTTGTCATAATCTTCAAGTATGTTGATCGGTTTGCTAGCCGACCAACTGCCTCCTGTGCCGAGCAACTGAGTGTTAACTTCACGTGCATGATTCTTCTGATTTATGATCCTCTGAGTACTTTGTCGAGTAACATACTAGATTTTGAACCCAACTCTTCAATCTTGTTGATCTAAGCTAGTGGTGGACTTCGAAACATTTTCATACAACTTCTTCTTCATTATTGGTCGGGACAGTAGTAAAGATTTCAGTGCTGTATATGCTGAATTTGACTCCTGAACTTCAATATGCCTCCGTGTAAGTTTGTGGAGTTGAATTTGATACTCGACTGCATGATGCTATGAGAATGTGCCACCGAATGAACAATTGAATTTGTAATAGAAGCCCCCAAGTGTGGAATATGAACTTTGAGTACTTTCTTGGCCTTGAAATATGTTGGCCTTGCTGGAAAAATAAGGTCGAGGAAATATTCCATGAAATGACTCCCTGAGATCTTTGCATGTTTGTATTTTCTGGCTTCTATTATTTAACTCAGTTCAAGTGTTTAAGAAGAATATATGTTGACATTTCAATTATGAATTTCTACATTTCTTCCATCATATGACTCTTGTTGGCTTTTGAAGAATCTGTTTGAATTCCAACTTGGGAATTTCTACATGTGTTCTTTAGCTCAGTACGAGTGTTTGAGGAATAGATTTTTGAATTCTTAATTAGAAAGGCCTACATGTATCTCTTCTCTTAACTCGATTAAGTCAAGTATGAAGCTCTATGCCCAGGATTGGTGCATGTATGAAATGAATCTGATGGTGCCAATTGAATTGTTGTTTCCAGTCTTGCTGTTGTGCTGTGTGCAGTCTAGCTGCGTTGTTTTTGTTCGGTATTGACCTTTTAAGGTCTTTATGTGCTGTTGATGAGCATCCAAGAATTGTATGGGCAGATAATTTTGCCTGAGCACCTGTTGAGGCTGAATCATATAACAATTACGATTAGAATAATTATCCAGTCGACCAATATATAGTGTGCATCGGATTCAATATTGGACAATTTAAATTTCCAGATAATCAAATATGAGAGATAACAATCAAAATATCTCGTGTTCTCATAAAAATATGATGTACATAAACGTGTCTCCATAAAAATCTTTAATGGACTTGTGATTATGAAATTTTCGTTTATTCATATTTGGAAATAAAAAATGATCCACTAATTTAATAAAATCGTGATTTGCAATATTTTGCAGATTTGATAAATGAAAAATTGGACAACTAATTTATGTTTATAATCATAAAAAGCATGACTGAATCAAAAGATGTATGTATGTATGTACAACATATAATTGATTATTCATATATGGATAAAATTGATCGTATCAACACAATTACATAATATGATTATTTGTGCAGAGAACATAGTTTTCTTGAAGAGAGAAAAAATGGGTCTGATTCAATTCATGTTAATATCGGAATGGAAAATACATAATTGTTCTTAATGCTTATCCCTATCCTAACATATTTGTTCAGAAAATCTGCAAGTGGATCCATAGATGCAAGGATTTGTATAATATTTATGAGTCTAAAATTCACGAGATCCCCAAATTGAAATCGATCACACAGTTAGTGCATATAAAAATTATGACTAAATTAAAAGATTTCCAAATGAATCAAATTTGTATATACTCATATAAAAGATATTTATGAATATAGAGAAATTATTTTATCTCCTTAAAGAAGAAATAATATAATATGTACACAAATTTCTCAAACTTTGTGATTATGAAATGTACATTTATGCTGATTTGTAAAATTAGATTCAATAATTTGTGAATATAAAATCATGATTGAATTAAAAGATGTATGCACAATATATAATTGATTTGATCTCTAAGTTTATGGATATAAACATATGAGAATCATGATTTGAACAAAAAGATGCGTGCATATAACTAGTTATACGTAGAGAAGATAAAAACTTAGCTTTTGATGGAGAACGATGCTTGTAACACGTTCCCACAGACGGCGCCAATCTGTTGAAGACAGAAAATGGCCACTGCCATTTTAGTGGCGTCAACAGCAGATAAATGATGAGGATGAGATTGAAGATGAAGATAAATATTCACATCAAACATATAAGAGACAAAGATTTTTAAAGTGGTTCGGCTATAAGGAAAAGCCTACGTCCACTGTTATTTTATTCCCAAGGGTTTACAATAGCACAATGTGGTAGAGAGAGGGAGAAAAAGGGTGTATCTCGTGTATGGTCTCTCATCATTGTCGGATCTCTCCCTTTTGGCTAAGGGGATACATGTATTTATAGTGATGGGAGATAAAGAGATTCATTGTATGTAGACATTTATACATTATGTCTACGTTCAACGAATCTAATTATTGAATTGCTTGGTATGCTATGTGTTGTCATCTACAGTATAAATGTACATTAATGCTCATTAAATGCGTAGTTATCCTTTGATCTTCTCGGTTGGTATGCCGACCAACTCTCCTCGGGTGCCGACTAACTCTCCTCGGGTGTCGACTAACACTCCTCGGGTGCCGACCAACTCTCCTCGGATGCCGACCAACTCTCCTCGGGTGTCGAATATTGTCACGTAGGATGACATGTGTCCTTTTCTGATTGGTCCTCGTAGATGGAGAATTTTTGCGTTAACAACATGTAAAACTGCATTAAAAACTGCATTAAAACAGCTATTTTATTTGTAAAAAACATCTATTTTTCTTTTAAACAAAACAACACTTTGCTTTTAAAAAACAACACTTTTCTTTTAAAAAACAACACTATTTTAAAAAAAACAGCACACTATTTTAAAAAAAAGCACTATTTAAAAAAAAAAACAGCGCACTATTTTTTAAAAACAGCACTATTTAACACTATTGTTATATCCACGAAAAATAACAAACAACTAATACCCACATACAAAAATATGTCCACCACATAATTAATACAACCCATAAGAAAGTATCATGTTTAACTAAAGTATTACAAATTCAACAAACTCTTCAAACATCCAACGCATCCATGCCGCCACGCCACGCATTAAACTTCTCCACTTGTAGTTCCCAACAACTCTACAAATTATTAAAAAGAAGTTTATCAATAATAGAATTTAAACAATCAAATAAGATGGAATATCACAAAATAACAAATTGTTACCCGAATCAAGTTTCTCTAGTTGTTGAATGTCATCCAATGAATCTCGAATATTTATTGGCTTTGTTGAGGAGCGTAGCCAATTTTTACCACAAACAAGTGCTTCCACCGTATTTGTTGATAATGAGCTACGAAAAGGGTCAAGAATACGACCTCCCGTGCTAAATGCGGATTCGGAAGCTACGGTAGACACGGGAATAGCTAATATATCACGAGCAACAAGAGAGAGGATTGGATATCTATTTTGATTATTTTTCCACCAACTAAGAATATCAAAATCTATACTATCCATCTCACATGTTTCCAACAAATATTTTTCAACTTCCGACTTAGCGCCAAAGTTATCTTTCGCTTCCAAATATTTTTTATATTGAGATAAAAAAAACGCACGCCCATCCATATCATCATCATCATCATCATTAAGCACGACAAAAGTTGGTGTTGGAATTATATTGCTCGAATTTGTACTAGAAGACCTATTTCCATGGTACCAATCAAAAAGTCGAACTAAAGTCTCTCTTACCTTCCTAGTCAAGTCTATTGCCAAAACAAACCCATGCTACGCTCCAAAAAAGTATTCAACATACTTCAACTTATATCTAGGATCAAGAACCACAGCAACAAACAAGAGAAAGTTTATTTTTTCGACATTCCAATACTTGTCAAATTTTAATTGCATGCTCGCCGCCATAGTAGACAAAAAATAATCTCCATTATTTCTCAAAGATATCAACTTGCTTTGAATCATTATAAGCTCATGGAAAAAGGCATTTGAGGTGACATATAAAGTTCCGAAAAATTTCAAAGTTGCATGATAAAATATTGAAAGAAATTTCACAAAACTTCTCACCTTATCTCAATCCTCACTATTTGGCGAACCCAATTTTCGTCCCCCACCCCTCTCCCTCCAATATCATCACCATTTTCATCTTCCTCACCAATATATTTTTTGTATTGTTCGTCATCCTCATCCATTCTCTCAAAGACTTTCTCAAATTTTAAAGCGGACTCCAACATCATGTAAGTCGAGTTCCATCTAGTTGGTACATCTAGGCATAATAGACTTTTTGATTCTATTTTTACCTTTTCAACATATTTCTTGAAATTATCCAACCTAGATGGAGAAGACTTAACATATTTCATAACCCTCCTCACCTTCGCAATTGACTCATCAAATTCCCTCAAACCATCACCTACAATTAGATTTAAGATATGTGCACAACACCTCATATGCAAATGCTCATGCTCTAATACGGTGCCTTTGTAATTTTTTGTTTTTCTTTTTAAATGATGAACCGTACCGTTATTAGAGCTAGCATTATCAATCGTGATTGTGAAAATACCTTCAATTCCCCAATTAATTAAACAATCCTCAACAACCATCCCAAGTTCCTCACCCTTGTGACTTTTAACTTGACAAAAGTTAAGTATTTTTTTGTGAAACTTCCAATCATTGTCAATAAAGTGGGCCGTAAGACACATATAATTTATTTTTTGAATCGATGTCCAGGTATCGGTTGTAAGACAAACCCTTTGCCCTTTCAATCCAACTTTTAACTCTTTTTCAATTTTTTATAAAGATTGATGCAATCACGCGCAATCGTGGTACGACTCGGTATAATTAACCTCGGTTGCGCGAGTTCCATGAATCTCCTAAAACCTTCATTCTCAACAAACTTAAATGGAAGCTCATCAGTCATCAACATTTCCGCAAGTCCTTGCCTACAAGCTTCGGCATTAAATGACATGGGTAAAAAATTTAAACTTGGACCATTTCCCCCATCATCTTTCTTTGGAATAAAAGATAGTTTTTGTTGTCCATTGTTATTGTCATCTAAAACATCCAAACACGCTTTTCGATACGCTTTACACGAGGGAGTATGGCTTAATAAATTTTTAGTCCCATTTTTTCTAGCATGACAAGCATACGTGATACCACAATAGTTACATGATGCCCTGGGATTTTTTTTATCATTGTTCTTAGTAAAATGATCCCATACCATAGAGCCATTTTTTTTCTTTTTCTGTGGTGACGTATCAAGGTCAATTGGTCCATGCACGGCAGCATTGACGAACTTTCGATCATCAACCTACAATCAAAAAATATATGTGAGATCGAAAAAGAATAAAAAACAATAATATAATTAAAAAAAAGATATCTCCCTAAAAAAAATATCTCCCTAAAAGGATACCATACCTAGGATTTTGAGGGTGGTTCCGCCATAAAAAAAATATATGTGAAATCGAAATTCAACCTACAATCAAAACAAACAAATAATTACTACTTAAGCAAATAATTTAGTGACGAAAAATGTAGTCAAAGTCTAATAAAGTGATTAAGTTGTATTAAAGTCAAATTGCAAATTAGTAATGTAGTAAAGGGGAAAGAGTATATCAATCAAAAACTTGTTAGATTCAAATTGCAAATTAGCAAATAATTTAGACAACATGGTTAGATTCAAAATTTAATTTATATTTTAAGGGGGCAGAGTATATCAATAAAAAACTTGTAAGCATTTTTTTAACTCTCACTAAGCACATTACACCAAGAATATGTAAGTGAGTTTCCTTTCAAACTGTATGTAAGATTATTGTCATTGTCAAAACAAGGAAATGGATTCTTTATGAGAAGAAGTAAATGGATTCTTTATATATTGATTTAACATGTACTGCTTATAATTCATAAAGTGAAACACAATAACAAACTGGAAAAAAAACATGGGTGTTTTCACAAATGATGAACAGAGACATCAATATATAAAAGCACAGGTTAACACAACAGCTATGGTTGACACCAAATCACACATAAGTACCTGTACATAAGGTTCTTCGTGGAAGTTTTCACAAATGAAGACTTTGGGGATTATAATCCATTTACCTCTTCTCATAAAAGTTAGATCTAGAGGTTAACAAACATTTAGATCTAGAAAAATAAGTGAATACCAGATGGGCGATGCGCGGTGGCTGCGGTGGCTGGCGCTTGGTGATGGTCGAATGGTTGGGCAACTGACTGGTCGATGGCTGATGGTCGATGCGCTGGCCGATGGCTGGTGTATGTAGAGAGAGATGGGAAGGGCAGCTGTGATGTGTGGTCGGCTGCTGGGATGGGCGATGGGTGGCCGACTGCTGGGATGTGTAGAGAGAGAGAGAATAAATGTATATGTTAGGTTAGGTTGTAACTTGTGGCTTGTGTCCGTGCGTGTGGGTATAATTGGAGTGAAAATGTATGTGTGGGGGGAAATTGGGGTAGATATATGTATGTATAAAAAAAATATATATATATTTTTAATAAATGTGGTCCGGTCCGATCCAAAACCGTTTTTTAAGAGCCAAAATCGAGATCGAACCGAATAATGCGGTTCTATATATTTTAAGACCAAATTAAAATCGAATTTAAAAAAACCCGTAAAAGTAGGTTCGGTTCGGTCCAGTTTTTTCGGTCCATTCGGGTTCGTGCACACCCCTAATGCGCATGGAGTGAATATGAGCCCTTGTGATAAACGGCCCAAATTTTTGAATATTGCTATAAATTCAATTTTTTGTTCAAAATCTTACAAGTTAAACAATATAATATATAGTAGAATTCATTTTTGAGGTCTTTTTAAGTGACTCTCTTTCATTTTCACTTGTCATTCCAAAATTGAGAGATTTGATTAGATACACACTTGATCTATGTCTATTGAGGGCTTTTATGAGTTAATTGATTTACCAAATCACAAAATCTTAGATTTAACCTCAATCTATATTAGAATTCATATCAGAATCATTTATAACGCTAGATAAATTCAATTTGAGCAATTCATTGGAGGAATTTACTCATGGTGCGATGTCGAGGAGGAGAATGGACTTCCTCGCCACTTTGATAAAGTTGTGAAGCGGTTTCTCATTCAATGGTTATAAATTTTTGAATTGGCCAAAGTTGACCTCAATTGGTGTTATATCCTATTCACGCCCCTCTAGGAAATTATAGTCGTTCACCTAGATCCTAAGCCGCACCATCTCTCTCTCTCTCTCCCCCTATTTTTCCTGAGGTGAAAATATATACAAACAACAAAATTTTCATGCTCTTTCATTTGAGTAATGGGAAAAAAAATGATGTCTCAGACGACATCTACTTTTGATGTCTCCAAAGGGTTGAATTACAAGTGGCATACAATCTATATCTATTATTAATACTCATCTAACTTCAGACATATCTAATTTGTGTACACACATACCTAACTTTAACTATATACAAACCAAACACTAAAAAGTTTTTACTAAAGTTTTTTCTTTTATAAAAAATAGTTAAAAAAGGTTATAAAACACTAAGAGGTCGTTTGATTATGTATTCAAAAAACTTGATTTAAATACAAATTTAAATGTACTTTGAAAATTCAGATTTCTGTATTTACAAATATTGGTGTGCGTTTGGTAAACTTGTTTTTGAATAAAGTATTCTAAAAATTTGACAAAAGTGATAATATATATATATATATATATATATATATATATATATATATATATATATAACTTTCATACATACATGATACATGACTGTATAAATGTAATACCCCGTATTTTTCTTATAAATAAATAATGAAATATTAATTTTAGAATAAATAATTAATTTTGAAAATTGGATCTAAATAAATATTTTATTAAAAAATATCAAGTGGAAATTTACTACTTAGTATACTTGTGTGTGAATCATTTTTATGTGCATGCATATGATATTTGCATATAATAAAAGAAAATGCATAATTAATGTGTGACACAAATTAAAAGTAATTATTATTAGTATAAATAATTTGGAACATATTTCGGGACTCATATGGGCTCGTTTAGACGATTTAAGCCTCTAAAAATGATCTTGGGTAAAAATTATATAGGTTGAAAAAGTTTTGGGCCAATTAGATTATGGCTCCGAGCTTATTTGGGGTCAAAACGTTGTGTTTAGGGTCCAACTCGGGATTAAACAACTGATTAGAAATTAAATTGGGGTAAACCACTACCCCACTATTATTCCACAGACCTGAAAGTTGCAGTTATGGGAGAAATTGGGAGAAACACCAAAGGAATTGGGAGAAACACCTAAAATTTGCAGTTATGGATTACATTTAATTAATTAATTATTGAGATAATCATTATATAATTGAGATGACGCCACAATTTATTATTTGGGGCGTATTGGGGTGAGAATAATATCACACTTAGATGATGGGTGATGTGTTATACATATGTGAGTGACGAAAGTGGGGTATTTATTGTGCATTGACTGTATTATTATAATCATAAATTATTCAAGTTAATTCTTGCACACCTCGAGCTCTGATCCAAATTAAAAAAAAAAATCCCTAGGTGCTTATAGATAGGGACATAGGGATTGTGCATAGCAGTCTTATTTGCTCTCCGATTTCACTCAGTTGATTCTAACATAGGTGCTTCTGTACTATAGTCATTATTTGGAACTTTGTAAGGGCATAAGCTCGAACCTTTTATTTTATGTTGGTGTTGATATATGTTACTCTAGTTGAATATTCATATTAGTGTTGCTGGTTTGGATCTACTTATTTATTATAAATGTGTTTGTGACTTTTCAAACTTTGGGACTAAAATTATAAGTTATTTATATTCGTAAATGGTGCTAAGGATGATATTAATTCACAAGCAATCCCTATCTTCGACGTATCGTGCCTGACTAGCCTTTATGTGAGAAAATAGGGGTTGTTATAGTTGGTATCAGAGTATGGTTCTAGTGTCCTTAGGATCTGTGTTTGAGCTCATTACATTCTGCGTTACGTTCTTAGATATATACAGCCTATACTTCGGACTCGTTGTATTCTTACGATTAATACTAATTCGAACCTTGTTTGCTTTCAGATGGCAAACGGACTTAGGGGCAGACCTAGGAGAGTAGTCCCACCAGTTGAGGAGGAGGGTGCTCACCCGGATCCATTATAGGCACCCCAGGCTCCACATGCCCCACATGTCCCACAGCTGATCACCCCCACTGAGATAACCACTATTATATCTCAGGCGGTCTCTACGGCGATGGCAGACATACTGCAGCATTTCCCAAAAATATGAAAGAAATTGAAAGCTATGAATAAAATATTACTTGTAATGAAGAAGAATGTTGAATTAATCCAAAAAGATGAACAAGATGAATCTTAAACTTATTGGATTCAAAAATCTCTCAAAACTAACTACAAAGAAGCCTCCTAATGTCTGGTATGACAAAGAAATAAATACATCACATTATTTTAAGTGTTTGAACCATGCACAACTCTTTTTAAGAGAAAAGAAAAATGAAAATTTCGCCCAGCCGAACCGGTTCGAATTTGACTGCTTTGATGGGTGAACCAGTCCGCTTTAAAACAAAACAGGGGACTGGTCAGGATGCTTTTCCACCAGTTTGATTTGGTCATGTCAGTGCTGGGGACTGGTCCGGTGCGTGATACATCGGTTCGATTCAGCTGTATTTTATTTTTCTTCTTTTTTTTCTCCTTGATTTCTACTCAACTTCAAGGAACCATAATAAATCTCCCGGGACTCGGATTTAAATGATGTTTCTTTTTACATGCTTTTGGAATCAAGGTCTTCAACTTTACATAGGTTCCGTGTCATAATTCTTGGTCTACAATTACCGTTTTACCCTTGTCTTTCCTTCACTTGTATCTTTCTTAAGTTTGAGTTTTTTCTCTTCTCCAATTGTGTAAAATATCTGCAAAATTTAAGAAAAATACACGAAACTCGATGAACTATATAGAAAAGGTCAGTAGCAATGATATGAGATATATCAACTAAATTTACATCGTACAAGGTGATAAAATCCTCTAAATAAAGGGGATAAATATGAAGAATTTATGCCTAACCAAACCCCCCAAACTTAGAACTTTAATCGTCTCGAGAAATGTGAAAGAATCAAAGAAAAGTTCAACACTTGGCAAACATGTTATTGGGATAGAATACCTCTTTCACGGGCAAGCGATTGCATTTAGTATATGCAACAAGCGTTTAAACCCCTATGTTACCCTAGTAGGACGAGTTGTGTCTCGTGAGGATTTGCAGTGAATATACCCACAAAATTCATTTTTGACTTAATGAAAAATTAAAATACCTAAAAATTATACAACTTAAACCTTTCTAAAAATAGTCACCATAAATTTATATTCGGAAGTGTCAATTCGTAGTGTGTGTGTGCAAAGCCGAAAATTAAATCGCTAATTTCCACCGATACATTACTTTTAGAAAATTCGTTTTGATTTCAAAATCTCGTTGGATGGTTTTACAAACGAATCACTTGGAATATGACTATTTTCTATCGGTATATGTGATTGGGCTACAACCAGACGCTACTTATGAAGAGAGACCGATAGCCATTTTGGATAGATAGGAGCGCCGACTGAGGGCCAAGATTGTTCCTTTGGTTCGAGTGCAGTGGGAGCACTACCAGGAGGATGAGTTGACTTGGGAGAGGGAGGGCGACATGCGCACAAAGTATCCCGAACTCTTATAGCTAGGTATGTACTTTCTTGATTCCAAGTACCCAATCCCGTTATTAAGGGGGGAAGAATGTAATACCCCTTGTTTTTTTTATAAATAAATAATGAAATATTAATTTTGGAATATATAATTAATTTTGAAAATTGGACCTAAATTAATATTTTATTCAAAAATATCAAGTGAAAATTTGTTACTTAGTATACTTGTGTGTGAATCATTCTTATATGCATGAATATGATATTTGCATATAATAAAAGAAAAATACATCATTTAATTTAAGTAACAAGGGTTATTTTTCTTTTACTGAAATTAAGTATCATATTCATGCATATATGTTAGTTAAAGGACTGATATCATGTTGTAAATCCCTAATCAAATAACCCTTGTTACTGAAATTAAGTGGCATTGGAAATTGGGAGAAAATTGCATTGTTATAAACCCCAAATGTTAAAATTCATTGGCCCTGAATACATATATGATTGGATGGACTTTTAGGCACATTCTTATATGTTTCCGGGTTCTTGGTTATCTCATTGAGTTTTAGAAATCATCTGGGGAAGCAGGTATGGAGAAAAGGGAAAGGGGAAAATTACGTTAGGTCGTTCAAACGAGGTAAGACTTCGTTCGAACGACATGCTACGTCGCACGAACGAAGTCTTCTCTCGTTTGAGCGATGTGGATTATTCTTTCACATCTTTATTCCCTTGGCCTTAGGCTGTTTTTCCTAATTTTCAAGTTGTGAATGCTAACCAATTTAGTAACATGAGAAATTCAATAAGGAACATAATGTAAATAAGAGTAAGGGAATTTATAGCAGGTTAATAAATGAATGGAGCAATGTTATACCCACATTTTAATTTTAATAATTACAATAAACTAATCGGTTATGTAATTATGTTTTTTAATGGAATTAATAATTTATTAGATGGTAAATTATTAATCAAGGAAATATTGTGGAACTTGGGTTGGATTTTATGGTAATTATAGAGTAATTACTTTTACATATTATATGGGAATAATATATATATATATATATATATATATATATATATATATATATATATATATATATATATATATATATATATGTGTGTGTGTGTGTGTGTGTGTGTGTGTGTGTGTGTGGACATATCAGTGGACCGTTCTATCGGATCGGGGGTTCACGCATTCGTGCTGTGTACCACACGTCAGTACAGGTGGGCTTGACGATGTGTAGGCCATATAGGTACTACGTGGAGGCTCCATCCAGGAGAGGTAGGATTGACGTTGACCGTTCCTGTATCACCGCTAGCTACACCAAATCCTGCGAATGGTCACGCCCAGTGGGTCGCGGACTTGGGCCGTGACCCACTCAATATTTGGTGTGACCATATTTATTAGCAGACTAAATTATTGATGCTCAGGAAGTGGTCACGGACTTGGGCCGTGACCATAGTGGTCGCAAAATTAGGCCGTGACCAGGTCGTGACCATTATGGCGCCAAACTCGCGCCAAAATTCCCTCCAAGCTTGGTCGCGGGTGGGTCAAGGCCCAAGTCTGTGACCCATGGCATGACGAAGAAGAGAGTACACACATTGAGGGTCACGACTTAGGGCCGTGACCATTTCTGGGTGTGGGTCACGGCTATGGGCCATGACCAAAGCTCATTCAGGCAGTAGGGTTGATGAAAAAGGGTCGCGCATCACAGAGCGAGGGTCACGGCTTGGGGACGTGACCATGTCCTTGTATGGGTCACGGATATGGGCCGTGACCATACCTCATTTGACAGTTGCTATTGGTCGCGCAAGGGGGTCACGGTTATAGGCTGTGACCATTCTTCGTCAATCAGGTACCAGTCAGAGCTCTAAGGGGGTGGTGGGTCACGACTTTAGGCTGTGACCAGGTCATTCCTAAAAAATAAAGAAAGGCGCGCTATTTTTCATTTTCATTTTCCCGCTTCTCTCTCTCTCTCGTCAAACACTGATGTTGATGACCTAAAAGCTTCTCTCTCTCGTCAATCAGGTAGCAGCAGTCGCCCCAGTCCCAGCTCTGCCCTAGCAGCAGCAGCCCCAGCTCCGCCCTAGTAGCAGCCGCCCCATCTCCCCCTAGCAGCAGCCACCCCAGTCCTAGTCTCTCTCCCGGGTAAATTTTATTCTTTTTCTCCATTAATTTATGTACATTCCATTAATATATGTATATACAGTTTATATGTCTTTACAATTTATACACACTATATATAGTATATATAGATAATTTATATGATTTGAATTTGGGATAATATTGTGGCAGAGCTAATGTAAAAGTAAAAATAGTGTGAGATAATATTTTTTAAACTTTAGTCTTACAACCTACTAGGTTGTTAATATTAGTAAAACAAACTTTGGGTAAGCCAATTTATATCACATATTTAGATTTTAGGATGTTAATATTCATATTAATCGATTTTAGCGAACTTCTAGAGCTATTTTAGTCCTAATTTTTATTTTTATCGTTTTTTCCCTTTTTGTATTATATGGTTAATGGAAAACCTTGTAGAAAGTACATTATAGGAAATGATTGAAGAGTTGATTACTCATGTTCCTGAATCTACTAGGTCTCTTTTGAGGCAGATTGAAGCTATGCAGGTTCATAAGTAAATTATATTTACATTTGTTTCTTGAATATTATGATCTACTATACTAACTTTACAGTCATTTTCTTTGTTTCATGTTCCTGACTCGAGTCCTTTCTCTACTGGATTAACCAGACCCTTATAGTGCCCCTAAAATTAACCGAACCCTCATAGTGCCCCGGGAATTGACGGTTCAGGGACAATATGTCGTCATAGTGACCCTCATATTTTAACGGCATATTGTCCCTGAAATTAATAGAGTGTTAAAATTAACCAATTATTTTAACGGCATATTAACCAGACCCTCGTAGTGTCCCTGAAATGAACCAGACCCTCATATTGTCCCTGCTTCTATCTTCAACGCTCCCTCCTTGATTCAAGAACAATGATTTTCCAAGAATTTCACACCCGGTGGTTCTGGAAAGGCTATTAATTATAATGAAAGGTATGGTTAGATTCAGGTCTTTCAATCTGAACTTCGTTATGACCATCATTATGATATTTGACTTAATCATTTGCATGTTTTTATTCAATTTTTTCTTTTATTCACTTTTCTCTTTAAGTTTGACAATGTGTAAATATTTTTTCAGATTTGGTATTTCACAGTGAGTGAGCATCCGAATAGGGGTGCAACGTTACTACCTCCACATATCATGGTAAACTTTATGATATTTTTTATTTGTTCATCCAATTTTATAGAAATTGAATGATTACATACATTATTACATACCAATTAGATACCAGTTCTTTATTACATACCAATTCTTCATTACACACCAGGTACTCTTTACTTCAACTAAAGAAGTTATATAATTGATATACATTATCTATTAAATCTTTTAGATGATAAAAGGAGTACGGGATAATTATTGGTTTTGTTTGGTTTGGTTGTTGGATAATTATTGGTTGTTGACTTGTTGTTGGATAGTATGTTAGAAGGAGTATGGGATAATTAGAAGGAGTACGGGATACGACGATAACTTGCTAATGTCTAGACTTAAACTTAAAAATATGGCACCAACACCTCTCACGGGACTAATGTAACACGTAGGAACTGACCCCGTGATCACGGGACTCCCGGTTTTGAGAATACGATGATAATTTAAAAATATTAGGACTTAAGCTTAAAAACAAGTCATTAGATAACAAAAATACGAAACAACCCTCGTACGGACCCATGAGAGGCACCAACACCTCTCACGGGACCAATGTAACACGTAGGGACAGACTGCTCGATCACGGGACTCCCGGTTTGAGAATACGATGATAATTTTAAAATATGAGGACGCATGCTTAAAAACAAGGCGTTAGAGGGTGAAATCCGAAACAACTCCCGAACGGCCCCGTGAGAGGCACCAACACCTCGCACGTGAGCAATATAACTCGTAGGAACTAACCGCGCAATCATAGGACAGTCGGTTTGAGAATACGAGGATGATTTGAAAATATAAGGAATTAGGCTTAAAACCATGGCGTTAGTTGGCCTAAACCAGAAATAGCCCCCGAACGACCCCGTGAGAGGCACCAACACCTCGCACGGGACCAATGTAACTCGTAGGAACAGATCGCGCGATCACGGGATCCCCGATTTTAGAATACGATAATAATTTGCATATACAAGGAATTAGGCTTAAAAATGGAGTTAGAGACCAAAACCCTGAAATAGCCCCCGAATGGCCCCATGCGAGGCAATAACACCTTCCATGAGACCAATATAACTCGTAGGAACTGACCACGTGATCATGGGACCCTCGGTTTGAGAGTATGAGGATAAATTTGGAAATATTAAGACTTCGGCTTAAAAAATGGCAATAGAGGGAAAACTCGAAACAACCCCCGAATGGCCCCGTGGGTGTAACCAACACCTCCCACGGGACCAATGAAACTCGTAGGAACTGACCACGCAGCCACGGAACTACCGGTTTGAGATTACAACGGTAATTTGCATAATTCAAGACTTAGGCTTAAAAACATGGTGTTAGTGGGTGAAAACCCGAAACAGCCCCCGAACGACCCCGTGGGTGGCACCAACACCTTCCACGGGATAAATGTAACTCATAGGAACTAACCGCGTAACCGCAGGACTCCCGTTTTGAGAATACAATGATAATATGCATAATTCAAAACTTAGGCTTAAAAACATGGCTTTAGAGGGTGAAAACTCGAAACAAACCCCCGAACGGCCCCGTGGGAGGTACCAACACCGCCCACGGGACCAAAGTGACTCGTAGGAACTGACCGCGTAGTCGCGGGACTCCCGATTTGAGAATACGATGATAATTTGCCTATTTCTAGATTTAGGTTTATAAAATGGCGTTAAAGGGTGAAAACCTGAAACAGCCCCCGAACGGCCCCGTGGGTGGCACCAACACCACCCACGGGATCCATATGACTCGTAGGAACTGACCACGCAGCCCTGGGACTCCCGGTTTGAGAATATGATGATAATTTGAATATTTCTAGACTTAGGCTTAACCTTGACTCCATCTGAACCATTGATTTTGAACCTTATTCTCGAATCTTCTCAGCCTTCTATAAAAGGACCCCTTCACTTAGCCTTCTGAGACTTTTTGCCATTTCGTCCTTTGGAGAGAAAAGAGAGAGAAGAGAGAAAACTGAGAGAAAGAGAGAAACCAGAAAGAGAGAGAGAGAGTTAGAAACCCTAACCCTAACCCTAAATCGTCAAAACCTTTTCAAACCTAAACCTCTTTCCAAGTCCTGTATATACCAAACACAACCTTGAGTGTTTGAGAGTTGGTTTGTTTATTTGGTTTGTTGTTGTAACCTCTTTGTTCTTAGATTTTTTGTCCAAATTTAACATTTTTCTTTGATCTAAGTTTCTGATTTATAGAAATTTTAGATCTAAGTACTTCATGTTACATTTCACTTAGATTTACATATTTCGTTTCTCAGCTTGAGAAATATATTGTTGATTCTTTTGTACAAATGTTTTTAACCTTGAAATCAACAATAATGTTTTTTGTTTCTAGTTCTCTTGAAACAAAACCTTTGACCTAGTTTGGAATCGCACTTGGTGATTTTCAATCTCAAAAATCTTTTCAAAACTGAGATTGATTAAGATCTTGATACGTCTTCTGAGCAAGATAGCCGTGGATTCTGGGATTATTGTAAAGGTCAAATAAGGTTAAGTTTTGTTAGAAGAGAGAAAAAGAAAAATCACAGCATATAGCCCTTATATCTAATTTGTTAGGACTGATTGTATATGATAAGTGTGTGTGTGTGTGTGTGCATGCATGTGTTAGAGAGCATCTCCACAAACCACTATCACCCTACCACACTAAAAGTGTTGGTAATAAGATCTTGAGAACAAGAGTCGACCTAAAGAACTTGAACCAATTGGAAGTTAGCAAAATGGGAGGATAACATCAACAATCAGAACTGCAGAGAAGTTATAATGACATCAGAGGGTACATTCCTAAACTTATATAGGTCTGAGTTGTATGCATGTTTGTTATATAGTTTGTAACTATTAAAATTTGTTATAGTGGAATTTTTTATTTACTCCGTAGAGGGAGTCGTGCATGTTTCCTCAGTTGGGTGAGGTTTTACCACGTAAAAATCCTGGTTCTTAATCTTTCTACATCTCCTCATCTCATTCTTAGTTGTGCTGGGTTTAAAGTTTTTTTTTAAAACTATTTTATTAAACCTGTTAACCAAATCTTGAACAGATCTCGTACATACTTTTGTTAAACACATCTTGTGTTCAATTAGTTTTGGTTTTTAAGAAAAGAGTTTCTTCAAAAAACTGTTCGGAGTTACTTAAATAGTTTAATTTTATATTGAACGGCTTTAGTAACAAATTTTCAATTGGTATCAGAGCTTTGTAAACTTCTTTTAAAGAGATCCTGTGTTTCTGAAATTGTTTTCTGAAAATCAAACATGGACGAGAAAAATGAAAGATTTGGTAACTTGACCAGACCTCCTATCTTTGATGGAACCAATTTTGCTTACTGGAAAGTAAGGATGATTGCTTTCATTTAAGGAAATTTGGGAGATGATGTCTGGGACATTGTTGAAAATTGATATATTTTTCCTACTAAACCAGCCACTGAAGGAAGTAATGAGAGGGTTAAGAAAGTATTAAGTGAGTTCACACAAGAAGAGAAACAAGTTTCTCGCAACAATAACAAAGGAAAGAATGCCATATTTATGTCTATAAATGAACATGAGTTCAAAAGAATCTCATCCTATACCACTTCCAAGGAAGCTTGGGACACCTTGGTTACTGCTCATGAAGGTGACACTAGAGTTAAGGCTGCTAAAACACAAATGCTCATTCAACAATATAACTCTTTAATTATGTTTGAATCTGAGTCATTTGATGACTTCAATATGAACTTGACTGATATTGTGACAAAATTGCATACTAATGGGATAACATATGACAGACAAGAAATTGTATCTAAAATTCTGAGATCATTACCACAGAAATTTGACAACAAAAGATATGCTATTGAGGAAATGTGTGATATAAATCTCACTCCGGAATTACTCAGTAGTAAATTAAGAACTGTGGAAATGGAACTAGAATTTAAGAAACAATTGACCCAGTCCCATAGGAAACAGACTAGTTCCAATCTGAGATTTTCTTCTAAGATGATTAAACTTGAGTTTAACATTCCCAATGATGACTCTGATGAGGAATGAGATACAGAGAGTTTGGACAATCAGATTGCCTTAATGTCAAAACAGTTTAAGAAAATAATTAAATTTAGAAACTACATGGCAAACAAACAAGGCAAGTCCAATTATCCAACTCCCTTTAATCATAAACCTCATGAGAAAGTCATGACAAACATCACAAGGATTCTCACACTAAACCTAACAGAGACCTTAAGAAGACTAAATGCTTTAGATGTGGTAAACTAGGACACATTGCACAAGACTGTAGAGTTAACTTGAACACTCAAAACAAACACGCTAGAGCCAACATTTGTAAGACATGGGATGATTCAAGTGACTCTGAAAATGAGGAACCGGAGTCATCTGTTGTTTTTAACCCTTGCATGTCTTTCTTTGCCAAGATTATCTATAATGATGATATGCCAGTGTTTGTTAGTGAGGATGAATTTAGTAATTCTACTTCTGATGTTTCGAATCATACTGTTACTAGTTTAGATGCTTTAATTACTGAGAATATTGCTATTTCTGCCTCGGGGTGTGTGAGTCAAAGGGAAAGCGATAATGACGATGTCAATGGGTGTGTGAGTCCAAGAGATGAATCCTTAGGGGTCACTTCACACACCAAACTTAGTGACTCGAACAATGAAGATCTCCCAGACATTCACACACTTTATGCTAAAACTCTCAAGAAAAGCACTAGACTAGAGAAGGTTGTGAAAGATCTCACCAAGAAGTTAGAAGATCTAAGCTTGATGGTCAAACTTAATGCTGAAGAGTATACTACCCAATGTCTAACTCATAAAAGTGAAATCAAAATGTTTGATCAAAAACTCAGAAACTTGACTGAAACAAATGAAACTCTGGAGAAAAATACAAAGGGACATTGTTAGAATTGGAACAAACTAAAGAAAAGACAACAACTGTTTTAAAAAAATTTACAAAATTTGAAAATAACTCAAACTGTTTTGATGGATTTGTTGCTGAATCAAAAACCAATTCTGATGATCGAACTGGAATAGGATTTTTCCCCAATTTGAAGACACAAACAAAATCTTTTGAACCTATCAAGTTTGTAG